>CM027400.1:1990261-2017424 GCA_015711505.1 Sylvilagus bachmani | reverse complement strand
CGCACACATGTACACGCAGAACACACGTGACAATGCACTCTGCACACACGCGCCAGCACTCAGAGCAGAGCACACACACATGTACACAGAGCACACGTGACACATGCACTCTGCACACACGTGCCAGCACTCAGAGCAGAGCACACACACATGTACACAGAGCACACGTGACACATGCACTCTGCACACACGCGCCAGCACTCAGAGCAGAGCACGCACACAGGTGTACACAGAGCACACGTGACAATGCACTCTGCACACACGTGCCAGCACTCAGAGCAGAGCACGCACACACATGTACACAGAGCACACGTGCACACGCACACCACACACATGCCCTGGCACTCAGAGCGGAGCACGCACACACGTGCACACACAGGGCACACACACTGCACACAGGCGCCGGCACTCAGAGCAGAGCGGGCACACACGTGCACACACAGGGCACACACACTGCACACAGGCGCCGGCACTCAGAGCAGAGCGGGCACACATGTGCACACACAGGGCACACACACTGCACACAGGCGCCGGCACTCAGAGCAGGCAGCGCGCACACTCAGCTCTGCCCCCAGGAGCCCTCCCTCTCACTCTGGGAGAACACGGGCTCTGGTCGGTGGTGGCTGAAAAGACAGCACAGGGGACGTCAGGGGACAGCTGTCCCACGCAGTCCTGACTCCCCAGACAGCAGCGAGTGGGCGCCGACCTCCCACCCACTCGGGGTCCCCAGCCCAGAACCTAAGACCCCCGCAACCCGGAGGCCCTGGGCACCAGCCAGCCCAGTGGAAAAGGAAACGGAGGCCAAGCGGGCGTCAGAGGCGGCGCCCACAGCCACGAAAGCCTCCCTCTGCGGGGCGTGGCTGGCAGCGGGACGGGCCTCAGGGCGCGGGGGAGCTGCTCCCCGCTCTGCCCCCTGCCGGCCCAGCCCTGCCGTCACCTCCCCTGTAAGTCAGCCAACTCCTGGAGACACGTGCAAAGGGGACGGGGGCGACCGAGCGGGCAACACCCCCGGCCCCGGCTTGCCTGCATCAGAGCCCTGAGCCCAGCCTCCCGGGCACCCAAGTGTCCTGGCACGGCCGCTCTCTCACGGGGCTGCCATCCACCTGCGCCGACCCCAGGGTTAACAGCGGGAAGCAGCCCCTCCCTCAGCTGCCAGGATGAAGTGGGCGGCACCCAGCCTGCAGGGGGCGCCCACGAGCGTGGTCCCCCGCTGGCTGAGGTCTGAGACCTGGGCAGCGCCAGCGCCTGGCGCACTTCCACGCGAGGGGCTCCTGGGTCCACGAACTGCACCCAGCTCCGTGGAGACGCCCCCACCCCGGTGAGCGAGCGGCTCTGCTGGTCCCCCGTCGTGCCCCCGCCCCACACGGCCCTGCTCGCCAAGTGGCTGCTGGGTAAGCGCTTGCTTATGTTCTGGGGAGGCAGAAGGATGCGTGTTTTCTTCTTCCTATTTTTTTCATTTTTCTATAACAAGCATCGCTGATGTCGTAACGGGGAAAACAATACAAAAATAAGGGCTGCGTTTTTCACCAAGATTCCCTAGAGGGCGTGAGGAGAAAAATTCTCACCCAGGACCCGGACGGGGAGGCCTGGGGCTGGAGGGGCCTGGTCCCAACCCAGGCCGAGAGACCCCGCGTGGACAGCTCACGTCTGGGCCTCGAGTGCCGACTGCCCGTGACCCCCCACTTCCCACCCTGCTTTGCCACACAAACCCCAGGCCAGGCTCTCCTGCTGCCCCAGGGCCTTTGCACACCCCAGATGTCCCCCAACCCTGTGCGCGTTCATCCCTACCCCTTGCTTGTTCTCAGCCATTCACCCTCCAGGGCAGGCCCCCGGGGCTTCTTGGAGAGCTCTCCGGGGGTGCCCGCCCCCGAGTTCTGGTCACCGGCCCGGGGCTGTGGTGTTTGGGGTCGTTCTCTGCACTCACGGCTTCCCCAAGGCCTGATGTCGCCGCCCCCCGACCCCAGCTGGGGGGTGGGCGGGGGGCACACGGCCTGCGCTCCCAGCTGCCCAGAGCCTGCTGTGCACCGTGCACAGTTCCTACTTTACATTAGGTAACCTAAGGGGGCCGGGGCCGCTCTCCCGCCTCCACTCCACACCCCAACGCGAGCACCCTGGGCAGGCCGGCCAGGGCGTGCTCTGCGCCGTCCCGGCTCCGTGTCTCCTGCAGAGAACTTGGAGCTCAGGGCCGGGCCCACCCCAACCCCACCCCAACCCCACCCCAACCCCACCCCAACCCGTCGGGCGCTGCAGCACGCGCCATGGAAGAGGGAGCCCAGCGCACCTGCCCGCAGCCCAGCGGGACGCGCTGCTCATATATTAATGCTCTTTGGTTTCTGCTTTGGCCAAAACAAATGAGCAAAATTCCCGGTCACCCAGCCCGTAGTTCTTTCAGGTCATCAACGAGCCCGTGGAGCAGACGGGCTCACAGCCAGGCCCGCGGCTGGGCTGCTCCGAGAGGGAGGGGTGCAGGGAGCCGCCCGGCCCAGCCCTGGCGAGAGCTACACCAGGGAGACCCTGGAAGGGCCCACGGGGGGTTTCAGGGCGCGCGTGGCCCCTCTCCAGGCCTGCTCTCCCCGCCGTTCCGGGAACTGTGCTAACCCCAGAGGCCGCCCGCACCCCGAGCGCCGGGACCTCCTCGGGGGCCGGCCCAGCGCTGCAGTGTGCCCCCAGCACACCTCCCTCCTGCTAAACTCTGAGCTGCCCTGGCCCAGGACCGGTCTCATAGCAGAGGGACTGGGGAAAGCACCCAGGAGACATCTGAGTGGGGGACAGGGGCGTGGCTACCCTGTGGCTCCGCCCGCTCAGCATCCCCAGGGAGTCTCCTTCAAGCTCTCCACTGGGGGGCTAGGCAGTCACAGGAGGACAGGTGTAGCACGTGCCCCTTTGTGCAGAGACGGAAGGAACCCGCCCTGCTGGCGTCCGACTGGACCACCTCGGATGACCAGGGATCCGAGGGTGCCCAAGGACCATGGGGAGGCCGGGGCGGGGCCAGAACCTGCTGTGCGTCCCCTCACCAGGGCCAGGCCCCGAGGCCAGCGCTGGTGTCGCAGCCTCCACGCTTCCCACAGCAGCTCCACGGCTGGGCCTGGGAGAGGTGCTCGCACGGTCCCACGAGCCACGCAGCCCAGAGCTCACGGCCCGAGGAGTGGCCACGACACAGTCCTGCCACGAGACGGTCCTGCGTGTTCACCTTCCAAGGAAGGAAACACTGCCCCCCCCCAACCTGCTCAGCGACAGAAGCCAAGAGGAGGGGCGGTGCTACAGGGTCCTCCCCCAGGGGCCTGCAGCCGTCAGCAGGGAGCACGGTCGGGGGCTGGAGGAGGCCGGGGACTGGGCTGAGGAAGGGGGCGCGCTCTGGGGGTGCGGACGGCCGTGCTGCACGCCCCTCGAGGGCCGGGGCTCTGCTCCGAGTGTCTCATCCCAACCCGGACAAACCCACGCACCACCCACCCCCGCACTCCTCACATGCAGACGGCAGGAAATGGGGGGGGTCCTCCAGACCCAACGGCGAGTCCCCAAGTCCCTGAGCCAAGACGCCCAGGCGTGACGAGGAGGCTGCTGCCCGCCCCGAGCAGCCCTCTAACTGGGCAGGCCGCCCCCTACGCCAAGGGGACGTCACGGCGCTGCCGGAAAAGAGCGTGGAAGAGCAGCTCCGCTCGGGGCAGCGACTCCCGGGAGCCGAGAGGCCTGCGTCCAAGGGCTCCTCACAGAGGCCACGTTAGAGCCACGCGCGCACGTCCACGGCTTCTGCACCCAAATAAAACCTCACTCCGTTCTGTGGACTTTCTGAAAGCGCCTCGTATCGCCAGGCACGCTGCGGGGAGGCGGGAGACCGACCCCCGATGACAAAAGGGTCCCCCGGACGTCTGGGGGCCCAGGCCCGGCTCTCACCACTGTTGCTGCTTCCCCCTTGGGGGTCCCCATTTCTCCACCACTAAAACCCGGGAATTGGGTTCAGGGACTGAGCCCCCCATGTGATCAGGAACTTTAGTCTTCCCCGTGTGGGCGCCAGGATCCAAGAGCCCCAAGCTGGGATAACCTCGAGCTGGTGGAGGCCCAGCACTGACCCCTGCCCAGCCCAGGCAGCCAGGGCGGCCCGGGGATTCCGCCGCAGGCTCTCCCCCGCCCTGCCCAGAGTGTCAGCTTCACGCGCAAGGGCTGCCTCTCCCCCGGCCACACACGGGGCTCCGGGTCTGGGAGAGGCACGTGTGTGGCACTCGGGGGTAGATGTCACTGACGGAGGAGCAGGTGCACGAGCAGCCCCAGCTGGCTCTGCGCCTGCAGAAAGGCCGGCCCTGGTCAGCGAGGGCGCAGGTTCCAGCGGGAGCCCACCAGGCCTCACAGCTCCGTCGGCTCCCCAGGTCTCAGCCTGCACAGTCTCGTGAGCAGCCTCCGAGGACTCTTGCGCGGGATGTGCCATCAGACTCCGGTGCCCGCGCCACTCTCCCCGTGTGGGCAGAGCCCGGCCTCGTCTGCCTCTCTGCTGCCTGCCCCTCAACGCAGCCTCCAACGCCCGGGCTGTCGGTGCAGGGCCAGCAGCTGGGCCGCGGGGGCCGCCCCGCGCGCAGGGAGGTGTCGGGCAGCAGCCCCGGCCTTGCCCCACCAGTGCCAGGGCTCCCCACTCCCACCCGTGACAACCAAGGACAGCACTGGTCACTGCCCAGTGTGCCCCGGGGGCAAAACCACCCCGGGCGACAGCCCTGCTGGAAGGAACCTCCTGCAGCCACCAAGGAAGGAAGCCAGGGCAGAGGCCATGGCCTGGGCCGCAGGCCCCTCCTGTGTCGTCACTCGATCCATCAGGCTCCCGTGAGGAAGGCTGCCACCCTCCTTTCAGCTCTGCAGTGGGCGGTGCCTGCAAGGCCGCCTCCCGACAGCTCAGCCCCACCTCCTGCCTGTTCAGCCCCGCCTCTTACCAGTTCAGCCCCGCCTCCTGTCAGCCCAGCCCCACCTCCCACCAGCTCAGCCCCACCTCCTGCCAGCCCAGCCCCACCTCCCACCAGCTCAGCCCCACCTCCCACCAGCTCAGCCCCGCCTCCTGCCTGTTCAGCCCCGCCTCCCGCCAGCTCAGCCCCGCCTCCCACCAGCTCAGCCCCGCCTCTCACCAGCTCAGCCCCGCCTCTCACCAGCTCAGCCCCGCCTCCTGCCTGTTCAGCCCTGCCTCCTGCCAGCCCAGCCCCACCTCCCACCAGCTCAGCCCCGCCTCCTGCACTCTTGCCCCACCCACTGCAGGATTATCAGCAGCCAGAGGAATTTCTATGACTTTTCCAGAACTCTCCAGCAAACATGTGACAATGCCAAATGCTCTCCCTGTTGTCTCAGCCGGAGTTTGCTAGTGGAATGTTTCTTTGAGCACACGAGGGGGTTTACCACACTCACTGAGGGGCCGTGTCATGGCACAGCCGGCTACGCCATCACCGCAGCACTGGCATCCCGTATGAGCGCCTGGTCCAGTCCCGGCTGCTCCACCTCCGACCCAGCTCCGTGCTGATGCACCTGGGAGAGCAGAGAAGACGGCCAAGTGCCCGGGCCCCTGCACCCGTGAGGGAGACCCGGATGAAGCTCCAGGCTCCTGGCTTGGGACGGGCCCAGCCCCCGCCATCGCTGCCATTTGCAGAGTGCACCAGTGGATGGAAGACAGCTCTCTCTTTCTCTCTCTCTCTCTTTCAAATGAATAAACAAACCTTTTTTTTTTTTTTTTTTGACAGGCAGAGTGGACAGTGAGAGAGAGAGACAGAGAGAAAGGTCTTCCTTTGCCGTTGGTTCACCCTCCAATGGCTGCCGCGGTCGGCGCGCTGCGGCCAGCGCACCACGCTCATCCGATGGCAGGAGCCAGGAGCCAGGTGCTTTTTCCTGGTCTCCCCATGGGGTGCAGGGCCCAAGCACCTGGGCCATCCTCCACTGCACTTCCGGGCCACAGCAGAGAGCTGGCCTGGAAGAGGGGCAACCGGGACAGAATCCGGCACTCCGACCGGGACTAGAACCCGGTGTGCCAGTGCCGCAGGCAGAGGATTAGCCTGTTGAGCCACGGCGCCGGCCATAAACAAACCTTTTTACAACAGGAAACAATAGGTAGTTGATGGAAAATGGAAATGAAGTTTACTTTGGTGCAAAAAGCACTGAAACCCGTGTGTACAGAGGGCCTTCCAAAGGCTCACGGGAAACTCGCACTATGGAGAAACCATGCACCATTTCCACGACTTTTTGCACCAAAATAAACTTAGCTTTTAATCCGTTCTGCCAGAGCGTTTCTGAAGCGTCCTCCCGTACTCTAACCCAGAGGGCACGGAGACCCCTTCCTCACTCAGAGCTTCGGCCCAGTGTTGGAGGTGACTGGACCTCAGTGACGCCCCCACACTGGGCAAAGCCACAAACCTGCAGGAGAGCCCACAGGACAGGCCCCGCCCACACCGCCCGCCTGTCACTGCGCCAACGGCCCAGCGGCCCACCCCACGCGGCTCCCACCCCGGGGCTCCGCCCTCTGCAGCTCCCCAGCAGCCCTGGGCCACAGCTCGGGGAGTTCACGCGCCTGGTACCCACCCACGGCCACCACTTCCACTCACGGCACACCAGGGAGAAGGAACGGGTCAGGGCCCTGCTTGGGAGCCAGGGCGGCCAGGAGGAGCCGGCTCACCCGCAGCCTCTCCCCAGCGACAGCAGGCACCGCCCGCAGGTGCACACCCGCCACCCTTGGCAGAGCAGCGAGGCGCAGGGACCAGCGGCTTCCTCTCTAGAGAGACCCGGGCTGCCATCCATCCATCTTGTCGCCTGCCACACCCAGGTGTTAAATCCTGGGGAGGGATCCCTGGGCTCCATCCCCCCACCGACAGGCACCAACAAGGAGCCCCAGAGGGTGCCTGGCCCCACTGCTGAGCCAGCTCGCAGGCTGAAAACAGCCTTGAGATGCAAGGTGGCCAGAGCCAAAGACGTCAGGGCAAACACGGGGTGGGGCACACTGCCATCCAGCTGAGCTGAGTGCCAACGGCTGGACACAGAGTGGACACAGGCACAGACATGCCACGCGCGTCTCCCTCTCCGCAGAGGGCTTGCACGGCCAAGGACTCGCCTGCCACCTCCCCCTGCCCCTGCCCCTGCCCCCGCGTTGGCCGAGAGGACCAGGCAGGCAAGAAGGTGGAGACAGAGCCGAGTGGGACCCCAGCCCGGCCCCCTTCCTCGTTAGCACTGCAGCCAGCAAGACTCGGCCCTGTGAGGTCACCAGGCACGCAAGGACCCCACGGCTGGCCCCATCCCCAGGGATGGGGATCCGCCCCACCCCACGGACCCCTCACTCCACCTCTGTGCCTGGAGGCTGCGGCCCACAGAGGGCCTCTCCAGGCCCCTTCCCGTGTCCTGCCTGGGCCCCGGCTCCTCCCTGGCAGATCCCCAGCCAGCGCCACGCTCCGGCGCTTTTCTCTTTTTCCTTTTCCAATCGCCCTCCTGGGAGAGCGAAGCAAAGCCAGGCTTTGGAAGACACCCAGCCCGCCCGCCGGTACATCCGAGATCTGTCAGCCCTGGCGTTGCAGCCCTGAGGGGGACCCGGGGCCCCCTGAAGATGGCTACGGGGTGCACGCTGCCTCTCCCCCGCCCCAGCAGTGTGGATTTCAGGGCAGGACCTGTGCCCACTTCCCCCCGTGCATCCCCATACGCCGTTCTGGCTCTGAGCCCTGGGAACAGCACCTCGTGCACGCCGAGGGCTCCTCCATCTGCTTCCGACCCCCCACCTCCCCTCAGCAACCCATGCGAGATGATGATCCGATGTCATTTCTGCAAACCCCCTCGGTCACTGCCTCCCCAGCACCTCCTTCAGACGAGCTGAGCCTCCAGGGAGGGCCTGGCCCTCGCCCCTCCTCCAATCCTTCCCCCTTCCTGCAGGGCAGGGTCTGCCGGGGGTGAACTGTGGTGTCCCCAAAAAGGAGCTGTTGAAGTCTCAACCCCTGGGGCCTCTGGACGTGGCCTCACCTGGAAACGGGGTCCTGGGTGAGGCCCTGGAGCCGCATATCGTAGGACCCCGGGGACCCGAAGCCAGGAGAGGTGGGGACGGCTTCCCCCAGATGCCAGAGGCAGCACGGGTCTGTCCCCCACCCCACCCCCCCACCCGTCTCCGCCACCCCCTGCAGAGGGGACAGCCCTCCCAGGATGCCCTGGAGCAGCCACGCCGATTCCAGTTTTGGCAGAGAGCAGCTGCCGTGGGCACAGGCATGTTTGGGCTTCTCCACCTCGTCCATGCTGCCCGCCGGTGGGGGCGGGGGGTCGGCAGCAGCAACAGAGCCCATGAGCCTGAAGCAGTCCATATCCAACCTTCCACCCCCGAGCCTGCGGGATGTCTGGCCGCAGGACAGGAGGGGCCCCTGGAGAGGATTCTGCCCCGGCCCTCGGGGTGCCCTCAGCAGGGCTGGGGTTGGGGGCAGGACTGTCCCAGGATGCACTCTTGGGAGGCGCTGACGCTCTGAGCGGGGTCCCAGCACTGTGGCACCTGGGGCCACACCTGGTCTCAGTGCTGGCACTGACACCTCCTGGCCTTGCAGAGCCTGGGGCACCGTCCCCAGAGCCCAGCCAGCAGACTCCACCCTGGCAGGTGCCGCTCAGAGCCCCGGACCCCATCTCCACGTGACGGCGCGTGCCTGCAGGGGCGCCCCCCCCAACCAGGCTCTGTGGCAGCCCCCAGGTGCACCGAGGAGGGACTGCGGACGAGCAGGTGGGCCGGGCGCCTCCCTCGCCAGCTTTCCCATTCTCGGCATTTCAGGCATCGCCGTGTCTGAGCTCTGGGACGGGCGCTGTAAATTTAGAACTCGGGAAGGCTGCCTGCTCTCGGGGGAAGGGGGGCGAGGGGAGGGGTCGTCTTGGCCTGCAGGGTGGGAAGGGGAGGGGACCCGCACACAGCTGCACCCTCACTGCAGAAAGAGACACCTGTCCCCAAAGCACGAAGCGTCCCCAGGGCTGGGTCCCCACAAGGGCCGGGGACACCTCCCAAGGGGGACCCCTCCTCCTCTTCCCACATCCTGCTAAAAATACCAGTGCTTCTGGCAGAAAACACCCCCAGTCTCCCCAGAACATAAGCTCCCCGGAGCCAGAGAAGGGAGCAGCTCTACCTCGCAGGCGCCCAGACGGGTTCCTGGAACGGGAGCACGACCCACTCTGGCGAATCCCGCGCTTCTCGACCGCGCCTGGCTGCGCCCGGGCTGGAGGCCCGAGCGAGCGGGGGTCTCTGTGCCGTGTGCGGTTCCTTTCAGGCCTCCGCTTACTGTGGCGAGGGAGACGCCTCCTGCACTGCCCAACACATCCCAGCGCCGTCCTGGTCCCCGGGAGAGAGGAGGCGGCAGGCAGCGCGTGGGGAGGGGCGGGAGGGTCTGCTGAGCTGGGAGGTGAAGGCACAGTGCGGGCCACAGGGCTGGGGGTCCTGACCCGGTGACTCTGCGGAGGCGGGCCTCTGTGCAGCCAGCGGGGAGGAGCTGCCGACAGGAGGCTGGAGCCAGGCTTGTGATGGGCAGGGGGCTTTGGAGACAGACAGGAGGCAGACCCAAGGCTGGGGAGACCTTGTTTGGGAGACTGGAGAGAAGCAGGTGACACAGGTTGGGGACGGGGCCCAGGCCTCCAGGGCAGGGTTTGCTCTTCATGGCCGACCAGCCCGGGGTGGGGGGTGCCTGTCCCCTCTCTCGGTGACGCTGGGAGAGGGGTGAAGCACGCCGAGGGCCTGCTGCCCCAGGCCACCTGCCGTCCTGGGCACAAGCCAGGCTCAGGGACCCAGTCCCAAGCTGGGCCAGGCCGCTCTGGTCCCGAGGTGGCCGCTGCTGCAGGCTGGGGAGGCGGCCGCCCAACAGGGCGGCACGTGGGGTCTGCACCTGGCCCTGCTGACACCAGCGTGAAGCCGGGCGTGAGCCCCGTCCTCCAGGGAACCCTGACACCTGGGGAGGCTGCTGAGCTCCAGCCGCCGGAGCTGGGACCCGAACCCACGCGCCGGCTCCACAAAGCTCACCGAAAAGGGGAAGGAAAAAGGGGAGCTCGTTTTGGTGCAAAAAGATTAAGACATGGGAAAACGCACACGGTGAAAAACTGTGCGTGGATTTCAGAAACAGTCCTCGCACTGAAATAAACTCGCACGTTCAATTCCATCTTCCCACGGCCTCTGCCAGGTTCTCTTGCATTTCTTGTCCCCCTCAAGGCCCCCACCCTTCACCCCCTGGCAGGACGAACCCCGGTGTGGGGAAGGGAAGAGCCCCCCCCAGCAGGGAGTCCACACTCTCCTCCTTACGGAGCCTGGTCCAGGTGTCCACGCCCTGGCCACTCCCATTGGCTGGCAGCATGGAGGACGGCACCAACCCCACCCAACCTCGACCAGCCCTCTGCCCGGGCTGCACCTGCCAGACAGGGAATTCTCCAAAAAGTGTCCCCATCGCTTCCAAGACCAACCCAGGCCAGCACCAGCTCTGCCCAGGCTGGGCACCCAGGCAGGAGGCGACAGGCAGGGGACGCTTCTCAGTGCCAGGCCCCTCGGGCCCCCAGGGGCTGAGCCTGGGATCCTCAGAGTGCAAGGCGGGGCGGCCTGGGCCATCTCTGGTCAGTCCCGGCAGCTCTTGGCGAGATCTGCGGTTCCAATTCTTTCCTTATTATAAAGTTATACATATTCACTACAGAAAAATTTAGAAACTACACATATGCAAAAAGAAGAAAATAAAAATAACCCATAATCCCACTAACCCGAAATAACTCCCGCTAGCACGGAGCCCACATGCTCCCTCTCCCGACTGTCCTACGCGTGGAAATGTATTTTCGGCACCGAGTGGGGTCACACAGCACACCCGCTTGCTGGCTTCCCCCCCTCAGCTCCCTGCCACCCCAGGACGTCGGGGTTCTCCGACGCCACTCTGTCAACGGCTGCAAAACCAAAGACCGGCTGAAGACGGGCAGGAATCTTGAAGCCCAAGACCGCAGCCAAGCACGAACACGCCCTCAGTAATCGAGCTTCTCCTGTTTGGGACTAACCCTCCGATATCAGACACCAAGGCTGGCACCCGCCTGGGCGTCCCGCCGGGCTGCACTGCCCCCGGGAGGGTGAGAGGTCACCCCCGGCGTTTGCAGACCGGGTGCCGTCAGGGGTCTAAACAGGGCCAAGCTGGGTCCTGAGCAGACCAGGAGGGGCCCTGAGGGGGGCGGGGGCGGGGCGAGGGCGGGGCCTGGGGCCCAGGGCTCCCATCGCTCTGCCAGGACCGAGGCGCGGCCCTGGACTGCGGACGGGCCGCTGATCTCGGGAGTGTGGCTGGAAACCCAACAGCATCCGTGGCACAAAGAAGGTGACAGCCGTGGCTGCGCCCTGGGGAGGGGAGCCTGGTGCTGTCCCCCCATGCTCCCGGGAAGCCCCTGAGGAGAGCCCCACCTGCCACGTGCAAAGTGAGGACAGGGAGACCCCTGCCCGCGGGGAGGCGGCGACAGTGCCCACGGTCCCAGAGAGAACAGGGTTCAGGGGCTCCGATGGGGGGGGGGGGGCAGACGGCTCCTGTGCCTGCAGGAATCCCACCTGAATCTAAGAAACCCCAGCCACAACCAGCAGAGCCCGGGCCCGGGCTGGGGATGCCGCAGGAAGGCAGTCCGGGCTAGGCTGGCGGCCTCAGCACCGACCACGCCACAGGACACGGGTCCTCTCCTGCCCCTCCATGTTGGCCTGCCCCTCGGTGGGGGCTCGAGGGCTACAGGAGAGCTCTGCGTTGTCCTAGGGCCACCTCAAGCCCACCCCCTCCTGCCCCTGCCCCGGTCTCCTTGGCAGGATGGGGCCTGCTAAGAGCTTGGGATCGCCCACAGAAGTGAGGGCGGGGGCAGCTCCCCTCCCGCAAAGCTCTCTGGCGCCCGTCCTCTGGGGAGTGCCACCGAGACCCTGAGTGTCACCGAGACCCCGGGTGTCACCGAGACCCCGAGTGTCACCGAGACCCCGGGTGTCACCGAGACCCTGAGTGCCACCGAGACCCCGAGTGCCACCGAGACCCTGAGTGCCACCGAGACCCCGAGTGTCACCGAGACCCCGAGTGCCACCGAGACCCCGAGTGCCACCGAGACCCTGAGTGTCACCGAGACCCCGGGTGTCACCGAGACCCCGGGTGTCACCGGGCGGCTGCTGCCTTGGGCCTCCCTGCTCCTCTCCTCCCTCCCACGAGCAAACCAAGTCACCCGAGTGAGTCAGACGCTCAGCTGCACGGCCGCCCCCTGCTTCCCCCCTCGGGCTCTCAGGGCAGCCGCACAGCCAGGGCCGACTGCACAGGACACAGCAGGGTGGCAGACCCCAGACAGGACGAGGCTCCACCGTGCTGGGGACCAGCGTCGTGAAGGGGGAACCGCCGCGCTGAGCTGGCTGCATTTGCTGGGGTCACTGGCCACTGTGTCTCACAGAGCCTGAGTCCCCCAGGGGCCAGGAAGGGGACGTGTGCCCCCTGCAGGCACAAGCCCAGTCCCAGAGCAGGGCCGATTCCCCTGCACAGGCCACTCAGCACGCGATGACCAGGGGCCGCCCACAGGGCCATCTCAGTGGGACCCTCTCTCGGCAGCACCCAGGGACCCCCTGCCCCGTCCCCATGTTCTCTCGTGCACGGGGGGGAGCACTGCTGGATGCACAGGTGGATGGACAGATGGACGGGTGGATGGACAGATGGACGGTGGATGGACAGATGCATGGGTGGATGGACAGATGGGTGGAGGGACAGATGGGTGGAGGGACAGATGGATGGGTGGATGGACAGATAGACGGGTGGATGGACAGATGGGTGGATGGACAGATGGACGGGTTGAGGGACAGATGGATGGGTGGATGGACAGATGGACGGGTGGATGGACAGATGGACGGGTGGATGGACAGATGCATGGGTGGATGGACAGATGGACGGGTGGATGGACAGATGGATGGTGGATGGACAGATGCATGGGTGGATGGACAGATGCATGGGTGGATGGACAGATGGGTGGATGGACAGATGGACGGGTGGATGGACAGATGGACGGGTGGATGGACAGATGGGTGGATGGACGGGTGGAGGGACAGATGAACGGGTGGATGGACAGATGGGTGGATGGACAGATGGACGGGTGGAGGGACAGATGCACGGGTGGAGGGATGATGGGTGCATGCGCAAAGGCTCAGGCTGCATGCAGGGGGAACGGGAGCCTCCCCTGCCGCCCCCATTCCTGACCCGTGGCAGCCCCCAAGCCACTACCCTGTGACTCCCAGGGGAGGCAGGTGTGACCATGGTCAGGGTAGGGCAGCCTTGGGACCACCTCGTTCCTGAAGCCCAACAGCTCCTCACGCTGGAGCGGGGCTTCCAAGGCCGGCAGGGTTTGGAGACCCCTCCGGGCCTGCAGCCCTGCCTGGGACAGTGCCACACCAGCAGAGGTGGCAGACAGAGGCACATCTCAGAGATGGGCAGGCAACAGGTGCTCCCGTGGGGTCTGGGTGTCCGTGCTCTTGCGAAGCCCAGAGGCCCTCGCCGTGGGAGGTCAGTGTAAGCCCCACAGATCAGACAGTGGCCCAGGACACACCCTGTCCCGTGGGTAACAAAGCCAGAGCAGCCCATGCACGTGCAGAGCACCCAGAGGGGCCAGCACTGTGGCGCAGTGGACTAAGCGCAATGGACTAAGCCTCTGCCTGTGCTATGCACACACGGGCGCTAGGTAGAGTCCTGGCTGCTCTTCTTCCGATCCAGCTCCCTGCTTGTGGCCCGGAAAAGGAGCAGCAAAGACGGCCCAGGTGCTCAGGCCCCTGCACCCACGTGGGAGACCCACAGGAAGCTCCTTGCTTAGGATCAGCCCAGCTCCGGCCTCAGGGACACTTAGGGGGTGAACCAGCGGACGCAAGATCCCTGCCTCTCAAATAAATCAAATCATTAAAAATAAATGAAGAGAAAGACGACTGATAAGGAAAATTCTCCATGGAAACACAGACGAGGCGTGCGGTCCGCAGAGATGCCGAGCCCTCCAGGGCTGCGGACTTGGCCGCGTGCACACTGGCCAAAACCTCCGGGAGAATCAGAGCTGAGGTTCGCACCACGGCAGGTAAAGGGAGCGAACCCTGCGGAGAGCTCTCCGAATACTTCCAAGTTTCTAGAAAGAAATCTAAGATCTAGGACAATGGGTTGACCTGAGCACCCGCTGTGGGCGCCAGTTCGAGTCCCGGCTGCTCCACTTCCAGCCATCTCCCTGCTAACGCACCTGGGAAAGCAGTGGAGGATGGGCCAGGTTGTTGGGCCCCTGCACCCACGTGGGAGACCCAGAAGCAGCTCCTGGCTTCGGCCTGGCCCAGCCCCGTGGTTGCGGCCGTTTGGGGAGTGAAGCAGTGGATGGAACGTTCATCTGCCTCTAACTGCCTTTCAAATCAACATTTTCAGAAATGTCAGATGCGCACGCCCTTCGCACGCGTGAAATTGTCTCCAAGGAAACTCAGGGAGACCCAGCGCTCAGGCTCGGGAGGACCTGCCTGCTGAGGGGTCAGAGGTCAGACGGCCAGGGGAGCTGGGCTGGGGCGGGCACAGGGCCTGCCAGCTCACCTGGGCGCCTTCCGTGTGGGGGAGCGACACCGTGAGCAAGCGAGCGGCTGTCCCACCGCAGGACAGCCTCCTGCTGGGCTTCCAGACCCACAGCGGCACAGAGGCCAGGCCGACAATAGCGTCAGACTCACCCAGACCACGTCTGCACACACTCCAGACCACGTTTGCACACGCCCAGACCACGCCTGCACACACCCAGACCAGCCTTGCACATGCCCAGGCCACGCCTGCATACGCCCCAGGCCACGCCTGCACACATCCAGACACACCTACACAAGCCCCAGACCACCCCTGCACATACTCCAGACCACATCTGCGCATGCCAAGACCATGCCTGCATACACCCAGGCCACAAATGCACACACCCAGGCCACGCCTCCACACACATGTGCATCCGAAATTCGAGGTGGCCCTAGGCCCTCCTGACGGGGACGACAGAGGAAGGAGCCCCATGACCAGGGTCCACAACTCCCCCCAGGAGTCTGTCCCAGCCACACGATGCTTCCTCTTCCCAGCAGTCATCGCACACTCACAGTCGCGTGGTCACACGCGCACACACAAGGACACTCCAGTTCACTGCTCACACCCACAGGGACACACCAGCCCACTGCTCACATGCACACCCACAGGGACACGCCAGCCCATTGCTCACACCCACAGGGACACGCCAGTTCACTGCTCACACCCACAGGGACACGCCAGCCCACTGCTCACACCCACAGGGACATGCCAGTTCACTGCTCACACACACAGGGAAACACCAGCCCACTGTTCACATGCACAGGGACACGCCAGCCCACTGTTCACATGCACAGGGACACGCCAGCCCACTGCTCACACACCCACAGGGACACGCCAGCCCACTGTTCACATGCACAGGGACACGCCAGCCCACTGCTCACACACACACAGGGACACACCAGCCCACTGCTCACACACACACAGGGACACACCAGCCCACTGCTCACACACCCACAGGGACACACCAGCCCACTGCTCACACACACACAGGGACACGCCAGCCCACTGCTCACACCCACAGGGACACGCCAGCCCACTGCTCACACCCACAGGGACACGCCAGCCCATTGCTCACACACACAGGGACACGCCAGTCCACTGTTCACATGCACAGGGACACGCCAGTTCACTGCTCACACACACACCCACAGGGACACGCCAGTTCACTGTTCACATGCACAGGGACACACCAGCCCACTGCTCACATGCACAGGGACACGCCAGTTCACTGCTCACATGCACACAGGGACACGCCAGCCCACTGCTCACACCCACAGGGACACACCAGCCCACTGCTCACACACCCACAGGGACACGCCAGTCCACTGTTCACATGCACAGGGACACGCCAGTTCACTGCTCACACCCACAGGGACACGCCAGCCCACTGCTCACATGCACAGGGACACTCCAGTTCACTGCTCACACCCACAGGGACACGCCAGTCCACTGCTCATACGCACAGGGACACGCCAGTTCACTGCTCACACCCACAGGGACACGCCAGCCCACTGCTCACATGCACACTCAGCCACCCTAGTCCTCCATCGCCCTCTAGGGACACCTTCTGTGATGGGCACAGAGGTCCGGGGGGACGCTGACGTTAAGCCCAGCAGGGCACACAGAACTCTGGGGCTTCCTGTCACTGCATCCCAGTCTGATGTCGTCTTCAGCGGGGAGGCCACAGACAAGCGTGGGAGCTGGCTCAGGAGGACCGGGTGCTCAGTGTGGGGGGACGGGACGGCAACTCCCAGGCGGTGCCTGAGGCCCCCCATAGTGTACCAGGGCTTCCGGCGCACCCCCTCCGTCCCGTCCCCTTCTTCCTGCACAGAGCCCTGAGCCTCAGACAGAGGGACCCCAAGTCCGAACCCAGCCCCTTCTGCTGTGGAGAGCGGACCCCAGGCCAGGGAAGGAGGTGGCGACCTCTGCCTGGGCCGGCCTCGAGGGCACCCACATGCAGAGGCTGAACGCAGGTGCTAGCGGTTTCTAGCATCTGTGGGAGCCTGGGGGCCGCCTGCCCTGACACGCGGGCACCCGGACTGCACCAGCGAGAGCCCGGACGCAGCCCCGGTACCCTTGCTGGGGACCGCTGCACCCGCCGGCCGCGGAGGGCTGAAGCCCGGACGAGACATCAGCGGTACAACCCACACTGATCCTTGACAATTAGGCCGCCGTCTCCGAGACTGAATCAGGGCGAAATCAGCAGAATAAAAAGAGCCCAAGCCAGCGCCTTTCAATTCTGGCACGGGGAAAGAGAGAGTTGTACATTTCATAGCGGCCTCCTGCCCCGTAATGAACAGGAAGAATAAATTAGATTCCGGGCGCCGGGTGTATTCATGCAATTCCATTGCGTGCCCGTGAGCAAGCCTGGTTCTCGGCAAGATAAAAATGAGCTCTCCGAGAGGCTCGCGCTAAATAAATGGAGCGATTCGGTGGCTTAGCGGGGCGCAGGGACGAGGAGCCAAAGGATGGACGGTGTCAAAACGGGAAACAGACGCGGAGGGGCTTGGTCGTTCTCGGCGCGCGGTGCAATGGCACCGAGGGGCACCGCTGCAGGCCCAGCACTGTGTGACCCGACGCCCTCCCCTGACACGCCAGCCCTGTGACGGCAAAGCCACTGGGCGCCCCCTGCACACAGCCAGCACAAAACCAGACCCCAGGACCCGCGCCAGGCCTCGGAGCCACCGGGCTCCTAACGGGGAGAACTTCCTCATGTGGTTCTCCTTAGTTTTAAGATTTATTTTATCTGAAAGAGTCGCAGAGAGAGAGAGAGAGAGAGGGAAAGGGAGAGGGAGAATCTTCTGTCTGCTGGTTCACTCCCCAAAGTGGCCACAATAGCCAGAGAGCCAGAGCTGAGCCAGGCCAAAGCCAGGAGCCAGGAGCTTCTTCCAGGTCTCCCACACGGGGGCAGGGGCCCAAGGACTTGGGCCATCTTCTGCCTTCCCAGGCCACAGCAGAGAGCTGGATCAGAAGTGGAGCAGCCAGGACTCGAACCAGCACCTGTAAGGGATTCTGGTGCCATGGGCAGCACAGTGCTGGCCCCTCTTTGGCTTTTGTCTCAGCTGCCTCGATTTCACCAGTAACTGTTCTTCCTCTCCCTTCCAGAAGGTTCTCTCCATCCTCTCTCTGGCTTGTTTCAAGGCCATCGGCTCTGACAGCAGCAGCACCCATGACTGGAGCACCCAGGTGCAAGGCATCCCTCGTGTCCCCACACACCAAGCCACAGACTGTGTTCACCACTGTCCCCTCCAGGGAGAGACCCACAAAGAGCGACCAGCAGGAAGGAACCACAGTGGCTGCTCGCATGCGAATCCCGGCCACCTTCATGTTTCCCGATTTCCCAAAGCCACCAAGGAAGTCGTGTCCCCAAGTCTGAGCTGCCTCTGGGGCCAGCTCCACCGTCACTGTCACTCCCTGGGGATCAGACGGGCACAGGAGGCCTGCTCCCGAAGAATGGAGACCTGCAGTGCCAGCGACTGTCACCCTAGGAGGCTGGCATCGCCCCCCAGCCCAGGGGAGCCCCTCAGGCCCCGTTACCCCACATCACCTCCATCACACACATGGAGTTGAGGTCTCCCAGCTGACTGCTCCTTCGTCAGGCCTCTGGGGAGCAGAAACGGACAAACGAGCCGGCGACGAAACACAGGGCCGTGACGGAGAGACTCATCCAGCAGGTGAAGCGCCCTGTGCCCGGCGTCGGGGGGACAGCTGCCCCAGACAGCGGCAGTCACGGAAGTTACAGCATCAAGAGAACGGGGCTGAGGACACTGAGCACACAGGGGCTGTAACCGTGCCGGGTGCAAGGCAGCTGAGAGACGCTGGCGCGGTGCCCCGTGGGGAGCTGGGTGCCCGGGGCCAGTCAGCAGCGGGAGCTGCTCCCCACGCCTGCCGACCCCTTTCTGCACCAACTGCTCAAGTTCCCATCTGACTTTGCGAACAGACACGAGGCCAGGGATGATCCAAGAGGAACTTCGGGGACCCAGGGAGACCGGGGTGAGCCTGCGGGAGCAGGGGGCAGGGCGCAAGGACTCAGGGCAGCGGGAACACGGGAGAGGGTCCTGGTCCAGCTGGGAGGCCGGGCCGGACTACAGGAGGTCCCGCAGGCAGCATCCCTTGGGAGGATGTCCAGAGAAAAGCACCGGCCTCGGCCCCCTGCCCGGCCGGAGGCTCATGCCCCTCCCCAGGGCTGGGCTCCCTGTGTCTGTGCCTCCCGGTGCTGATGGAAGGAGGTTCCGGTGAGACCGGGAGGATGGGGAGGTCCCCCAGGCCTGGGGAACCCACGTGGAGAAGGAACCCCGGGAGGAGCAGGGACCGGGGAGAAGAGGACAAAAGTGCAGGGAGGCTGCGGGGCCCCCACACCCATCAGCTCCACCAGCCCGACGTCCCCTGCCACACCGTGGTCACAAGGCTCCGAGACTCCAGCCGGCCGCCTGCCTCGGGGACTCGGAGTGGGTGTCCCCAGCCTCCTCCCGATTATATAACCAGGACTCCCCGCCCCACCCTCCCGGCGTGGGGGGTGACAGCTGCTGCACCGCGCCCCTCCCCCGAGTGCCAGGGATCGGAACCAGCACGAAATGAAAACACGCCGCCGCCACCACCGCCTACCACACCACGACGGGCGAGAAGAGGGGGCTCCAGGACCCGAGGCACCTTCGCTCTCCTTCTAGAAAAACGGCGGGTCCTGGGGGCCCTACCTTGTCACTGCCGGTGCTGGTGGAAGCTGGGGGGGGGGGGCTGAACAGCTCAGCCCGGCGGCCACCGCCCGCTGCTCTGTTTCTGCCCGGGCCCCAGAGGCAGCGAGGGCTCTGTCTTCCCGAGTCGCGTTCCCCGCCTCGCAAACACTTCTGGGAAACAGGGGAGGCCCTGACTCCCTCCCAGGGGGCCCTGCCTGCTGGACCTCCTGGTGCCTGGCCTCCTGCCACCCCGCCCGCTGCTCCCGCAGGCTCACCCCACACTCCCCGGGCCCCTGCTGTCTGAGGAGGAGCGAGCAGGCCATGGAAACTTCCTCTCGGATCATCCCTGCCCCCGAAAACATGGCACACGTTAAGAGCACACACGTGTGTCTACCACATGCCAAGCCACGCCGCTGCCACCTGGACACATCCCACACGTGTGAACTCATCTTACAGAGCCAATCGCCTCCCAGTGGTGACAGGTGGGCCCAGGGAAGTCCCAGCTGTGCTGTGTCCCAGGGGCCAGCTCCCTGGCTCTCCCTCTCCGCTGTCACCTCCATCATCCACCTGGGCACAGGGAACAGCCAAAGCCCCAGACGTCAGTGCCACCGTGTACTCCACACAGGACCACGCCCCCAGCCTTGTGGATGGCCGTGCCCATTCACGCCACCGGTAAACTGAGCCTTCCCACGATGCATTGCCACTGAGACCCCACAACCGCTGAGCTCTGTCTGCCCCAGGCGCTGGATTCCAGGCCCTCCAACGGGCAGGGGCGATGATGGCCTGTGCACGCCCACCCCAAGTGCCCCAGAAGAGCATCGCTCCATCCCTTCCTTGTTTGTAAGGCCCACGACGGGGCAGGCACCTTGCTCGGGGCTGAGCGCCAAAGCTGACCGCCAGGCCCTGCTATCCCCAGCTAAGCGCGGACATGAGCCGGCCACGAAGCCCAGCAGGTGAACAGCCGCGTGACGGGCAGGAGGCCAGGGGCTCGGAGACGAGCGTCCTCAGGCAGCAGCCCCACTGCAGCTTCCCACTGACAACCTGCTGCTCATGGGAGGGGCCCCGGGAGAACCGGCGACAGGACCCCCGTGAGCCCAGACCCCGTCCCCTCCCACTTCAGAGCCGGAGCTGGGTCCTCTTGCCCAAACACAAGCACCAGGAGCCCAGACAGGGAGTGCGTGCCTCGCATTCCAGAGATCAGCGGGCTCAGCCTCAGTTTCCCCGTCAGTGAGGGCTCCCCGGCTTCAGCGCGAGACCACCCGCCCATGTCCCCGCAGGTGCCTGCCCCACTACCCACGTGGCCTCGGTGCCTGGCACACAGTAGGTGCTCAACACTTGCACACTGACTACTTTTAGTGGATCCTCATAAAAACGCCACGAGCTGGCGGGAGCTGCCGGTAGCCAGCGTCACTGGGCCAACCGCAGGAGCAGAGGGGCTCACATGGATCGTGGCGTGTGCCGCCTGTTACTCTCCTCCTTCCTTCTCTCGAGGCCCAGAGGTGCCGTGAGCATCATCCCCGGCTGCACAGGGAGAGACGGAGGCCTGCGATGGGGAGCTGCACCGCCCAAGGCCGCCTGTCCCCAGAGCCACGCCCGCAGCAGTCACAGCCCGGCAGGCAAGCAACAGACACGCGCCCCGGGGCTCTGCCAGGCACAGGCGGATCCTGAGGGTCGTTCCGGGAGGACTCGAGGGTGGACAGGGCTCAGGCCAGCGAGGCGGAAGCTCGGCACCCTGGCCGGCCCCAGCCCGCTCCTCCAGGGCTGGCAGAACAAGCCCCCGGTTCCCGCTTTTCCACTGGAAAAGAGGACAGGGCTCAGGAGGACGCAGGATTGGAGGTGGGGAGGCCGCGCTTCCGCAGAGACCCACGAGGGCGCCCGGGTGACGCCTGCGTCAGAGAACCGGGAAGCCCTTAAGGACCTGGACTGTGTCTGCACCGAGACGGGGCAGCGCCTCCAGCCCCCAGACCCCAGGTCATTCTGGGGCCGATCCGGGCCCTCCTGGGGCTGGTGGGGAGACGGAGCGAGGCAGGAGGCAGAGCAGGGGCCTGTGCCTCGGGAGAGGACGTGAGAGCCGAGGAGACTGTGCCCAAACCGGCAGTGCAGGACACCCCACAGCTGAGGGCTCAGGCCCGGCCTGCTCAGAGGGAACCTTCAGACAAGAGACCCTGAAGAGCCCTAAAGAGCCCCTGTATTGTGGGAAGACCACCGAGAAAACGGGAGAAAACGACTTCCAGGGAAGCGCAGCCAGGCAGGCATCCGCGCTGGGCGCCCACCGAGGACCCCTGCGTCCCTGTCCCTGCTGGCCCCGCTCTGCATCTGGGACTCCTGCCCCGGGCCCCGGGCTCTCCGCTGGCTGGGCCAGGTCAGTCTGGGAGCCACACAGCCATGCAGGGCTTGGGGAGGAAAGCCGGGGCGGGGGCGCCCTGTGAGCATGGCGCGTCTGATAGGCTCTGCCCGAGGGGCCAGGCCTCCCGGGGGGGGGTGATTAAGCAACTTGAACAGGAGGAATACGGGGTTGGGAGGATACGGCAGTGCAAGGAAAACGAAACCAATACAGCTCTCCCCGAGCTCGGGGCTAGGGGCACACAGAGCCTTTGTTCCAGGACTTAATAAATACTGCGGTACCACTGCGCGCCAGCCTCCACCCAGGGACCAGGTGACTGCAGACGGATGGACGGCTGTAGGTGCGAGGACAGACAGCTGGGTGGGTGGGTGGGTGGACAGAGAGGTGGATGGGTGGATGGAGGGTGGGTAGATGGACAGACAGGGAGATGGACAGGCGGAGGACACTGTTGACATAAAAGGAAGCAGGCAGCAATCAGAACCTGGAGTATGCAGTGGACCTTGCGAATCAGAAGTTCTCCAAATCTCGTCCTTGGTGGGTTCTAGAGCCACACGACCCGAAAAACCTCCTGGGAGGAAGGCAGTGTCCAACTCCAGCAAGCAGCCACGAGCCACGTGTGGCTCCTCAGCGCGTGAAACGTGGCCAGTGCCACTGGACACCTGCACACCTCTGCTCCCACGGGCATGTGTGACTGGTGGCTTCCATGCTGGACGGCACAGCCCTGGAGTTGTCACCACATCTCTGTGCCCGCTGGGCAGCCGGTGGAAGCCGAGCGTGCGAGGAGAGCTGGCAAAGGCGACATGGTGAAAGCCGACACCCAGCGTGAGCAGGGCGGCTCCTGTGTCCCCGGACCCCGATTCCTGCGAATACACACAGCCCGGGTGACCGGGAAACACTGCCACGTGCACACGAGCTTGCTCAAGCATAGACTCCGCGGGGTGGGACTCGACTCCTGACGGGCACCCGGGGCTCGTGGGCGGGGCTTCCGACCTTCCCTGCTCTCGGCGCACCTGCTGATCGAACAGCTGAGCCTGGGCTCCGTCCGCAGCGCCTCCAGGCTGGAAGGCTGTGCAGAGGGCTCCGCGTTCCCTGCCGCGCATCTGCACTGTCCTCGGTACACTTCTTCCTACTTTAGTTTTGTTATAGCAAATGCAGCCTCTCTGCCTTCCCATTGCTGTGGGGAGGCGAGTGCTGGATAGACGAGGGACGGATGATTGACAGACAGCACTCGGGGTCAGCGGAGGCTGCGCACCCACCTTGAGTTTCCCAAGGACACAAAGGGGCACCACTACTCCCGCTTCCTTTCCTACAGCCGGGCCGGTGCCTCCGCTGTGCTGAGAAGCAGGAGAGCAGGCGGCATCCCGGCTGTGTTCTCCACTCCAGCGCGGACGCGGGAGAAGAGCGGCCCGGGACACGTCTTCCACGTGGCCATGCTACGGACGCGGCTCCACTTCCCACCTGCCGGGCGCCAGCCGAGAACGCAGGCCGGGCTTGGGAAAGGCCTTCTCGGCACCAAAGAGAGACGATCACCGGCAATCTCCTTCCCCCGACTACGGCGACGTCCCGGAAGCAGGTGTTCCAGACCGAGCTACTCCCGCGTTCCTGGAGCGAGCTGCACGTGGCCGGAGGGGGGCAGTGTCTGAGAACGACGCGTGATCCGAGGCCGCTGGAAGTGCAGCAGGAGGCACGCGGGGTCGCGGGGGGCGGCTCTGCCACTCTCGTCAGCTCACACACACACAGCCTCGTTTCACAGAAACCAGAGACGTCTTTCTCCTCTGCCGTGGCACGGGTTCACCGGCATCCGAAACCCCTCCTCTGCCGGGCTGGCTTCCGTCTCCCATGGAACCACCCGGACCTCGCTCTCTGCACGCGGGGAGCCCGGCTCTTTCTTCCCCGGAACTGGCCGCGGTGGGCGCTCCAGTTCTCCCGAATTCTCCATGTGTGTCTCTGTGTTTGCTCCCTCCCGAACCCGAGTGCCACCAGCACCGCTCACCTCCTGGGTGACTTTAAAAAAAAAAAAAGAAGTAAGAGCTGCAGACAGAGAGAGGGAGAGAGAGAGGGAGAGGTCTTCCATCCGCTGGTTCATCCCCGAAATGGCTGCAGCTGAGCTGATCCGAAGCCAAGAGCCAGGAGCTTCTGCCAGGTCTCCCCCGGGAGTGCAGGGGCCCAAGCACATGGGCCCTCTTCTGCTGCTTTCCCAGGCTCATTAGCAGAGAGCTGGATTGGAAGTGGAGCAGCCGGGACTCAAACCCGTGCCCATATGGGATGCCGGTGCCACGGGCGGAGGCTTGGCCGACTCCGCCACAGCGCCCGCCCCGGCTTCCCCTCAGTGCTGCTCCTCACCGTCCCATCTTCCCTTCCCAACTTCCTGAATCAGCAGCTCGACGTCCTCATTTCCATCGCCCACGCGTTTCCTCTGCCTTCCCCTCTGTGCCAGCAGGTGCGTTCTTTGCGGGCGCCTCCCATCCCCCACATGAGCTCGACCCTGTGTGGGTTTATGGTCTGTCTCTCCCATCAGATCAAGGTCCTCAGAGTTAGGGACGCCTGGCGCTGAAGGCATAGCAGAGTGGGCGACAGCTACACCGTGACAGCCACCACTGTGGAACCGGCGTCCGCCCCGTCCCGGGCCCCGGTGAGCTCCTCCGATCCTCAGATGAGCCCGTGACGCGGGGTCCGCTCCCCTCTCAGGACACAGGTAGCCGAGGCTGAGACAAGCGAGGGCATCCCCACTCACACGAGGACGGGCGGCAGAGTCAGCCTCGCAGGCCGAGCCGCGTCCCTGGCTGGATGCCGACCGACCCCGTGCAGCCAAGGAAGCGGCCCACGCCACGGTCAGCGCACGGACTCCGCGCCACACAGACGGCACCTTGAACGCAGACCGACCACCACTGCCGCGGGACTGGAGGCACAGCGTTCCCCACTCAGCTGCGTCACCTCTACGATGGGACGCGCCTCCCCAGAGCGCTGCTGGGGGAAGGACGGCAGCGCAGGGGGCGGCCCCCGGCGAGCTCGCAGGTGTTGGTGACCGTGACGGTGGTGTCGGTCACAGTGGCCATAGTGGAGGTGACGATGGTGATGGTGATGACAGTGAGGTGACAGTGACGGTGGCGACAGAGGCGGGGGCAGCAGCGATGGTACTGACAATGCCACTGGTGACAACAATGACAACTGAAGCACCCCAGAGCCCCAACTGCCTCAAGTCCACCAAACCCAACAACCTCACGGCGATCACAGTCCCATGAAGAAGACAGCCGGGTTCCCAGAGCAGCCGGGATGGAAATGCAGAGTGTGGACAGCGACGTGCCCCCGGAGCCCAGCAGGGGACGGGGGGTTCCCTGACCTGGCACCTGACAGGGTCGTCCTCTCCCAGCCCGCCCCGCCCTCTCTCCCACCCCACGTGAGCAGGCCCTAACTCCCGCCCTGGGTGCCCAGTGAAAAGCAGCCTGGACATCAGCACAGACAGCACAACCCCGCTCAGAGGCCGGGGCGGGGGACCCTGGTGGGCGTGGGGCTGGCCAGAGGGGGAGGGGCGCCGGCTGCCCCAGAGCAGGCCTGGGGGAGATGAGCGCGGGGGTCGGCATACACACATCAGCAGGGGTGGAAAGAGGCGGTCAGTCCACGAAAGAGGGCCGGCATGGGAGTCACAACACCGACGGACCTAACACGCTCAGAAGCGATGAAAAATCGAGAGCTAGAAAGACTGTCGGCCGCCGGCCGGCACAGAGGAAAGTACCTGGGAAGACAGCAGCACCGAAATGAGCACGTTTCTCCAGACAACCGAGGGGGCGGAGCCAAGGGCCCTGATCGTCCCCAAACAGCCCTGCCCGCAACCTCAGACCAGAGCGGGAACAGTGAGGCCGGGACTCGAACCTGGGCCCCAGCCCCTGAACTCTCAGTCTCCGCCCACTGTCTGCCCCGGGGGCCCAGCCCAGGCTCCTCCAAATGCCGGAGGCTCCCACCTGTCCCCTCCCCTCCAGACTGCACCCACAGTCACTGCCGGCGGGACCTTCCTAAAGAAGCCCCCCGGGGAGCCACAAAGCTGACAGAGCTGACCGCTGGCCACTTCCTTCCATGCCGCAGCTGAGTGGTCCTCACGGAGCGTCCTCTGCGAACCTGAGCGAGATTGGCCGCGATATTAACACAGTCACTGGAGGGAGGTGTGTGGACGGCGAGCACACGCTGACGGAGGGAGGCATGGATCCCACGGCAGTGGAAGGCCCCTGGCCACCACGGGGCGGGGGGGGGTCCGTGTGGCTCATATCTGAGACGGGCCGGGCGCAGAACCCAAGGACACCAGCATCATTCACCAGGACAGGGACAGAATGACCCGGAGCCAAGGTGATGACTCCCAAGCAGACAGAGATTCCGCAAACTCTCAAGTCCAGGAGGAGCGCGAAACCCACCTGGGGCCGCTGTTTCCTGAGCCGGGGAAGCCGGGAGAGGCGCAGCCGGGCAGCTGGGACCCGAGGCCACCCCAGGGAGGCCGCGAGTGTCTCGCCAGCTGTCCGGGCAGGGACAAGACATCAGCCGGCATCGAGAGAGCCCGTGTGGCCGGCTGCGATGTCCACCCGGGCGGCCGCGGCTGCCCCGGGAGGCTCTGGAAGAGGAACACGCAGACCAATCAGAGAGAACTCAGGGGAGAGAACGGGAGGTCCCACAGGTGCATGAGAATCGGCCGTCCTGGGTGAGGCACAGGGAACCCAGAGCAGGAAACCCTCAGCCCGGGCTGTGGGCAGAGACGGGCAGGGACAGCCCAGAGCAGCAGCCCCCCCCCACTGCTGGCAGGTGGCTCCCAGCCCCTCCGCACACAAGCACCCCCACCCCACCCCGAGACACACAGCGGGCTCGCTGCTCCCACGGGAGCCACGGCCGCCAGCCGGACACATTGGAAATTTACTGCCCAGGAGCTGCCACACGATGCCTGGTGGGCGCTGGATCACCAACCCACCCACGGCTCACCCTCCCCACCCACAGGGGCAGAGGCAGCCCTAGGAAGGCCGCTGACCAAGGGTCCACGGAGCAGGAGGTGGCGGGAGCAGGAGTCCTCATCCCGTTCCACGAGGGCGGAGCTTACCTAACACAACGCCCCCCGGCGAGGCATGCCCGCGCCAGGCCTCTGCAGGAGCCTCGGCTGGGCCTGCGACGCTGCTCTGGGCCCCGGGAGCCCCGAGCCCTGCATGGGCAGTAGCCCTCGGGGTGACCTCTGCTCTCGGTCCCCTTGTTCCAAAGGACGTGGACTCCCGGGGGACGGGACATCCTTTGTCTTGTCTGCTGTCCCTCGGGTTTCTAAAGTAGTGCCCAGCACGTGACAGGTGCTCAGTAACTATCTGTGGGTGGACGGATGGGGTATGGATGGGGGATGATGGGGAGGTATATGGGTGGGGTGGGAGAGTGGACGGATGCGGTATGGATGGGGGATGATGGGGAGGTGTGTGGGTGGGGTGGGAGAGTGGACGGATGGGGTATGGATGGGGGATGATGGGGAGGTGTGTGGGTGGGGTGGGAGAGTGGACGGATGGGGTTTGGATGGCGGGGTGATGGGGAGGTGTGTGGGTGGGGTGGGAGAGTGGACGGATGGGGTATGGATGGGGGGTGATGGGGAGGTGTAT
>CM027400.1:1967526-1990161 GCA_015711505.1 Sylvilagus bachmani | reverse complement strand
GTGGACGGATGGGGTATGGATGGGGGGTGATGGGGAGGTGTATGGGTGGGGTAGGTGAGTGGACGGATGGGGTACAGATAGAAAGGGGAGTCAATGGGGAGGTATATGGGTGGGGTGGGAGAGTGGATGGATGGGTAAATGGATGGGTGGGCAGGTGGGTGGGTGGATGGATGGAGGGTGGGCTGGGAGGCTGGGGAGAGAGGTGGGCAGCTGGATGGCGGCTGGAGTGACTGCCCCACCCACCCACACATCCTCAGCAATTCTTGGACTGCCAGGTCCCAAGTGACCGCCTCCCGCACTGCCCCGCCCACTACCACCCCCATCCCAGCCTGGCAGACACAGGAGGGAGAGACTGAAGCCGAGAAGAACCCAGGAGGCCCTGGGGAGGCCGAAGCCATCTCTCGGGAGGCTCAGACGGAGTCTGCCTGGGGGGGCAGCCCCCCACTCTGCAGCAAGCCCCTGTGCGTGCCTGGGCTCCATCCTCACCTCCGAGGAGGACGCACCAGCTCCCCCAGGGGTAAGTCTGGCTCTGGCCGTGGCCCAGCACCAGCCAGAACCAGTCAGAACTGGCACTCAGGAAACAGTGAGTCCACTTCTGTGTTTTTAGGGACCCCCGGGACCGCGAAGAGGTGGGCACTGCTGGGCCAGTTCAGGCTGGGATGCACACGGCCAGCCCGCGGGGCCACGGCTGCAGGGGCGTCCTGAGCATTGACACTGGGCGCCGTGCTGAGCTCCGCACCTGCGCAGTCTCACTTCCTCAGCTGCCCAGGAAGCCAGGACGTGGCCCGCAGCCTCCTCAGCCGGGCGCCCCACTGGAGCGAGCCAGGTGGTTCCTGGTTGTTCCTCCAACCCCTCCCAGCATGCCCTGGGACCGGAGGCACGGCCTAGCATCCCCTAAGGCCACCATTTCACAAGGGACCCCTTTGCCATTGAAAAAGTCTCATCCGAGTTCCTCCTGGGGCCGTCAGTTCTAAGGGCTTCTCGGATGCCCCCCAGGGAGCTCCGGGTGGAGAAGCGGCCACAGGCAGGGAGCCGCTGAGTGGGAGCCCAGCCCCACCGAGGCGAGAGAAACGGATGGACGGTCAGCCCTGCCCGCTGCTCACCGGCCCAGGCCCGCTCTGCAGCAGGCACCCCCAGAGTGCGGGCACGAGCAGGGGCCGCACCACAGCACTCGAGGAAGCCAGGCGCATCCCGGAGTCCCCAGACCCACGCACCCGCGGGCGACCTCAGCCCTGCCCGCCAGGCCACCAGCTGGTGCCTGTCCACACAGATGTGTCCCCGCCGAAGCTACAGAGCGAGGTCTGAGAAAGCATGGAGAATTCCCTGACAAGGGACGCACAGGGCGGGGACCGGACCCCAAGCAGGCCCAGGCCCCTGCCTGCACCCGTGTGGGTCCCTGGTGTCATGGTGGGGCCGGGCACCAGCGCTCCCACACACTCAACACGGGCGGCACCGCTGGGGGACGAGATGGGCATGGCTCACCTCCACCCCCAAATGCAGCCACGCACCAGTGAAATCAACGCGCCCCCAAACAGCCGAGATCCTGCCGTATAGACTTTCCCAGTAGCTTGTTGACCCCCCCCCCCGTTCTGCCTTTTGTCTTCCCAGTTACAAGGAACAGCATGGAGGCAGGGACCCCGGAGAGGAAGCCTGAGCCCCCCACCCCCGCATCCTCAGTCTCCCCATCTGCAGAGTGGGCCCAGGGCCTCCGGGGGCCAGAGCTTCCCAGCCTTCGCCACCTCCGCCCTCACCCCAGAGTCTCCCCGTCCCTCCTCTCCCCGTGAAGCTGAGCTGTGTGCTGGAGACGAGACTGCATCTGTCTGGATATAAATAATTGACTGCTTGATGGTCAGAGGGAATTTAATTAGCCAGTGTCCTGATAGAACCAGCCCACCACTGCTAAAACACTTCACTCCGAATCAGTGTGAAAGGGGCCAATAAGGCAGTGCTAATTTTATACACGTGATGGCCCCCGCAGCTTCTGGAAATACAGACAGCGCCCAGCACCCGTGCCGGGGGTGCCAGGGGACGTCCGGGGGGAGCCTGGGACCGCCGGGGGGGGGGCGGGGGGGCCAGAACCCTGCTGCCTCCTATGCACGGCCCCTGGAGGAAAGTGAGAGAGACCCAGATGAAGGGCCCCCCCGCCCCACCCCCGGACCCAGCAGGAGACCCTCCGCCACCTGCACCGGTTTCTCCCCCTGTGCAGAGCGTGGCGCCGTTGGCCGTCAGCCTGCCACCTGCCTGGGAATCAGGCTCAGAGGAGACCGGGAGGCGGGCCCTGTGCCAATCAGCTCCCGCCCACGGCCTCCGCCAGGCCCACGGGAGGCAGCAGGGGCTGGGGGGGGGGGTGGCAGGGGACGGGGGCGGGAAGGCCTGGCTTGTCCTCAAGTCGCCTTCCAGGGCGCTGGCAACGCAGCCGACTGGAGCACCGAGTCCACAGAGCCACCGCCACGGGGACAGGTGGGCAGCAGTCAACCGGGCCTTGAACACCATCAGAATTCGGCCAGGCCCATGGGGGTGGGGGGAGGAGGGAGGAGGAGGAACAGGGCCTGGGCCAGCTCACTGAGCAGAGCAGGTGCCTTCAGAGCCGGCGGCCGGCCCATGAAGTGGCCAGCAGACCCCACGCTCAGTCCACAGCACTGGACGGGGCTCCACCCCCAGGGCCACCACTCAGCACACCTGACCCTGCCCCACAGGGCGTCTGAATTCAAGGTGAGATTTCAGTGTCTTCTCACCATGTTGCCGACATCGCCTATCATTTTTTTAAGGTTTATTTATTTGGAAGGCAAAGATAGAGAGAGGTCTTCCATCCGCTGGTTCACTCCCCAGCGGCTGCAACAGCCAGGAGCCCAGAACTCCATCCGGGTCTCCCACGGGGGTGCAGGGCCCAAGCACCTGGGCCATCTCCCACTGCTTCCCAGGCCACAGCAGGGAGCTGGGTTGGAAATGGAGCAGCTGGAACTGGAGTTGGCCCCAACCCATCGGCACTTTTTGGTCTGTGCCGTCCACGTGAGCGTGCGTCGTTGAAGTTCGCACGGATTTGATTCCCAGGGCAATTCTCTGACCCTCCCTCCCCAGGAGGAAAGGGCTGCCCCCCCCCCCCCGTGCTGGCTCTCCCTGTCTCCCTCCCCCCTCCCTCCTCCTCCCCCGCCCCTCCTCCACCCTCCCCCTCCCCGTGGGAGACCGAAGCTACGGCTGATTCTGTTTTTATTCCGATGTTCGTGCTTTCTCTGCTTTTTGCAGAGAGCGAGCACGAGAGAGGGAAAAAGAGAAAGAGCGAGCGAGCATCTACTGCACTCATACAGAAATGCTGAGGCAGCGAGAACACCAGCACCTGGGGGAGGGGCTGTGGCCTTCACTTGGTTGTTCAAGGTCCTTTTTAAAGCAAGGCGCGGGCCCCGCTCGGGAGCCTGGAAAAGCCAGGCCACGCCTCCCCCTTCTGCTGGCGCCTGGGGCTTGCCGGGCACAGGCGCAGGGGGCTGTCACCGAACCCAGGCAGGGGACTCCCGCTGCTAGACCACGTCCTCTTAGACCTGACCTCCAGCTCCATGCCTGGCCAGGAACATCCCACCCTCCCGGCCCTGCGCCGGCTCTGCGTCCATCTCAGGATGGACGACTGCCACCCGCGTCCACCCGAGGGGAGGGGACAGAGCCCCGGGGTCCATCTCGGGGACTTGCATCGCTTGTTCATCAGCTCCACTTCCTGTCCAAACAGGTGTGAGTGACAAGGAGGCTGAGACGGCCTCCATGGTGCCCGGGATCCCCACCCTTCCACAAGACACGGCCGGAATCAGGTGCAGGAAGGAGCCTGGACAGGACGGTGCTGGCCCATCCCCCACCCGGCTGGAGCTCAGGCTCCTAATGAGCCCCACATCCATGTCCCCGGGACCCTGAGCACCCCTCCCCATGCTCTGGCCACAAGGCTGCGGTGCGGAGCGGGGTGATGCTCGGTGACGAGCAGAGGGAGTCAGGAACCCAGGCTGCCCCAGCCCAGATGCTGCGCGGCTATGGCCAGGGGCCCAGCCCCTGCCCTTGAGCCCAGAGGCAGACACCATGCTTCGGTCACCGCTTGTGGCTGGTGTGTGGGGTTCTAGACCCATCAGCGGACGTGACAGCAGGTGACACAGGCGGCAGCTCGTGGGGGGGCAGGGGCCCAGCGCTGGGCGGAACAAGAGCCCCGGCCCCAGCAGAGTCCCCGGGGCTCCCTCTGCCCCTCCCAGGCACAAGGCCAGCCTGTCTGCTCCTCCCTTCTCGGTACCACCAGGCCGCTCTGAGTCCCTCCCAGCCTGCATGAGCCCTGGGAGGCCCCACGCCAACCCCGGTGGGCAGGGCCACCCCAGCCGAGGCAACGGCGAAACCCTTTTTCTTATAATTTGACGCATTCAGAACTTGAAGATCAATTTGAAATTCACAGAAGGCACTCGCCTGACCTTTGCCCCAGCACCGGATCAAGGGCTGCCCTGCGCAGCAGCTGGTTCCTGGGAAAGCTCCGGAAGGCTCTGGACGCTCCGTCCCCCACCCCCACCACACCATGTGCACACCCACGCCCGCACCGCCCACTCTCCCGGCACGGGCCCGGTGCAGAGAGCCCGGGACCCTCCTCCAGCTGGCGGGCAGGACCGGCCTACCCCGGAGCACCAGACCTTCTCTGGCCTTGGACACGCTGCCCCGAACACCAGGCGCCAGCAGCACCAGCAGGCGGGCTCAGCGCTCGGACCCAACGCCCAGCTCCTGGCTGTACCCGGCCCAGCTCCGCCCGTTGCGTGCACTGGGGAGTGAGGCAGCAGCTCGCTCGCTCGGCCTTTCAAAAACAAGCAAAGGCCTGGGTCGACCTGAGGCCTCCTGCTCCTGCGTCATGAACGGGACCCAGCATCCAGTGTCGCCCCGGATCACCTCGAAGGGGGCTGGCCCAGAACCCCAGCGTCCAGTGTCGCCCCGGATCACCTCGAAGGGGGCTGGCCCAGAACCCCAGCGTCCAGTGTCGCCCCGGATCACTTCTGAAGGGGGCTGGCCCAGAACCCCAGCGTCCAGTGTCGCCCCGGATCACCTCGAAGGGGGCTGGCCCCGAACCCAGGATCCCGTGCAGAGCAGTGGAGCCGGGAACACTCCCGCCATCCCCTCCCGCCATCCCCTCCCGCCATGGCTTCAGCTCCCAAGCGGGGACATGGAGGGGACGGCGGGGGTCTCCACCCTGCCACACCACAGCCCTGCAGGTCTCTCCCCTCTGCAATTATTCCATTGGGGTGAGATGTAGGCGGCAGGAGATTCACCATTTTACAGCTTCAAGTATCCAACTCCGCAGGGTTGATGGCTCGGCTGTGCGGCCGTCACCTCTACCCACTCCCAGGACTTTCTGTCACCCCACCGGCTCCCCTGGTGGCCCCTCCCCAGCCTCCGGGCTCGGGCCCTATTCAGGATATTTGAGATCCGCGGACTCACAGGACACGTAGCCTTGGGGGCCCAAGCAAGCCACCCACACCCCAGTGCCTGTCCGGGCCCTTTCCCTGCCCCGGCTGAACGGCGTCCCACTGCTGACCTGCCAGTCTGTTCAGGGACGTCTGGGCTGTCCCTTCCCTCTTGCTGTGGTGAACAATGACTCACGGACACTGCACACAAGTAACTGAGTCCCTGGGTCTACACCAGTGCGATTCTCTCTCTGTGTTTGTCCCATTGGCTTCTACCTAGGGGTGCCTGCTGCAAACATTGCACCAGATACGAGGGGTCCTGGACCAGGGTCGGTTCCGAGGGCATGTCATGGACAGACGCCAGAGGGAACAACAGAGATGAATAAGGAATGGATGATGGACGGATGGACGGACAGATGGATTAATAGATGGAAACAAACAGCTGACAGGTGGACAGATGGATAAGGCGTGGAAGGTGGATGGGTGGAAGGATAAGGCACAGGTGGACGAATAGATGGATGGAGGTGGACAGAAGGATGGATATGATATGATATGATATGATATGATATGATATGACGGACTGGCACGGATGGATAAGGAGTAGCTGGGTGGATAGATGAGTGATGGATACATAGATGGGTAAGGTGTGGGTGATGGATGTACAGACGGACAAGGGATGCAGACAGATGCTGGGCAGATGTTCACAAGTCCATCGCTGCCCCCCCCCACACACACACACAATCTACTGGCTCAGCAGCCGTCTAAGAATCAGCGCAGGCAAGACTTCATCTCCAACTTGTGTGAGTGACACTTCCCACCGACAGCAGGGGCTGCCCCTCCCCAAGCCCTCCTGTCACTCAGAACCACCTGGGCGGAGCTCCCAGTGACTCTTGGAGACCTTGACAGCACCCGTGGGACGAAGCCCTCCAGGGGGCTCAGAGGAGAGGCCTGGCGCGGGGTTGGGGGAGCCTGCGGGCTGTTTGCTCTGCCTGGCTTGCCACAGCTGTCCGTGCTTTGGAAACAGACGTCGAGTTTCGGGGAGGAGAGACCAGCAGCTCACACAGGACACTGGGAGGAGGGCTGTGAGGCCGGCTACATCCTGGCCCTGCCTGGCTGTCAGTTACATCATTGAGAAGCACGGGAGGGGGGCTGGCGCTGTGGCACCATAGGTTAATCCTCTGCCTGTGGCACCAGCATACCCTATGGGCACTGGTTCTAGTCCCGGCTGCTCCTCTTCCGATCCAGCTCTCTGCTGTGGCCTGGAAAAGCAGTGGACGATGGTCCAAGTCCTTGGGCCCCTGCACCCACATGGGAGACCCGGAAGAAGCTCCTGGCTCCAGATCAGCTCAGCTTTGGCTGTTGTGGCCATCTGGGAAGTGAACCAGCGGGTGGAAGACCCTCCCTCCCCCTCCCCCTCCCCCTCCTACAAAGGACGCAAGCCTCAGATGGACGATGAGGCGCTGCAGATCCCAAGGGAGCAGCCTGGGGCCTGGGCCAGGGCCCTCCTCTGTGCGCAGCCCCGATGGTTTGGAGCTGGCACCCCTCCCTGCGTGTCCAGGGCACCAGGGCCACTGCTCCTCGTGCCGGGCCCGGCTGGCCACACCGGGCACCCAGAGGGAGCCATCTGGGGAGTGAACCAGCGGATGGACGACCTCGCTAACTCTGCCTGATACATAAATATTTCAGGAGGAGAATGTGAATTCTCCCTGAATCCCCCAAGCCCCTGGCGCCGGCTCTCGTGAGCAGCGTGCACTCGCAGCAAGACAACCAGAGCTATTAATAATGCATGCGTGCCTCAAAATGGCTAAAAGACAGGAGTCGAAATGTCACCGTGAAGCGATGTGACGTGACAGGTCGGGGGAGGGTAAGCTGGTGCCGCTAAGCGCCAATCCAGCATCACTTTCGCCTGTGGCTACACAGCTCCTGGGCGCCCACTACAGACAGGAAACTTTGTGAAGACCTAGTCGAGTGACGACCAAGCACCTAAGGCAAACCGTGCCCACGGGAGGGGCAGGGACCACGGCAGCGGTCACACACGCGTGTCCCGGCGCGGCCCACCCAGCCACACAGCCCAGGCCTGGGCAAGCACAGAGCTCGCCAGTGCCTGACGGACCAGAAAAACGACCCAAGTGCGGAGTGCTCTCCCCTGTGCCCGCCCTGGCACACGTGCCCCAGACCCTGCACGGCGGCCCCTGCCCGGCGCGGCGTGCCCACGCGGGCAAAGGCACAGCACGGCCAGGCCCCAGGGCCAGAGACGGCACCATGATGCAGGAACGACCCCGAAGGTTCGCGTTACGCTACCTCGCGGCTGCGCCCCAGGCACGTGGCCTCCCGGCCCATCCACCTTGTTCATCAGCTCCACTTCCTGTCCAAACAGGTGGCCTCCAGCCACCCACGTGGGTGCTGGCCTCCTGGTGCCAGCTCAAGGCCCCAGGAGCAAACACGGCAGCCTCCCACAGGGGAAATCCTTGCCCGAGGATCAGCGCGTCTGAGACTCCAGGCTGCCTGAGCCATCGACTGCAGACCAGCTGGGCCGATAATGAGGTCAGGCTGCTGGTGAAACACACACACACACGTGCATGTGCACATGCACATGTATGCACACACTTGTGCACACGCATACACACGACACACTCACACGTAAGCATTCATACGCGTGCAGGTGTGCTGCATGCGTGTGCACATATATGCATGCGTGTGTGTGCACACGCGTGGAGGTGGAGATGGAGAAGATGGAGATGGAGGAGCCGGCGTTGCAGCTCCCACCTCAATGCCAGCACCCATCTGAGCCCCAGTTCACGTCCCGGCGGCTCCACTTCCGACCCAGCTCCCTGCTGTGGCCTGGGAAAGCAGCAGAAGACGGTCCAAGTGCCCGGGCCCCTGCACCGGCATGGGAGACTGGATGGAGTTCTAGGCTCCTGGCTTCAGCCTGGCCCAGGCCCTGCCATTGGGGTGGCCATCTGGGGAGTGAACCAGAGAATGGACGCTCTTTCTCTGCCTCTCCCTCTCTCTGTAACTCACGTAAATCTTAAAAAATAAAAAAACGAAGAAGCTGGAGGTGACCTCTCGGCTCTGTTCCTGCAGAGAACACTGGCACAGACGCACGGCCCTGGCCCAGGCAACTCCCAGCCCCTCCCACCGGGCAGCCTAGCGCCCGCCTCTCAGCCGCACGATGGCCGGCCCGAGGCCTGCTTGCGATGGGGAGATGACTGCCAGCACGCTGGGCCACGCGACACGGCGGGAGTAGTCCCCAGGCTGGACCCATCCCAGCCTCTCCCTCTCCCTCTCCCTCGAAGCCCAGGCCGTGACCTCACCCTTGGTGAAGCAGGACGTCCGTCTTCCCCAGATGCTAACTCCGGGGGAATTCGCTTTCCCGACAGTTCCGGCTGGGCCGGGAAAGCCACAGGGGAGCAGGGCCCTGGGGGGTGTGGGGCCCAGGGGGCTCGGGGGCCCCAACAGGGCACGAAGGCCACGGCCGAGAGGGAGGCCGGGGCGGACTCTTCACGCGCGCCGGCGGCTGGGAGACGCCTGCCCGCCGGGCTTCCCTCGCTCGTGGCGGGTTTCCGCAAAGCCGAGTCAGCCGCCCCAGCTCAGGGGAGCTCCAAGCGCAAACCCTCAGCCCAGCCACGGCCGAGTAGGGACGCAGCAGGGTGCCGCTCCCGTGGCCTGAGGACCCCTGGGGCAGGTGGTCTCTGTGTCCCCCTCGGCATGGCCACGGCAGCCCTCGCTTCGGAAGGGCACGGCTGTGGGGTGCGCCCCCTTGCGCTCGCCGTGTAGGTGGGCTCGAACCTCCCCTGGAGGCTGGAGGACCGGCCGCATCCCACCCAAGCCGCGTCCGGAAGTCACCGCACCCACGGGTTACGTACAGATATAGCAGCACGCACAGCCCTGCAGGGAGCCAGAGGCGCAGCGAGCTGGCTTGGTGCGGGCTTGGAGCCGCAAGGGTTCACCGCGGAGCCCGGCACGGGGCCTCTGCCCACTGCCCACGCCGTCTCCATGCAGCTGCGGTGGCATCGGCCGCAGGTTCCCCGGCTGCTCCCATTCCCCGCAGCGCTGGTCTGCAGCGGCCCCGGTGTGTGCAGGGCCACGCGGCCCTCGGCGCTCCCTGGCACCGTCCCTCGTCCTCCCCCAGCAGGGCCGGCCTTGGTCCTGAGTCCTTCTTCCGCCCCAGCCTGTGGTCTCCCATGCCCGGTGGGGGACACGTCTGGCTCTGCCACGTGGGGCAGCCACAGACCCCTCACGGCTCCCTGCCTCTGTTCTCCCGGGTGGCCCACGGTGCCTGAGCTGGCTTTAGACACACACACACACACACACACACACACACACACAGAGCATTCAGTTGCCACAGCTCCTACAGAGAAGTGCGCATGAGAGGGGGTGCCTGAGCCACCGCCAGCTTCCCCAAGAGGCTCAGGAACGCTGTCACAGAGACCACGTCCCCAGGACGAGCCCCATGGAGGTCAGGAGGTGACCAAGGGGGAGGAGGCAGGGGCTCTGGGGCTGCTCTGCTTCCCTGAGACGCAGAGGCCAGGAGCCTGGACAGTGGCTGCGGTGCCATCGTGGTCCCGCCTCCGGGGCAGGAAGCGGAAGGTGGTGGGGCCACAGCACAAGCTCCCTGGCCTTGGCCGGCCGCTGGTCACTCTCCCCCACCCTGCCCACACGACTCAGCCTGGCCCTGCACCCTCAAAGGCCCATGGCCAAGCGCCTGGCCGTGCCCGGCATCTCAGCCCTGGCTTCTGTGACCGCCCCGGCCCCAGCACCTCTCCTGAGGCCTCCTCATCCGTTGGCTACTCAAGCGTCCCCTCTACCCCGCTGGGAGACATCGTGTCCCCTCCGGAACATTCCCCAAGGCCCCACCCTCACCTTCTGCCTGGAAGTGACAGCCGGGACCTCAGCTGTGCACCAAGGACTCGGGTCATCAACCAGAGAGAGGCCCCCCGCCGTGACGGAGCGTCGCTTTCAACAAAGCCGTCCCTGGGGCTGGCAGAGACCGCTGACCGCCGGTGTCCACCTAGGAGGCCCTGGGGGCCACGCAGCACAGAGGGGCGCAGCTCCTGCTCGCTCCAGGGCTTGCCCTGAGCCTGGCTCCAGCCACCCGGCGGCTGACCCCAGCACAGGCACCAGCCTCTGGCAGAGAGGAGCTGAACCAGGCGAGGGACCCTCAGGGTCTCCCGTCACCCGCGGCCTCCACGTGTGCGCCAAGGTGAGAAATCGGCTCCGGGAGGAAGGCCGGGCGCCTCCCCGGGGCGGCGGCAGATGCCTTGCCCCCGTGCCAGGTACGGGGAGGATTTACGCTGCTTCCTGCCTTCAGGGGAGGGAGAAGGGCTGTCCTGTGCCCACACAGCCGGGGCCACCTGCTGGACCTGGCAGGGGACACCATTCCCTGTTCCAAGTCGTTCGGAAGCTAGGCCTGGAGGGAGCTGGCCCGGCTTCCAGACGCTGCCAGGAAGTCAAGGGCACACTGGAGAGCCTCCTCTCGGGGCCACAGGCCCATGCTTCTGTGTGTGTGTGCATTGGGTGTGCATATGTGTGCACATGTGTGCATTGTGTGAGCACGTACACACTGGACAATGTTTGCACCTGTTACGTGTGTCTACATGTGTGTGCATTGTCTTGCGTATTGTGTTATTTGCAATCATGTGCACATGTGTACATGTGTGTGCATTGTCTGCATGTCTCATTGTGTGTGTACATGTGTGCATGTATGAATATATGTGCACGGTTTGCATGTGTGTCCGATGTGAGTGTGCACCTGTGTGTGCATTGTGCACTGTGGAGTTTGCACGTGTGCAAATGTATACGTGTGTGTGAGTGCACACGTACGCCAGGCCTCATGTCTGCCCCTCCAGCACCCCCGTTCTCCTGACTTGGGCCCGGGAGGAAGAGCCTTCACATTTCAAGGATACAGGAAGCCGTCCCAGGGGTCCCGAGTCCCCAGCCTCGCCCACCCCAGCGACTCCACATGGCATGCGGCTGGACGCTCCCCAGAGGCCTCATCCTGCTAGGCCTCCCACACCAGGGACCAGGGAAGCCCACACGGCTGTCCAGTGTCCCCCTCCCGTCCAGTGTCCCCCTCCCATCCAGTGTCCCCCTCCCGTCCAGTGTCCCCCTCCCGTCCAGTGTCCCCCTCCCATCCAGTGTCCCCCTCCCGTCCAGTGTCCCCCTCCTGACCAGTGTCCCCCTCCTGGGCAGGGCGTCCCAGGTCTGAGCTGAAGGGTTCGTCAGGGACCACAGACCCCAGCCTACGTCAGACACGTCGCCAGGCCAGCCCTGCCCGTGTGCTTGGAGGCAGTGGGGGCCGGAACCCTCGCAGTAAAGTGGGGACACCACCGCCAGTGACTTGGGGCGCAGACGGCTGTGGACAGCCTGGACCTTCCACCGGCCCCAGCGACCTGGCAGATGGCAGGAAGGGACCAGGGTGGGTCCTGGGACTGAGCAGCCCAGACCTGAAACAGACTGAGCCACGGGTCAGGCCCAGCCGGTCTGCGGCCGGAGTCGGGGACACCAGAGACCCTGCACCCCGGCCCCTCCTGCCCTCCCAGTGCCGAGACCCAGCAGACGGGGGGGGGGGGGGCCACAGGTCCGTGTGACAGCCCCGGGCCACTCGGGGCCACGCGTGGGCCTCAGACCTTGGGAGGTCTCGGGTCACGGGCAAGGCTCCGAGGAACCAAGGTGGCGTGATTGACAGCTGGGCGGCGGCAGCTGGGCCCTGAGACCCTCATCTGGGCAGGAGGCGCTGGCAGGAGTGGGGACCACACCTCCCGGTGGAGCCCGGCTCAGCAGAGCGGGAGAGGGGCAGCGGAGCCAGGAGGGCGCCAGCATCGTCTGCAAAGCCCAGGGCCCTGCCCAGAGCAGCAGGCGCCCAGGAGCTGCTCCCGCAGGCACCCAGGGAACACACAAGGAGCCGAGGGCAAACCTGCTTGGCCAGGGGACCCCTGCACCCCCGCTCAGGCTGCGGGACGGAGATGTGACATGCAGAGCCGAGAGGCGGGAGGGACATGTGTGCTGGGGCTGGGAGCAGGAGTGGCGTTGGCTCTGCTCTGGAGCTGTCTTGTTCCCTAACGAGGGGCTGCCCATGGGCACCCTCTCGGGTGCAGGACCTCAGCTCCCTGCCCCCACCCGGGTCCTCACCCCACACGGCCAGGATGGAAGGGGTCCCCAGGGCAGCTCTGTGCCCGGCCTTCTCAGGCCACTCCAGGTGCACGGCACAGAGCCTTGTCCCTCCACCCAGGAAGCTAACAGCACGATGACCACCCTCATCACCACGGCCCACCTTCAGCACCCGCGCACAACCCCAGACACACGTAGAGCTCCTGAGCCACGATCGTCGGCCTTCCCAAGCCACCAGAAGCCCCCCCAAGCCACCAGAAGCCCCCCCAAGGCGGGCATCGGGCCTGTGCGCATGCACACTGTCCACGCCACGATGGCCGCTGGCTCAGGTTCCAGATGGACGGCCGTGGCTCCCCGGCCCCTGGCCGCACGCGAGCGGCTCCACTGTAGGACGTTGCTATGGCCGCTCTGTGCTGTCAGCGGTTAACATCTTACGGTGCCTGATCTAAAACCGCACTTTATCTATCGTGTGTCTGCAGAGGCAGAGGCGTGGAAGACAGATTCGGCGCCACCTGCAGTTTCCAGCATGCCTGGGGGTCTTGGAGGTGGTCCTCTGCCATAGTGGGCGGAGTCACTGACCATCCCCACCCCTGGACCAGGAAGGGACCTGCACACCAGGTTCCTGCTCCAGCTGTTGGCCCCAGGCCCACCCCTCCCCATCACTGCTATTTCTCTCCCAAGAAAGACACAGGGCCCAGGCAGGCGCTCCGTACAATGGTTAAGACACGGCTTGGCGGGGCAGTGCTATGGCTTAACAGGCAAAGGCCTCTGGCTGCAATGCAGGCATCCCACGTGGGTGCTGGCTCGAGTCCCGGCTGCTCCACTTCCGATCCAGCCCCCTGCTAATGCACCTGGGAAAGCAGCAGAAGACGGCCCGAGCACTCGGGCCCTGCGCCCATGGGGGAGTCCAGGAGGAAGCTCCTGGCTCCTGGCCTTGGTCGGGCACAGTCCTGACTGCTGCAGAAACCTGGAGAGTGAACCAGCACGTGGCGGAGCGCTGTCTTCCCTGCCTCTCTCTCTCTAACTCTCTGTAACTCTGACTTCCCAATAAGTAAAAAACAAGCCTTTATTTTAAAAAAGACACAGATAGGGACACTGAGTCCCGCATCCGAGCGCCTGGGTCCCCGACCCAGATCTGCTCGAGTCCAGCTTCCTGCTAACATGCGCCCTGAGTGGCAGCAGCGATGGCCCGAGTATGCGGGTCCCCGCCACGCACGTGGGACACCCTGGCTGCTCCAGGCTCCAGGAGGCCTGGGGGCTGCACACACGCATCCCAGCCCCACAGGAAGCAGCCAGGGGTCCTGCCGGAGTTCCCAGATGAGGCGGCAGGGACAGCTGCCCATGCCGGGCAGCCTTGGGAGGCCCGGTGCCCAGGGCAGGGCCGAGGGCTCAGCAGTGGCCCCCAGTGCGTGACTCGGAGGAGTGGGAAGGCTGAGAGGTTTGTGCAAAGATGCAGCCCTGAGGAGGAGGGAGGTATGATGGCGAAGGCTCTGCCCAGGCACTTCCTGGAGGCCAGCAGGACCCCTGCGGGGACATGCCCAGTGCGGCGCTGCCCTCCTGGCCCCCACAGGCCACGCCCACCCCTTCACCCTGCCTGTCTCCTCCAGGCTGGCACCGGCGTGCCAGGCGACCGTGACGGACGCTGGCCGAGACAGCATGCTGTAGCCGGCAGTCAGGGCTTCTGGAGCCTGTCCCTCGCGGGCGGCCCCAGGGCTCTCCCCGGGACGCCTGGAATGGCTGAGCCTCTGCAAGAAGAACTAGCAGCACCGGGGACTGCGCTCCCACACACCGGCTTCCCGAAACGCACCGATCTGGGGACTGCTGCTTCCTCCCCCGCCCTCGGGCTGCTCTGTCTTTGTTTCAGTGGGGACAGAGGTGCAGGGGCGTGGCCTGCCCAGGGCATCCCAGCTCGGCCAGATGGGAGACGGCTCCTCCAGGAAAGAAGGCTCAAGGTCAAGGATGGCGGCAAAGGTCGTTTCCACCAGGACGCACTGAAGGCGGGCGGGGCTGGGGGCTGTCCACCTGTCTCACCTGCTCCATGCCGGTTCCTGGTTCTTCTTTCTCACCAGCAGGGCCAGGGGGACGAAGGGCACCTGACGGCTGGAGAAAGGCCCTTCCTGCCCGCAAGCGGCCGGCCTGACACCGGACGGTACCCTCCGCCTGGGGGGCCCCTGGGAGCCTTCTATGCCCTCTATGTTCCAGAAACGAGGAATGCAGGGGACGTGCTGGGATGGGGGGCACAGGTCCCCAGTGAGCGAAGACCCCGGGCAGACCCTGAGCCTGGCAGCCCGCAGCCCACGGTGCAGGGCAGCTGTGGCCTACAAAACCACCCAGTTCCAGAGACCCCAGGGACCCCACCCACGACCCATCCCAGCTCCACAATCAGAGCCCCGCCGGGCTCCGCCCCCCTAAGAGAAAGGACGGCGTCAGACTCTTCGTCCACAAATACTTGGTGAGCACCTACTGCGCGCCAGGCACGGCCAAAGGCGGGCACCTGCCGCACGGGCCCCGGGAAGAAGGCAGGTGGCGTCCCCGTGCCCGTGCCCACCCCGCTCTGGTTCTGCTGTCCTGTCGCCGCTCGGGAGTTCAGTCCACGCAGGAGCTTCCCACGGGCCCCTGCTCCCTCCTCAGGGCCCCTGAAAACAGCGGGGACAGCAGTGGGGGAACAACTCCCGGAAGCCTGACACAGGCGTGGAGAACGGCCACGCGCATGTGTGTGCGCATGGGTGTGCGTGGGTACTGTGTACCTCATGTGTGTGCACCTGTGTGTTGTGCACTGCCTGATGCATGTATCTGTGCTTGTGTGTACTGTATGTCGGGGTGTGTGTGGTGTGTGCACGCGCTGATGTGAGTGTGGTATACGCATGTGCGTGTAGGTGTGCATGGACACAGAGAGCATGTGGTGACGGTGTGTGTGTAAGCTGACACAGTATTATTCAACTCTGTGGGCAACGGGGCCACTCCGTGGGGACGTTCCTGGAAACACACAGACTGTCCTTTGTCCCCGGAGGCCGGCAGGCAGGCTGGGGGTGGGACTGGCTGCCAGGGGTGTATCACCCCTCCCCTGCCCCTTCCACTCTCAAGCCCCCCCCCCCGTCTCCCCCTGGGACTCAGGGCCCCAGGCCTCTCTGAGACGCGCTCTCCCAGCAGCCCTGCAGGCCCTAAGGCTGTTGTGTTTCTGGGGAACGCAAACACCTGCCCTGAGCCTGGTCAGGACGCAGAAGTGACCCCAGGAAGTGACCCTAGCTGCCCCACACCTGACCCCCATGACAGGGCCCGGCAGCTGCCCCCTGCCCATGCGCACCCCTGCCCCGGGACCCCAAACCACAGCCTTCACGGCAGCTGACCTCCGGGGTGGCAGGGAGGGCCCGGCCTCACCCCCAGGTCTGCAACGGCAGCTCCCACGAGGCTGCCAGGGGCCGCAGCAGTCACAGCCTCGGGACAGAGGTGGGTGGGCAGAGAGGAGGAAGGCGGGGCAGGACAGGGTGGGGGGCGGGACATTCCCCCCACCCAGCGGGACCCCTCCCCCGCACCCCTCACTCCCGGCAGCTCCGGTTCTTCCCGGTCGCTCTGCACCAAACGCCTCGTTTCCTGAGGCTCCTGCACGTGTGCACACCCGCACACGTGTGTCAGGCTTTTATTCCATGAGGTCTTGGCTGCGAATGTACGATCCCTCCGTGGCCTCAATCTTGCAAGGTTGCTTTTTAGCACTGTTAGGCCTAATTTTAATAAGCCTCTCCCCGTTGGAGCCCAGTCACTCCGCCCCACCAGCACCAGAAAACCCTGCTCGGGCAGGCAGCGAGGGGCTGGGAGCGGGGAGCTGGAGAGTGGAACCCCCCTCTTCATTCCACGGATTTTTTTTTTTTTACAGGCAGAGTGAACAGTGAGAGAGAGAGACAGAGAGAAAGGTCTTCCTTTGCCGTTGGTTCACCCTCCAATGGCCGCCAGCGCGCTGATCCGAAGCCAGGAGCCAGGTGCTTCTCCTGGTCTCCCATGGGGTGCAGGGCCCAAGCACCTGGGCCATCCTCCACTGCCCTCCCGGGCCACAGCAGAGAGCTGGCCTGGAAGAGGGGCAACCGGGACAGAACCCGGCGCCCCGACCGGGACTAGAACCCGAGGTGCCGGCGCTGCAAGGTGGAGGATTAGCCTGTTGAGCCGCAGCGCCGGCCCATTCCATGGAATTCTAAAACCACCCCGTTCCCAGAAGGCACAGGGGCCCTCCCGGACGCGGACACAGCTACGTCTCCCGCAGACGCTCGTCTCCCTCTCCACGCCTTGACCGAAAAACGGCAGGAGGAGGAAGAGGAGGCGAGGCTACCGGCGGCCACCCTGGCACCGGCTCAGGCCCCGCCGTGTGCTCTGGCCCCATGCCCGTTCCCCTCACAGCCTGTCCCGGGCCTTAGGGCCAGGAGAGGAAATTGGAAGCCCAGGAGCCACCGGGCCCCAGGACAGGACCAGAGCCCGCTCGCGGGGGGGGGAGGGGTGCGTGGGCGGAGGCGCGGTCCACCCCTCACCGCCGTCCCCCGCCCTGCTCCCTCTGTGCACACGCTCGGGTCAACGTTGCCCGAGCACCTGCTACACACCAGGGAGGGGAGAGCTTGTCCGCCCTCCTCCCCTCCACAAAGTCCAGAGCTAAGGGCTGAGACGGTGCCTGAGGGCTCCTCAAAGCCAGGAGGCGCCTTCAAGACCACAGGGTGCAAGTCCAAAAACAGGACCTGCATTCTAGAAGGTTCTGCGTACGGCGCTGTCAAGAGGACGTCGTGCAGGGCAGCAGGGACAGAGACAGAAGCCAAACCCCTGCCCCACCCACCCAGTGGCACCCAGCACGGAGGTCCCCAGACCCCGACACTCCTCGCCACCAGCCCCCCCATGCACCTGAGACCCCCCACCCCGTGCAGGCAGAGGTGCCGCCTGGCCCTGGGAGCACACAGCCCGAGGCCAGTGCCTCCTGCTCACTCCAGCCCTGGGGTGACAGCTCCTCAGGCGGGCAGTGTGGGCCCCGGTCCAGCTCTTATGTATCACAGCCAGTCAGGGCGGACGTCCGTCCTCACCACTAGGACGGCAGCTCCTCCCAGAGTGCACAGGCGGGATCCCCAGCCCCAGCTCCGCACCAGACTCGAGCTTCCTGCTAACACGCAGCCTGCGGGGCACCGGGTGATGGCTCACGTGCCTGGGTCCCGGCCGCCCACGTGGGAGACCCAGAATGAGCTCCAGGCTTCGACTTGGTCCAGCCCTGGCTGTGACAGGCATTTGGGGAGATGGGACAGATGGGGGCAGATGGGGAGACAGGCAGATGGGAACTCGCGCTCTCTCCCCCACCCCCACCCCGCCCTCTCTGCCGGTAACTAAGTGAAAACCTTTCGTCCACAAATTGTAAGGGATGTGACGTCTGATTCGAGACACCTGAGACCTTAAAGGTTTAGTTTTCAACTTTAGAGGCCAAGATGTCCAGAGGCAGAGGGAGACAGGCAGCCTCGAGGTGTCCCAGGCGGCCCCGGCAAGGACGCAAGGACACAGCGCCCTCAACACACCCGAGTCAGCCCTTGGAGCCCCCACGGGGGGATCTGTCACCCCAGGCTGTCCCTCCGGGTTACGCATTCCCCGCAAGTGTCACGCCGCAGGTCAGAACTTGCTGTGTCCCCAAGGAGGACACCACACCGCACAGGGCTGGCCCACAAAGGCCACCTGTCCAGAAACACTGGTGCCAGCACTGCCCAGCCCACCCCGGAGCACAGGAGTCCCCACAGTGAGCCAGCGGCTGGCACAGGTGTGCTGAGGCGGGCTGGGGGCGCTGAGCCACAAGGTCAAGCTCACCAGAGAGAACCCCGAATGTGACACACGTGAGCTCCCCGAGCAGCCCACGCCCCTCGCCCAGCATCCCAAGTCCAGAGCCCAATCCCCAGTAGCTGCGAAGTGAGCCCCACCGTGTGCCGGGCTCCGCACTGAGCAGAGACGATGCTGAGACCACGCACAGCGTCCCCACGCGTCCATATCCCCGAGGCAACTGCCCAGACACAGCAGCCCCACGTGGACACCACTCTACCTGCCACGCCCTGCCACACGTGGACTGGCCACAGTCCTCCTCCAGGGCCGGACCAGCCGATGCCCTTGGAAGGGTGTGCCGGCCGGGCAGCGGGAAAGGATGGGGCTTGCACGGGCACCTCCACACGGGTCACACGGGCTCCTGCGTGCCCCGGGAGGGCGGGCAAGGCACGGGCCTCTGCCGGTGGGCGGCAGGTGTACGAAGCAGGACCACGAGGGTCAGTCTGCCAGCGGAGAAACACGCTGCACAGTCACGGGCTAAATATAAGCAACATCGATCCGTCTGCCATCTTGAATTATCCTCTTGGTCCGTTTCCCATTAGCATCAATAATCACACGCTGACTCCGAAGGTCGCAGCCAGCCCCAGGGTCCCGCACCTGCAGGAGTCTCCGGAGAGCTTCCAGAACAGTCCGGCACCTTCCGGAGCAACCCAGAACCTCCCTCGTGCTTTTGCTCCCTCCCTTCTACCTCTCAGTCCAGGAAAGGGGGGCTCGTGAAGCACATGAGCCCCTTCCACAGGCAGCCCACCCCGGCTCTGGGACAACCATCGCGTCCAGGCCAAGCCTGGCCCCCCAGGACGAGCGGAAGGGAGCCTGTCGGGCAGGATGTGCAGCATCCTGGCTGAGACTCGGCCTGCTTCCTCCCCGCGAGGAGCCGCAGCCATGTCCCTCCTGCAGCTCAGAGGGTCCCTGGCCCATGGGCCCCTCCCCACAGCCCCACAGACTCCCACTGGCAGGTGCAGGGGGAGTGGCGGCACCAGGAGCCCCTGGAGGCAGGAAAGGAACAGGGCACGGAAGCCCACCCGGGGGCCAGCCCAGGGGAGGGCCAGAGGCGCTCTCGGAATGTCCGTGGATGCTGAGGGCCAGCGCCGAGGAGGAGAGGAGAGCACCTTGCTAAGTGTTCAGGCGCTGGCCTCGGAGCTCTGTCAACGCCCCCAGGACGCGCGGGAGATGGGGTGCAAACACCTGCCAGGCCTGCCCTCCCCCATCTGCCCCCAGAGATGCACGGTGCAGGCCCAGAGGGAGCCTGTGTGCCTCCCGCCCACAAACATACAGCGAAACACACTAAGACAAAGAGGGCCTTGCCCAGTCCTCACCTGTCGCCACTGTCCCCACCCCGGGGGTGACCACCTGGTCCCAGCTCCTGCACCCACAGTCCCTGATGAATGCCCTGTGCAGGCGGGGGAGGGGTGGGAGCAGGAAGAATGACCTCACGCTGCGGCCAGCGGGGAGCAGTCACCCTTGGGGCCGTGGGGTCCCTTCCACGGGAACACCACGGGCCACACCATCCATCCCGAGGAAGAACAGGAAGCCACCAGGCCGCCCTCGCGGGGGGCAAACAGCCGGTCCCTGGCCTGGGCTGCTCTTCTGAGCGGGTGGTGTGGCCACAGGGGACGGACTGTGGGCTCCCCGGGGCTCCCCATGGAGCCTGGCGGGGGGGGGTTACGCCCCCTCCTCCATGAGGGTCCTGCTCCGGGTGCAGGGGCGGCAGCCAGGAGGGACCTGCCCCGGCTTCATACCCTCCTCATCCTGTCTTTGCCCAGCCCCCGTACACAATGCTCCCCAAATTCCCCCTGCAGAAAACCGCCTCCGAGAGCCCCACGGGGCACGGCACAGGGGAGAGGCCGCCCGTCCAGGGACAGACGACGCTCAGAGAAGCAGCCGGCACGGGGCGGACCCCATGGCCCTCCCCGTTCCCGTCAGGGGCCTTGGTGCCGGCAGGGTCGGCGTCGGCATGGGAGACGGACCCTGCCCCCCCCCCCCAGCAGCGGCATGCAGCCGACTCCCACACAGGGGAGCACACGGAGCCCCGCCACGGAGGATCTTCATTCCTACTCCAAGCGGCTCCACGCACAGCAACAGAGACCCAGGGACCGCGAGGACCTTGCACGTAACCATGGCAACTTTGGGGAAGTTTTACAAAAAAAATAAGTTTGCGACTTGTGGAGCTGTCACGTGGTGCTTGGTGGCTCGGGCTTTGCTTCCCTTTCCACACACAGGGGGAGGCCACCGGCTCACCTGGGTCGTGGAGCCCCACGACCAGGCTCTCGCCCTGCCTGTGAGCCCCACCGCGCCCCTCAGGACGCCCCCTCCCCAGAGAGTGCTCCACGCACCCTTCCCTCGAGAACTCATTCTCCAAAACACGCTAAGCCCCACCCAGTGCCACCCATCCTCTACCCAGGGCCGGCACGCGTGTGTGCGGTGATGGTGGGCAGCTCGACTTCATCCCCCACAAAACCACAGCAGCACCCCTCCCCACCCCCACCCTGGGGGCTCAGGGCAGGCGGAGGGGGCCGCTGTCCTGAGGCCAGCTGTCAAGCGCCGGTACACCCCTGTGTGTTCCCGGGGCGTGTGCGTTCCCGGGTGTGCAAACACGCGCCTCCATGGGTCCTGTGGCTAAGTCCCTGATGGCAGCAGAGCCCCCAGGAGCAGGACAATGGGCGCCCGCCCACCCGCCCGTCTGCAGCTCGCGTGTTGTGGCACTGCTGACGGGAGCCAGCAGGGCTGGGCAGCGCCTGGCGGCCAGCGAGGCCCCGGTCACAGCTGCGGAGGCCGCGCTGCGTGGCTGTGACAAGGGAAAGATTTTTTTCAAAAGGGAGAAAAATCCTAACTGGCCCTCGCAGCCTTCGGCACACATAATTGTAGTATCGGAGCTCACGCGCGCCCGGCGTGCGGGCTGCTGAGTGACGGCTGCCGCCACGGCCCCACGCCTCACGTGGCACCGCTCCATCCCCATCACCGCAATCAGACCAGAGGGGGTGGGGGCGGCGGAGGAGGCAGACACATGGGACGCGCGCTTGCAAGAACATCGCATCCCCCACGGGCTCGGCGAGTGGCCGGTGGGGGGGCCGCCAGTGCCAGCCTCCCGCCCCCACAGACGCCACGCTGTCCTGGGGATGCCGCCCAGGGCTCCGGGGTCCTGGGGCAACATGCAGACAGCAGACGGGGGGTGGCCCCAGGGCCTGGCCACGCTGGGGAACAGCTCCCAGCGGAGGCACGCGGGGTCCCAGAGGCAGAGCTTGGGAGTGGCTCAGAGGAGAGAGTGCACACGCTCACACATGACACACGTGTGCACAAGCATGAGCAGGCACTGCATGCACACATGCACCCGTGGCTGCGCATGTATGTGCAGGAACACACTGCTCACACACCACACACGTGCACAGGATTCACATGTGTGCATTTGTGCAAGTGCCACATGAGTGTACAAACTCGTGCACACACGCGTGTGCAGGCATACACTCTGTGTGCAGGATGGGGCCTCCGTTCTGACCCCCAAACATTCAGCTTTGTGGCTCCAGGGCTTCCAGATGTTCAGGGGACAAAACCTCGTGCAAATGTGCCGTCTGCAGAGTCCCTGCCCCTCCCCCCATCGTGGGGGGGCACCCGGGGTCTTCAGGCCCTGGCTCCCACAGGGCTCACGTGAGTCAGGCCTTGGCAGCCCACCCTGGAACCTTCAAGCCCGCACCAGAGGGGAGCGGCCCGCCTCGGCCGCCCAAGTGGAGGGGACTGATTTATTCCCACTGTCCTCTCTCCTAACGACGCGGCTTTAATTGTCCATCAGACAGGGCAGGGAGGAGCCGTAAATCTTCCCCCTGGCTGCTCCGGGCGCAGCACTGCTTGACCTCCGACTGCCAGCCCCTCACCGATTCCCGGCTCTGAGGGTGAAGGAGGGCAGCGGGGAGGGGGGCGCGAGAGCCGGAGACAGGCTGGGGAGGGGGACAGAGACAGTGGAGGCGGGATTCAGCAGGGAGGAGGGACCCCGCCCAGCTTACGCTACTCCAGCCCGGGCGCTGCGGGGGAGGCAGAAGGCCAGAGGAGCCGCAGGCACCTGCCTCCCGGGCCCGGTTCTCAGGCAGACAAAGCGGCACGGCCAGGGGGGGCCCACGAGGAGGGTGGGCGCCATCCTGGTCCCCACGCGTTATCCGCCGAGGCCCGGGGCCTTCTCCCGGGGTGCGTCTCGGTGACGGCGCGGGGCAGGCTGCATCCTGGGGCTCCGGCCTGCGAGCCTCAGCCCCGGGCTCCAGGGTGCGCGTTCTGCCATCTGAGTGCACGCGACCACCACCGTCCCCACGAC
>CM027400.1:1946261-1967026 GCA_015711505.1 Sylvilagus bachmani | reverse complement strand
TGCAGTGGAGGATGGCCCAGGTGCTTGGGCCCTGCACCCCATGGGAGACCAGGAGAAGCACCTGGCTCCTGCCATCGGATGAGCGCGGTGCGCCGGCCGCAGCGCGCCGACCGCGGCGGCCATTGGAGGGTGAACCAACGGCAAAGGAAGACCTTTCTCTCTGTCTCTCTCTCTCACTGTCCACTCTGCCTGTCAAAAAGAAAAAAAGAAAAAAAAAAAAGAAACCGGGTTGTAATTCCATGAACTTTCTGAAGTATGCGTGCCCACACAGACCCTGGAGCCCTCTTTCAATATTTATTCACTGCTGTTCTTATCTGAAAAACCGAGAGAGAGGGAGAGAGAGAGAGAGAGAGAGAGAGAGAATCTCCCAGCTGCTGGTTCACTCCTCAAGTCCCACAGCAGCCAGATCTCATCTAGGCAGAAGCCAGGAGCCCAGAACTCCATGTGGTCACCCACGTGGGTGCAGGGACCCAAGTCCTTGGGCCACAGCAGGAAGCTGGAGGACGGGAACTCGAACCCAGGCCCTCTGATGGGGAGGTGCCCGTCTGCTCCGGATGCTGGAGCTCCACCCTGAACCCAATCCTTGACAGTCCCGGAGAAGACAGGAGTCGTCTTCAGTTCAACCCAGCAGCGGAAGCTCTGGTTCTGGGAGGAGGAGAGACTCGCCAAGTTTAGTGGGATTCACTTCTCAGGGTGCCTAAGTGCCCGCACCCTCTTACATCTTTCTCCACATTGTATCCATCTTTATTTTTTAAGATGTACTTACTTGAAAGAGTTACAGAGAGAGAGAGAAAGACAGAGAGAGAGGTCTTCCATCCGTGGGTTCACTCCTCAATTGGCCGCAACAGCCGGAGCTGTGCCGAGAGCCAGGAGCCTCCTCCGGGTCTTGCCTTGCAGGCGCAGGGCCCAAGGACTTGGGCCATCGTCCACTGCTTTCCCAGGCCACAGCAGAGAGCTGGATCGGAAGTGGAGCAGCTGGGACTTGAACCAGCGCCCATGTGGGATGCCGGCACTGCAGGCTGGGCTTTAACCACAGCGCCGGCTCCCACATTCAACTTTTTTTTTTAACACAAGTAAGCTCAGTCCTTCGGCGTCAACCGACGTCTCCATCTTTACATAAAAAGCCCCATTGCCAAGAACAGATTTCTCTGTGGTCTCACAAGCCTGAAACACAACACAAGACCTGACCTCTGGCCTGACGTCCATGGGGTGGGGCAGAGAGGGGCCCAGACCCCAGAGAACCCCCTCTCTGGCCATGGCCAACCCTAGACCTCATCTGGCATCACAAAGAGGCACTGGTGAGCAGCGCAGCCGAACTCTGACCCGCCCTAGGTTTATGCAGTGCACGACCCCCACAACTGTACCGGCAGCCCCATGGGCAGAAGCCAGCCTGGGGCAGCTGGGCTACTTTGTGTTTGCTTTGAGAATTGAGAACTAGAGGCCCAGAGGATAGAGGATCGTCCTTGCCCTGGTACAAAAGACACGCGCGTGGTCTCATCACAGCCCCTGAAAAGACACATGAGGGACCCCACAGGATCTGTGGGGACCCAGCTGTCCGTGCCCGGGCAGGGTGCTGGCCTGCAAGCTGACTGCTTTCTGGAGGGGCCGAGGCCGTCTCCTCGGCCCACCTGCCCCTCCGACCCGGCCCACCCTGCGTGCAGGGAGCAGACAGCTGGGCACAGAGCTCCGCACGCGGTGCCAACGGCCGGGCACAGAGCAGCCGCCTCCCCAGCGTCTGTCCCCCACCCCGAGTCCCTGGGAGACCCGCTCAGAGCAACCACTGCGCACAGCACCGTGGGCAGTGTCCAGCTGGGGACATGACTCTCCGGCTAGGGTCACGCGTGCCAGTCCTAAATGATGAAGCCTCAACAGAGAAGGATCAGTGACGAGACAGCGCCCACTCAGCAGCCCCAGTGTGGGCTGAGGTCACGGTCACGGCTCAGCCCTCCGTGGGCTCAGCCAGAACCCCACCCACGCTGCACAGGAGGGGGCGCGGCTTCTGTTCTGGCTGCCTCCCCCCTCACAGCCTCTGACGTCACCGTCGGCTCCCAGTGTTTCGGTGGAAGGCGGGGTGGGAGGGGGCCTGGACTCCAGGGCAGGCGGAGGGTGGGCTCCACCTTTCCCCACCTGCCTTCCTGGATCCAGAGAACCGGAAAAGCCAGGATGGGTCTCCTCCCGGGGAGGGCGAGGACGGGAGCCCAGCTCTGGCTCCAGCACCGCACTTGCCCTGTGCTCTCTGCTCCCAGAGCGAAGGCGCGTCTCCTCCCCACACCCGCCACCGCCGTGGCTCACGCAGCCACACCAGGGACTGCTCAGTGCGGCCCTCGTGGCGGCTCCCCCTGCCCTGCACCTCGCCAAACGCCAGGGCAGGCCCTGGGCTGCCGAAACAGACACTTTCCAAGAAAGTCAGACTCCGCGCCCTGATCCTTCCGGTACCTTCCAGGCGCCGCAGAAGGTGTGACACAGCGAGCCCCTGGGTGTCTGTTTCCAGCCGAGTGGTTCTGGGTGACGAGGAGCTCCCCGAGGGGAGGGTGCTCGCTCTCCCCTCTTGGGTTCCCAGCCCACGACTGCACCCCCATTGCACGCATCACCCCACGATGCTCCGAGAGCCGGCCCCAAGACACACAAGAGGAGCCCACAGACTCGGCACCCACACCTCTCATCAGGTGGAAGAGACGGCGTGGAGGGGAGGACACGGGTGGACGCGCGAGGGGGGCTGCAGCTAGAAGTTCACAAACACCAGGAGGCGGGGCAGACTGGGCGTTTCGGGGGCCGGGAAGAGCCCCACGGCATTGGGAGAGAATGTGGGGAGACCCCGCACGGCCAGGGCCAGCTGCAGGCGGGGACGTGGGGAGAGGCGGCCCTCCGGCAGCACCCCTGCTGGGGGGGGGGTCATCATGGCTTTCCCCTTCGCTTGTTTACAAACACAGACTCCCTGGCCCACGTCACCTGCGAGTCAGGTTCCATTTGTTTTCATAACAGGCAGCAGAGTGGAGACAAACGCGAGTGACGCCCACGCACACTGCAGGGGCATCGCGGGCCCAGGAGGAAGGCCCACACCGCAGCTCGGCCTGGCACTCCCCGGGCCCCACGGCCTCACCAGGCACCGCCCAAAACACTCCAGGTGGGACAGGCGCCCCAGACGCACATCTCCCTGAACCCACAAGCAGTAGGCAAAGGCCGCTGGGTGCAGGCAGGGGGGAGGGGCAAACCCACCAGGCTCTGGGGCCTTGGGCCCGAGGCACCTCTGCCTGGTACCAGCAGAGGAAAGGAGCCGGAGGGGGCGCGGGGTGCTGGCTCGGGAGAGCTGCCTGCAGGGGCGGCAGACAGAGCCAACAAGGTGGCCAGGATGGCCAGGTAGGGATGGCCTTGTCTCCCACCACTGTCTGCTTCCCCCTCGCCCAGAGCCAGCGGGCACAATGCTCTGGCCGCTTCACCCCTGCTCAGGGCTGAGGGAGGCGCAGGGACCAGACCGTGGACCGTGCCCCGGAGGCCTCTTCGCAGTGGTCACCTGCCCCTCCCGCTGGCCCTGGGCCTCCCTGGCGCGGAAGGCGCCCCGGGAGCCCTCGCCTTCCTCCCCCGCAGCGCCCCCAGCGGCCCAGGACCATGCGGGAGGCAACGGGGTGGCCCCCCAGCCCTGGCTGCCTGCTGCCGCCCCCGCCGGAGGGGCCGCCATCGGCCGCGGCGCTCACTGGGCCGGCGGGAGCGCTGGAGGCCAAGGCCCAGCGAAGTGAGGACCCCCAGCTCCTGCAGGCGACCCACCGCCCGGGGCGGACAGGGCTCTGCAGGCCCCCCTGCGGAGGGCGGGTCACAGCGGTCCCACGGCGGACGGTGCAGCTGTTAGCACTGGGCAACTCCGGAGAGAACGCCAGCGGCTTGGGCGCCAGCAGCCCCCAGGCCCCGCGCAAGCCCCGGCCGCAGCCCGCGGCCGCCTCCCCGATAGCTGCGAACCCCTGCGGGCCTGCCCCGCTCCCAGCCCCGCCGGCGACCCCGCCTCACCCGACCGGCGCCCTGCCGGGGTCGTCCCTGGAGCTCCGGGCTGGCAGAAGACGGGTTAAGCCTGCTCCCAGGAGCGCGCGGCGAGCCGGGCGCCCACGCAGGGAGGCCTCCGGTCCCCGGGGAGGGGCGGGGGTGGCAGCCGCGTCCCCGCCGCAGAAGGGAGTGCCTCGCCCGCCGCGGGCGGGGAGGGGGCGCGCGGGGCTCAGCCGGACCACGGGGAGGCGCCCCCTGCCCCTCTGTGGCCTCGGGGCGACCCCGGCCGCCCGCCCCCGGCTTGCGTCAGGCGGCGCTTTCGCTACAACTTTTCTGCCCCCTGCCTCGCCATTTCCGCTCACCTGGAGGGTCTGGTTTTAATTAGTGGAATATCCCCCGCGAACAGCGCAGCCTAATTAAGACGTCCGCGCCGCGCCGCGCTGCGCAGTTACCAGCAGCTTCTGCGGAAACGCTCACTTTCTTCGCTGGTTTTTTTTTCCCCCCAGACAAGTAAAATCAAAGCCGGCCTCCGGAGGAGAGACCCCGCGACCCGGCCCGCTCCGCGCGCCGCCTACCTGCTCCGAGCGCGGCGCTGGGGGCTCCAGGTGCGCGCCCAGAGCGCCCCCGAGCCCCGCCGGCAGGACACCAGCGGCCCGGCGCGCCGCGAGCGGCGGAGGCAGGGCCTGGGCCGGCGCCGGGTCCCGTCGGTGCCTGTCTCTCTGCCTCCACCGCGGCGCCCCTCTAAGAAGTGACCGTTGAAGAATCAACCGAGCCCCCGCCCCCCACGCCAAGCTGGGAAGGCCGGGGAAGCTGCTGCGGCATCCGCGAATCTCCCCGCACCACCCCCGCCCCTGCTCTCCGCGCGCGTCCCACCCCCGCCCCACGTGAGTCCCGGAATCCCAGGGACCGGACGGAGCCCCGATGCGGGACGCCGCGCTCTCGTCCCCACACCGACTGGGGGCGGGCCTCGGGCGACGGGGTCGCTGCGGGGCTCCGCGCCCGGGGTGGGGAGGCTGCGCCCCAGGGCCCCCAGAGGACGGCGGGCCTCTCCGGAGGGCCGAGCCTGGCCGCCTCCCCGGACCACCGGGGCAGAAAGTTAGGGCCAGGGCTGTGCCCGGCCACCCGGCGCCGCTTCCCCGGCCGGGCTTTGGCCTCCCTGGGGGCGGCCAAAGCTCCCTCCGGGGCCTCTCCAACAACGCTCCGGAGACGGCGGGGGGCGCCCCCGGGAGGGCCCCGCGCGCCGCTCCCCCGCGCACGCCCCGGCGCTGCGTGGGAGCCCCTTCCTCCCAACAACTCCTTGGGGTCTTCAACCCCTCCCTCCAGCGGCCCTCCCCTCAAAGAACCCCGCAGGCGTCTGTGGCCTGGATGCCTCGCGGGAAGCACGCGACACCACTGCGGGGTCCCGGCCCCCGCGCTGCCGCCCGCGCGGGCTCCGGCCGCCTCTCCGGGATCTCCGCCCGCCTCGGTCTCCCCCGCCGGGAGTTCCCCGCGCCGGGCATTGTGCCGCCGCCGCCGCCGCCACGGCCACGCAGCGCGCGGGACTCCCCGGCGTCTCCAAGGAGCCGGATCCCGGGGCCTTCCCATTCACAAGATCGGACCCCGTCCCCGGAGGAGCTACGGGAACCCCGACCCCGCGAGGGGATCCCTGACCCCGAGGGCGCCACCCCTCCCCGAGCGCCCTCGCCAGCCCCGCCTCCCTCCGCGGGGTCCCAGGCGCCCCTCCCCGGGCCGTGCCCCCACCCCCAACCCGCTCACGGCCGCGGTAATGACCGCCGCAGGGCGAGGCGGGCGGCGCGGGCTGGGGTACTCACGGGCTCAGCGATCCCCGCGGCAGGTGACGGGGGCCCGGCGGCCATGCCCCGGCTGCATCCCGGCCGCCGAGCGGGCTGCGGCGTCCCGGGGCCGCACGGGCACCGGCGAGCCGGCGGCGAGGGGCGCGCGAGGCCGGGCTCGGGCGGCGGCGGCAGCGGCGGCCGCGTCTCCTCTGACCACGCGAGCTGCTGGGGCCCGGGCCGTGGCCGCTGTTCGAGGAGGCTCCGCCGGCTCCGGAGCAGCCCCCAGGCTCGGCGCTCCGCTCTCGCTCTACCCTCGCCGCCTCCTCTCTCTCTGTGTCTCTCTCCCCCCTCTCCCTCCTCTCCCTCCTCTCTCTCTCTCTCTCTCTCTCTCTCTCTCTCTCTCTCTCTCTCGTTCCTCTGGCTCGCTCGGCTGGAGCGAGGAGGCAGCTGGGAGCACGCGGCGGCGGCGGGGGCTCGGGCAGAGCGCGCGGCGCGCGGCGAGGGAGGGGGCTCGGCGGTCGCGCGGCCGGGGAGGGCGGCGGGATGGGTAGCGCCGCGGCCCCGCGGACTCGGGCGAGACCTCCTCCGGCGGCCCCCCCCCCCCCGCGCGCGCGCGCCAGCCCCTCGAGGCAGGTGGGCTGAAGGGAGAGCGACACGCCGGAGGACCCTGGAGCCCGGCGTCGCCTTGGGGGCCGCCAACGCCAGCGGTGGCCCTTACCCAGACACTCGCCTGCTCCCCGGGGGTCCCTAGAAACAGGAGGAGGTCTCAGAGCAGTGGAGGTGAGTCCCCTCCCTCCAAGCTCCCTGGGCAGGGCTGCGTGCCTCTCCCCCTACCCCCCCCCTTTCTAGGCATCAGTAGAGAAGGAAGCCCCCGAGGCCTTGGTCACCCAGGGCCTTGGTCCAGACAGGCTTTGCCATGCCCAGGCCGGAGAGCAGGGGCCGTGGGAGAGGAGCTTAGCGGATGGTTCGTGTGGCCACTGCCAGCACCCCCCAGCCTGGGGCAAGGGAGCCTGCTGTGGGGGCTGAGAGGGTCTCTCTTCTTGCGTGAAGGACAAGAGAAGGGGTCCTGGGCTTAGAGACTCAGTGGGGCGGTGGGGTCAGCCGGCCGTGGTTTCCCAGGCGAGCACGAATGGGGTGCCTGGGCTGGGTGAGCTGGGCCTGCACCCTCAAAGCACATTTCCAGTCTAAAAACAGACGAGGAGGGGTGGGGGGGTTAAGCTCCCCTCCCACCTGCAACGCCAGCATCCCGTATAGGCGCTGGTTCACGTCCAAGCTGCTCCACTTCCGATCCAGGTCTATGCTCATGAGCCTGGGAGAGTACAGTGGGGTAGTCCAGGCCTTGGGCCCCTGCCACCCACGTGGGGGACCCGGATGGAGCTCCGGGCTCCTGGCTTTGGCCTGGCCCAGCCCCAGCTGTTGCGGCCATTTGGAGAGCGAACCAGTGGATGGAAGACCTCTCTAACTACTGTCAAATAAATAGATGCATCTTTGAATATACACAAATGAGGAGCCCGTGGCCAGGCTGCAGGACCCCGTGCCCCCCCCCTCGCTCCCACTGTGCTGCCTGGCTGTACGGTGCAGAAACCACGCCCTGGGTTGAGAGACAGTGCAGTGGGGGGCGGAGCCCGGCAGCTGACTGCCTGCCCTGCAGATCAAGAACAGAGTATCCAAGACAAGTGGCTGCGGCCCTCTAACTCGCTTCCGCCTTTCACTTCTGGCCCTCAGGCCTGTCTGGGTTGTTCTGTGTTGGCTGGTGGGACTCCATGTAAGCCGCCCGGCCCTGGAGCTAAACGCCAGATAAACCCCTTGTCCCCGAGAGCCACCGCTGCTCAGCCTCCCCAGCCCTCCGCAGCCCTGACGCCCTCGGCCCCTCTGCCTGGCCTCCCCCCAGCGGCGGGACCCACCTGCTGCTCACCTGCCTCCCCGTGCCCGCAGCGCCGCCTGTCACTCCTGCTTGTCCTGGGCCACATGTGTTCTCCCGGGGCGGGGGAGGGGGTACTTTCTCTGTGGTCCATACCTTGCCAGTTCCGTGTGTGCCGGTGATGTTCGGGGATGCTTGCCGGGCCGAGCCATGAGCACCGAGGAGAAACAGCCAAGTGTAGGCCCTTGGGCTTCACTGCCCTGCGTGGTTCTGGGAGAGCCCCGGAGGGCAGCACCACGTCCGATCCGCACACAGCAGGCCCACCCATACGCCCTGCACACAGTGTGTCTGAGGCAGGGAGTGGGGGGGCTATGCACCGGACCCCAGCAGCCGCGGCCTGGGGCTCTGGCTGGGAAAGGCTGCCAGGGACACGGTGCAGGTCCACGGAGCGCCAGGGGGTGCATCTAAGTGAATTCTTTTTTTAGATTTTATTTATTTCAGAGGCAAAGTTACAGAGAGAGAGGTCTTCCATCCGCTGGTTCACTCCCCAAATAGCCACAATGGCCAGAGCTGCGCCGATGCAAAGCCAAGAGAACCAAGAGCTTCTCCCAGGTCTGGGGGCGGGAGTCCAAGCACCTGGGCCATTACCCACTGCTTTCCCAGGCGCGTGAGCAGGAAGCTGGATCAGAAGAGGAGCAGCCAGGACCCTAACCAGCACCCATGTGGGATGCCGACGAGGCTCAGCCAATACGTCACAGCGCCGGCCCCCGGAGCAGCCTTTTAAAACCTCTGACTTGGAAACTTCTTTTTAAATCTAGTAACCAGGGAGGAACTGGGAACAGCCCATCACAATGAGCACTAGGAACGGAACAAAGGTGGACGTGGCTGGGGGCTGGGACTGCCACTGAGCACCGCTCGCTGCCCAGGCTCCCAAACCCGCGCCAGCCGCAGAGAGAGACGTTAAAGGTGCGACCCCGGAGAATCTGGGAGCAGCGGATCAGACAACCGCAACCACGCTTCCTGCGGGACATGAAGGTGTGGACGCCAGCCGGCAGAGCTGAGCCCCAGTCCAGCAGAGGGCGGCTGAGAACGGGGCCTGGACAGAGGGTTATTCCCTGGACAGCAGCAGAGGCTCTGCAGCCTGCTCGGGGAGCGCCCCGCGCCCCGTGGCAGCAGCGACCTGACCCGTACCCTCCAGGCGAGTGACCAGCACCAAGGGAAACCCCGAAGCGCAGAGGGCCCTGGCGTGGGACGGTGCGGAGCCAGTTGGCACTCAGCAGAGGCCGCACTTTTGACTTGGGTCTCCTCTGTCTCTTCCCTGGCCGGCAGCGAGCGGCTGCTCCCCCTGGTGACCCGGGCATGCTGGGCTTTGCTCTGTGATCTGGCTCGGCCGTGGGCAAGCTGAGTGTTCTGAGTACACGCCCGGTGAGCAGGACCTGCTTCGGTGCTCCCCAGGCTACACCTAGCAGGTGCATTTTCTCTTTCTTCTTTCCTGTCTGAGATTTATTTGTTTGTTTGGAAGGCAGAGTTACAGACAGAGAGGGAGAGACACACAGAGCCCTTCCCTCCGCTGGCTCACTCTGCAAATGACCACAGCGGCTGGGCTGGGCCAGGCTGACACCAGGAGCCAGGAATTGCATTCCAGTCCCCCACGTGGGTGCAGGGGCCCAAGCGCTTGGGCCATCCTCCACTGCCTTCCCCGGTGCATTAGCAGGGAGCCGGATGGGAATGGAGCAGCCGGGGCTTGAGCAGGAGCTCAGCCGGGATGCCTCAGCCGGCTGCGCCACAACACAGGTCCCCGTAGATGCATTTCCAGGACACAACCCTGCTGCAGCCGCAGAAGTCCCAAGTCGAGGCACATCTGTGTAGCTCCCCAAGTCGGCAGCCCAGGCCCCGCCCACTGCTTGGAGCCTGCAGTCCTCGCCCCAAGCCCTGAGGCCAGCCTGTAAGAGGTGGGGAGGGGCGGGAACTCAGGAGTGAGGCCTCGGGCAGGAAGGAGAAATGACCAGAAATAGCCGCGTTTAATCCCCTGCGCAGATCACAGGAGGCACGGCGTCCACACCACGGGCAGGATGCTATTTTAGGGAGAGCGTTCAGAGAACAAAAGGGCTGGGAAATTAAAAGCAGGAGAACGGAATTTTTTTTACGAAGAATCTCAGCAGACAAAAGTGAGGGCAGGGCCGAGAGGAGAACAAGGAGGCAGAAGGAGGGGATGAGCCCTGTGAGGACGCTGGAAGGGCCGGCAGCCTCACAGGGGCTCCTCCCCCACGGGGGGAGGGAGACGAGGGGGATGCGATCCCTGGCTACTTCATTCAGGAAATTTTCCTAGAAACTGGTTTCCAAGTTCTCCACACCGCGGGTGGAAATTGATCCACGTTATCGGGACAAAAAGTTGTCCATAAACGGCTCCAGGGGTCCCAGCCACAGCAGAGCCTCCGGAACGCAGAGGCGAGCGGCTTTCGGCCTCGAGGCCCTCACTTGGCCCAAATCACAGCCCTGTGTGAGGTGAGAACAGAGACGCTTGCTCGGACAGGGTCTCAAAAAACAAAAAGAAAAGAATAGAATAGAAAACCCCGCTGCTTCCCATGCACCGTTTCTCGGCTGTTTCAGGATGCGTTCCAGCAAAACAAGGGAGTAAAACACAAAACCATGACAGGGATGGGTGCCACGGCGGATCCAGAAAGAGCCGCAGGGCGGCAAAGATGGGAGATGGCAGGGGGCAGCAAGAGGTCACGGGTCCAGATTCCAGCAGGTGGCCACACGTCCAGCTGCCCAGTGTGCAGATGTGCTGAGGGCTGTCCTCACCGAAATGCCCCTGCCATCACAGGGCCCCTTCCTGCATTCCTCTCCAGGTACAGCCACCGGTACAGGCTGCAGCCCCCTCCCACCCCTCAGAAGTGTCCTTTCTGGGAAGGCTGATGGGTCAAATAAGCCCCCAGGCACCCTGGCTGGGGCTGTCCGTCCCCAGGGACACCCATGCCTTGCTCACTGTCCCTCCAAGGGCTCTCATTGACTGTCCATCAGCCGAGGTCCATGGCTGCCTCCATCTGAGAGCCGTAGCCCAAAGCAGCCCCGGACAGAAAGACCCCAGCCCGGGTTTTCTCTTAGCCACTGCGCGCCTGCACTTGTGTGGAAGTTGATGATGACACGGCAGTAAACTACGCAGGGAAAACAAAGTGGAGGGGCTATTCCTCCCACGTCCATCCTGAGTGCCCTGGTTAGCCCCATAGATGACCAGTCCTATGGGCTTTGGAGTCTTTGTCTGAGTGTCCGTGCCTGGTCTTTGAACCCAAAGGAGTGAATTATAGGATGACCTAATGCAGTCATAATCTTGGGGCCGGCTCTGGGGCACAGAAGGTTAGTCCACTGCCTGCAGCAGCTGCATTCCATATGGACGCCGGTTCAAGTCCCGGTTCCTCCAATTCCAATCCAGCTCCCTGCTGATGCACCTGGGAAAGCGGTGGAAGATGACCCAAGTGCTTGGGTCCCTGCACTCATGTAGAAGACCCAGAAGAAGCTCTGGGCTCCTGGCTTCAGCCTGGCACAGCCCAGTCAATGTGGCCACTGAGGAAGTGAACAGCAGATGGAGATCTCCCTCTCTCTCTCTCTCTCTCTCTCCCTGCCCTCTCTCTCATGCACACACACACACACACACACACACCTCCAAGCGTACCCTGAAAGATCTGTGGGAAAATGGGATGAAAAGATGAGTTTATTCTTGTGCCAAAAAAACAATTTGAAATCCATGCGCAGTGTTTTCCATATCGTGCTTTTCCCGCGACTTTTTACTTCTTTGACAGGGGGACAGAGATCGTCCATCTGCTCCTGTAGTCCCCAAATGCCCTCAACAGCTAGAGCTGAGCCAGGCCGGGCTTGGGCTGGAGCCAGGAGCCGAGAACACCATCCAGGTCTCCCATGTGGATGGCAGGAGCCCACCTACCTAAGCCATCACCTGCGTCCTCCCAGGGCCCGCATCAGCCAGAAGCTGGAGTCAGGCGCAGAGCTGGGACTCGACCCCCAGCTCTCCGGTACAGGGCGTGGGGGTCCCAGCAGTGTCCAAACCCCTGGCCCTCCCACCACTTTTTAAAGCCCCCCTCATTTGCTTGGATTTCAAGATATCTCTGCAACAAAATTTTCCTTCCATGTCCGCGATGACCAGGAATGCCCGTCGCCCCCCGGATGCCCTGGCCTGCTGCCCGTCGTGTGCAGCCAGCATCTCCCCCCGGGCCACAGACTCCCGCAGGACACCGTGGAGACTGTCCCGTCCCCTGGCCGAGAGCCCCGTGGCTGGTGGCCTCCCCGATTCCCCCGGAAGCCGGCGTCTTCCTGGGAGCAGCTCCCTGCCGGCACAGCTCCCAGCCCGCTCTCCCCCGCCTGCTGCCATCAAACCCTCCCCCGACTTCTGTCTCCACCCAGCGCCCGCCTGCCGCCTCCTCGCCCATCTTTCTGCTCCGGGGGTCCCGGCCCCCTGCTTTAGGGGCGCCCTGGATGCTGCTCCTGCCCCAAGCTCCCTGCCTTCCCCAGTCACAAAGCGCTCCCACCTCCACAGCAACGCGTGCCTGACAGCCACGGACACGCTCCCCGGGGCCACCACGAGCAGCCCCACCGCCCGACAGCCCCCACTCCCTTCCTCTGCAACGGCGCCGTCCCGCACCCGTCCTGTCCAAGGCCAGCAGTCGACGCCTCCATCACTCTGCGGCCCGGGACTCCAGCGCCAGCCTCGCCCCACCCCTTCCGGATCTCCTCCTCCGTGTTCTCATCCCCCCACCCCCACCCTGGGCTACAGGGCCGGGCACCATCCCTGGGTAGCAGCTAAGAGGTCGCATGGCGCAGTGCCCCCACACCACAGTGACAAAGCCGAGACCCGGGACATTCCAGGCCTCTGCCTGTGGCTCCAGCCCGGGGCCCCAGCCTCAGACGCTGCCCACGGAGCCTGCTGGGCCTGCCGGGTGCCCTCTCACCTGCACGCGGGGCGGCCGGCAGGTGCAGCGGCGGCACAGTACACGGCCGCCCAGGCTCCAGGCTTCCTTCCAGAGCGCATCTCGGTCTCGGCTCTGACATTTACAGCGGCCCATCGCCCCCCTCCCGCGAGGAGGCGAAATGCCAGCCGCAGGTCCAGGCAGCTCAGGGTCCGAGAACCCAGCCCCCCACCCCTCTCCCCCGGCTGCTGCCAAACGTGCCCCAGGAAAAGTCCGCGGAGGGTCCTTGAGCCCCCGTCCACTCTGATCACTGCGGAGGGGGGTGACTTGAGCCCAGAGCCTCCCAAGACCGGAGCCGCAATTCCGCCCCCCCAACACGAGGCCCGGGCCCTCTTCCCCATCCTCTCGGCCCAGCTGGCTTTGAGTGGGACACGCGCCATGTCTTGGCGGCTCAGCCTGTGATTGCACAATAATACCCACCCGGAAAACAAATTAAACAGGAGAACCGCATCCCAGCCTTGTGCACGCAGGCAGAGCGGTGTCAGATTGCTAGGCAACCCCAGGCGGCGCTGGGGGAGGGGGCTGCATCACGCTTGTCCCCCCCCCCCCCAGCTGCTCTTGGCCCTTTTGTGCGGATGTGCCCGGCCGCATCCCAGCAAAAGTCGCAGAGGGAAGGGAGCCCGGGGCTGAGCGCGCCGAGGGAGCCATGTCCGTGTGCGCACATGGATTTTCTCGGGCACGGAGAAGAGACGGGCGCCCACGTGACGAGAAACATCTGGAAGAGCCTGGAAAATCAATCTGAACTCTGTTTCCCAAGCCCCAGGTGTTTGGAATTGTGTGGGTGAAACGTCTACATCTTAATAGACTCCTGCCCACCCCACCCCCATTTCCTGCATCTCCCAGCCAGAGGCAGGTGTAAGGGAGGCTTCCCGAGGGGAGGGGAGGAGGAGGGGGCACTGGGGGAGGAAGGGAAGGGGGGAGGACCACAGGGAGCAGAGCTGGGAGGGAGAAGGAGGCAGGACAGGCTCCCTTGTCCTCTCTGTGGGGCTGTGCAGGCCTGCGTCCCGTCCCAGGGTCTCTGGAGGTTTGCGCCTTGACCGCGGCGGGCGATGGGGTGCGGCAGATTAAGCTGCTTCTTGCAACGCCTGCATCCCAGATCAGAGGGCCTGGGTTTGAGTCCTGGCCGCTCCACTTCCAATCCAGCTCCCTGCTAACACATCTGGGAAGGTAGCAGGTGATGGTTCAAGTGCTTGGGCCCCTGCCACCCACCTGGGAGACCCGGATGGAGCTCCTGGCTCCTGGCTTCGGCTTGGCCCAGCCCCAGCCGCTGTGGCCGTTTGGAGAGCAAACCACGGCTCGACACGGTGGCTGCAGCCAACAGCCTGGTGCAACGCAGTCACAGCCCGAGGGCCAAAGCTGCAAAGAGCTCTAGTGGGTGTCCAGCATGACACACGGGCCCCGGGAGCTCCCCAGCTGGCATCCCAGCCACAGGATGGGCAGGGCTCGCATGCACACGGGGCCACCGCCACTGGCCGCTGTGAAGTTTGTCCCAGCTTCCCCACCTCCCTCCCGGGTCAGCTTTAGGCCACATCAGCACCCTGAGGTGGACATCACCCACCAAAGGCTGAATCCAAGCCCGCGGGAAGCCCCTGTGGGGAAGGGGACCAAGCCCAAGGCCCTGCCCACCGGGGACACAAGCAAGGGCCCGTGTGGATCCACACGCCTGTTAGTAATGACGCTGAAAACTCACAGCCACGGCCACGCTCTCCGCCGTGAGAGCTGGGAGTGGGCAGAGTCCCTCCACGGAGCATCCCGACCTCTGCTACTCCCCAGGAACCTCTCGGCCACAGCTGTAGGGGGCGTCCTGCCACTACTGGAGCCACGTCGGGCGACTGGGGCCGGAGGCTGTGCCCTTCAGAGAGTATGTGCAGACCCCCAGTCGGAACCGCACACAGGACCCGCGTGCGCCGTAGCCCCCGGGGACCCCCAGCCCCAGGAAACCCCCCAGGGATTCAGATCAATTTCTGAACTGTCCTGCACAACCTAGTTCTTCCCAGAGGCCTCTGGGACATCGCACAGACTCACATCTCAACTCCCCTCCTGTCCACCACCCATGGAGCCACAGAGTGGGCAGGGGCTGCACCTGCCTCGGGGAAGGTGCCCCCCACTCCGTCCTCCTGCTGTCTCTCCCTCTCCAGTGCACTGCCTGTGCACTGCGTCCGACGGCGCCTACAAACCCATCGCGCCCGCTGCTGCCCCTGCAACCCCCCACCGGGCCTCTCAGTGGGAGGAAGCCACCCCCAACCTCACCGGTGGGTGCTGGGCTCTCTCCCTCCACATCTCCACACTGGGCCTGTGTCAGGTGGACCGGCGCTGTCCTGGTCTCACCACCCAGGAATGAGCATCGCTCACAGACCCCACCTACAGCCCGAGCCCCCGTTGCTTGATGGCAGATGGGGGAGGGGAGCTGCACACCCAGCGGCCACACCCCTTCTGCCACGGGAAGAGTGGACTTGCCCGTGGCCCCGCAGCTTGAGTTTACGAAACAGCGCACCACCCATGCCCGTCCACGTCCATTCCTTTCCTGGGTAAGAGCAGAGCCCCTGAACTGGAGGCACACGCACACCTGTCCAAGGTCAGGACCACACCTCCCAGCCTCCCTTGCAGCTAGGTGTGACATGTGACTGCATTCTGGCCAGTGGGATGTAAGAGGAAGTGACGTCCACAGCTCCTGGGCCAGGTGCTGGGGGGAGGGTGGCATCCACTCATATTTCCTCCCCTGCCCCCAGGTGGGACCCTGGTGAACCAAGCATGCGGGGTGGGGGAAGGGCAACCCCCCAAGGGTGAGGAGCCCTAACAGGGAAGGGGCCGAGGGCTCCAGAGGGAATTAGCCTGTGAGCCCTGGAGGCCCTGGGTGCCGGCCGAGCTCATTTCTGTCCTAACTGGACAGCTTCTGCATCTGTGCAGCGTCCAGCCTCAGAGCGCAGCCAGCAGACACCGCCCAGCGCCTCCCTGGGTGACGGCAGACACCGCCCGGCACCTGCCTGGGTGTCCCAGGAGGCCGCCATCCTGCACTCCCGAGCCAGGGGCCGAGAGCGTAGCAGCTCCTGCGCTCTGTGTTCAAGCGCTGATCCAGCAGGGTTCTCGGCGCGGGACCCACGGCACCGCCTCCCGCTGGGTGTGACCTGGGGAGGAGGGCAGTGATTGGGCCAGCCACGGTGCCACAGGGAATGCTCCCGGGATGCCCGAGCAAACGCCCCACCCACGGCGGCCTCGCCATCACCTGCCCGTGTCTCCATCCACGATCCCACAGCTAACCAGTGACACAGCATCCCCACGGGGAGGCAACGTGTGCTGGATGGGACCGGAAGAGACTGCTCACGGGGAAGGCTTAGAGGTGACCCACAGCAGCGAGCTGGTGGGTTAAGCCACTGCCGGGGCCCCCGGCCTCCCATACCAGCTTCAGTGTGAGTCCCGGCTGCTCCACTTCCCGTCCAGCTCCCTGCTAATGCGCCTGGGAGGGCAGTGGAGGACGGCCCGAGTGCTTGGGCCCTGCACCCATGCGGGAGACCCGGAGGAAGCTCCTGGCTGCTGGCCCTGGCTTTGTCCTGGACCAGCCCCAGGCATTACAGCCATCTGGGGAGTGAACCAGCGAATGGAAGACCTCTCTCTCTTTCTCCCACCCTCTCTCTGTAACTCTGCCTTTCAAACAAAGTATTTTCCAAAGAAGAAAAAGGACAATAACCCAAAACACGGGAAACGGCGATCGCACAGTCAGCAAAGCACAAGCCCCTCCCCCACTTCGGCCCTGCCACCCTGTGCCGGGCGCCGAGCCCCTCCCCCCCTTGCTGGCACGTGGACGAGTCCCCTGGCAGGGACGAACGCGGTCAGGGCGAAAGGTGCGCGTTCCAGACTATTGGCAGCATTGCTTACGATACCAAACGAGTGGAAGCGCCGGGTGCCCGGCAAATAACGGAGCGCTCACGAAAAACCCACGGTGGGAGGACGCGGGCGCCAGCGCGTCGTGCAGGAGCCCTGGACCGAAAGGTTCATGAAGTCGAACCCGCAAGGCTGACCTCCACCCCCGCCCCACAGCTGGGCTGCGAGGACCCTGCTCCCCGGGCCAGCGGCCACCCCCTCGGCCCACGCGGGGGACCAGCAGGGATGTTTTTTCCTTAAAATCCTATTACAGATCCTGAGTTGTCCGTGTCAGGCCTGAATTATGCATTTGTAACCAGGAAACCTATGAAGAGTACTAAAAAAACAGCGACGTGTGGTGGAGGCCGTGTCTGCGCCCCACACGGCCTGCGGGGGAAGGGAGAGCTGCCCCCGCCCTCGGGGCCCCCCCGGCAGGGTCTGGGGCCTCTAACCCAGGAGCCCCACAGGGTCGGGGAGCTCGGCTGCTGCTGCAACGGAGCCACACTGCAGGCAGCTCTCTCTGCTGGAGGATCCGGACCCGCCCCGCCACAGTGCAGGCCACGCCCTCAACAGTGCAGGCCACGCCCTCAACAGTGCAGGCCACGCCCCCAACCGTGCAGGCCACACCCTCAACAGTGCAGGCCACGCCCCTCAACAGTGCAGGCCATGCCCCCAACAGTGCAGGCCACGCCCCTCAACAGTGCAGGCCACGCCCCCAACAGTGCAGGCCACACCCTCAACAGTGCAGGCCTCGCCCTCAACAGTTCAGGCCACGCCCCCAACAGTGCAGGCCACACCCTCAACAGTGCAGGCCATGCCCCCAACAGTGCAGGCCACGCCCCTCAACAGTGCAGGCCACACCCCCAACAGTGCAGGCCACGCCCCTCGGTGGTGCAGGCCACGCCCTCGGCCGTCCTCCTCCCTTGTGGGGTCCCACGGCCACCGTCCCCCTCTCGTCCTTGGCACTGAGGGGCACAGCAGGCACAACCGTGCACCTCCCCTAGGCTCCTCCGGGCAAGGCTCCCACCCAGGTGAAGTATTACTGGAGCCAAAGTTCTGGAAGCTTCATCATCTCAGACAGAGGGAGGTGAGAGACCTCCCAGCGAGGGGCCACAGCCTCTGACTCAGCAGGAGGCCAGCTGGGAGGTGGCGTCTGTCCCGCGGCTCTGACATAGCACCCGGCAGGCTACTTCCCAGAGAGAGGCTGGTTCCGGCTCAGGGTCTGGTGCTCCAAGGTGCAGCGGCCTCACCTGTGTGAGCTCCTTGCTGGCAGAGTCCCGAGGTGGCACAGGACCTCCCATGGCAGGACCGGAGACCACGTGTGTGCACGCGTGTGCACGCATGTGCATGTCGACGCAGGCCCCAGTAACCAAGTTGTTGAAGCGCCATCCTGCTGGATCTTATCCATCTGCCACGCTGCAACCCAGTTCTCCTAGCCAGGGGCTGAGCTTTGTATTTGTTGATATTTAAAAATTTGTTGGGCCGGCGCCGAGGCTCACTTGGCTAATCCTCCGCCTGTGGCGCCGGCACCCGGGTTCTAGTCCCGGCCGGGGCGCCGGATTCTGTCCCGGTTGCCCCTCTTCCAGGCCAGCTCTCTGCTGTGGCCCGGGAGTGCAGTGGAGGATGGCCCAAGTGCTTGGACCCTGCACCCCATGGGAGACCAGGAGAAGCACCTGGCTCCTGCCATCAGATCAGCTCAAAGCGCCAGCCACAGCGCGCCAGCCACGGCGGCCATTGGAGGGTGAACCAACGGCAAAAGGAAGACCTTTCTCTCTGTCTCTCTCGCTCACTGTTCACTCTGCCTGTCAAAAACTAAAAAAAATTAAAAAAATAAAATTTGTTAAAGATAACGCAAGTGCCCAAAAATACACACGTGGCAAGCATATGCCCCGCAGAAAGCCCCAGAGGACAACCCGTGCCACGGCCCTGAGGTCAGGAAATGTGACAGCACAGGTCCCCGGGGTCCCCCCCGACACGGCTGCCCCTCCTCCTGCAGAGGACGCGGGGCAAGGCCCCCTGCACCCCCAGGCTTCAAGCCCCAGCCGAGCCCGAGGCCGGGTTCCCTGGCGCCACGCCGCCGTGAGGAGGCTGCAGCGTGGAGAAGTGCCGTTCCGTGTCCCAGGATACGGTGGGCAGTTTCCGTGGCCACAGCCACCCTGTGAGCGCTGGGAAAGCGGCACAGCCCGGATGGGCCCAGGACTCTGTGGTGCGCTGGGCCCGGGTGCCTGGGCAGTGCCCGGAAGCGCAGTGCTCAGCTCCAGCAGGCTCTGCTGGGCGGCTTCCCGTTCACAGCCCCTCCAGGGTCGGCCAAGGGCCCCAGTCGGTCTCCGTCCTTGTCAACGCTCGGGGCGGCCTCTCTGTCCATGTCAGCTGTTCCCACGCAAGTCCGTCCTCACCACAGCCACCTGCTCCCGCGTGGGTCGCACACCGCATGCCCACAGGTGAGGCTGTCTCTGTCTTTATGGCTCCCTGGTTGATTCTTACATTCGAATCTTCTTTAAGATGTATTTATGGGCCAGCGCTGCGGCTCACTAGGCTAATCCTCTGCCTGCGGCGCTGGCACCCTGGGTTCTAGTCCCGGTCGTGGCACCGGATTCTGTCCCAGTTGCCCCTCTTCCAGGCCAACTCTCTGCTGTGGCCCAGGAGTGCAGTGGAGGATGGCCCAGGTGCTTGGGCCCTGCACCGCATGGGAGACCAGGAGAAGCACCTGGCTCCTGGCTTCGGATCGGCGCAGCGCTAGCTGTAGCAGCCATTTGGGGAGTGAAGCAACGGAAGGAAGACCTTTCTCTCTCTCTCTCTCTCTCTCTCACTAACTCTGCCTGTCAAAAAAAAATGTATTTATGCAGGAACTGGCGTTGTGGCACAGCGGGTTGAGCCACTGCCAGTGACACTGACGTCTCATATGGGCACCAGTTTGAGCCCCGACTGCCCCACTTCTGAACCAACTCCCTGTTCATGAGCCTGAGAACGCAGTGGAAGATGGCCCGGGTGGGAGACTTGGCGTGAGTTCCTGGCTCCTGGCTTCAGCCGGACCCAGCCCTAGTCAGCAGTGGCCACTTGGGGAGTGAACCAGCGAGTGGAAGACCTCCCTCTCTCTGACTTTGCAACTGAGCCTTTGAGACACAATTTTTAAAAATATTTTTTAAAAAGATGCATTTATTTGAAAGGCAGAGCAACGGAAGACAGAGAGAAAGAGAGCAAGATCTTCCACCCGTTTGTTCATTCTCCAATGACTGGAATAGCTAAGTAAGGGCCAGGCCAAAACCAGGGACCAGGAAGTCCCTCCCCGTCTCCCACGTGGGTGGCAGGGCCCCAAGTACGTCATCACCGGAAGCTGGATTGGAACCAAACAAAGCAAGACTCGACCAGTGCTCCAGTCTGGAACGACAGTGCCGGAGGTGGGGCTTGACCAGCTGCGCCACAGCGCCCGCCCCAGAATCTTCTCGCCCCCCTTGGAGACCGCAGCGTGCAGGCAGCGTTAGGAACTTCACACAGGTGTGCAGCCGTGCCATGGAGAAACCGACGGGACCTCGCGTGTGGGAAGAGCCACGGCAGCCGGCGAGAGCCTCCGCCGAGCGGGAGAGAGAAGCGGGGAGCAGGCCAGAGGTGCAGACGCCCCGAGGAGCCCGCCCTGCTCTCCCCCCCTCCTCCCCGGCGAAAGCCCCAGAAGAGACCACAGACAGAACGCACACCTCCGGCTCGGCTCACCAGCCACGCGTAAGGAAACCGGGTCCACATTTCACTCCCCAGTTGCCACGGCGCTTCCCGTAGGTAATGGCTGGGTTTTAATTAAACATTGATTAGCCGCTACTTACTCTCCTGGCCGGCCTTGGGGAGGACGTGGGCGGTCACTACGAGGGCTCAGTGGAGGCTCCGCCGCCGCGTGGGCCCCGGCCGTGGCGCCTGCCGGGAGTCGTGCGGGTGGGCTCAGCGTGCTGGGGCCCCCAGTGACCGACGCCAGGGAGATCAACTCCAAGGCCTTCTCGTCACATGCCAGCCTCTTCCTGTAGCCGGGGGCCTCTTCCCGCCTGGGGAGGAATTGGCTTCTGTCTCCACGATGAAGTCGTCTTGCTCTGAGGCTGCTCCCCCCACATCCCCCTCCACGTCCCCTCCATATCCCCCCTCCACGTCTCCCTCCATGTCCCCCTCCACGTCCCCCTCCACGTCCCCTCCACATCCCCCCTCCACATCCCCCCTCCACGTCCCCCTCCACATCTCCCCTCCACGTCCCCCTCCACGTCCCCCTCCACGTCTCCCTCCACATCCCCCCTCCACATCCCCCTCCACGTCCCCTCCACGTCCCCTCCACATCCCCTCCAC
>CM027400.1:1919746-1945761 GCA_015711505.1 Sylvilagus bachmani | reverse complement strand
CTCCACGTCCCCCTCCACGTCCCCTCCACATCCCCCCTCCACATCCCCCTCCACGTCCCCTCCACGGCTCCTCTTCTCCCTCCCACCTGTCACTCTCCCACGGCTCTGAGGACGAGCACCGGCACTCGTTCCGCACAGACTCCTTTCCTCACCCTGAGACTCGCTGTGGCTGTGGTCAGCGCTCTCTCCTGAGGAGGGGAGGAGAGGGGCAGGGCCTGCACCTGCCGCCAGCAGCCTGGGAGGGCCCTCAGGCCTCTCCCTGCTCCACTGGGAACGGCGCATCCAGCTTCCAGCACCCAGGACTTCGGTGCTTCCTGCCTGAAGGTGGCACAGCTGCCCAGGCTCAGAGAGGGGCTCACCCATCTGGCGGGACCCCGTGCCCGGCCCTGGGCCTCACGTTGAGCCCCTGAGGCCAGCAGTGGAGCTGTGAACTTCCTGGATCTGCACCCCAGAATCCAGAAACAGCAGACCTGGAGGCTCCATCCAGGGCGAGAGGCGGGGCCCCTGGTATTAAGGCACAGCGGAGGGGGGAGGGGGCTCGCTTCCAGAAGCGCTCAGCCTTGGGGAAGAGGGGTGCCTGGATGGGAAGTGTGCTCTTTCCGCCCAGCAAGGCCGCGGAAGGGTCTGGAAGGGCAGGGAAGGCTGCAGGCCGTGGGCAGGAGGAAGAACCAGCCCAGGCGTCGGAGAGAGGAGCAGATGATCAGGCCGTGCTCTGGCGATGGCCCGCGGGGGCGCCCTCCCACAGCTGCGGGTGAGGCTCCCGCACAGACACCATGCCCTCGGGGGATTCAGGGCACCAGTGGCCGCACTGGGCAGCGGGGAGGCTGCCTTCGTCCGGCGACTCGAGCCACGCGGGGAGGGAGCTGCAGCCGCAGCTTTTCCAAGTCACGTCCCTGGCCCTGCCCTCGACCACATGCCCAGGAGACGGCTTCCCTGAGAGTCCACGCCAGGGCCCACGTGGGGCCCAGGGCCCTGAGCGTCAGGAAGTTGGGGCGCGGAGCTAGGGGGTCACACGTCTGAGACAGCCGGCACCCAGAGGCTTTCTGCGCCCAGAGGCGGGGTCGTCTCACCCCACTCTCACTGCCAGGTGCCGAAGAGCAGAGCGGGCAGAGGGCGCGGCTGAGGCCAGTTCTGGGGACAGGTGCAGCCCCTCCGGCCACGCTGGGCAGCGCAGAGGCCCCAGGGGATTTCCGGGCGGGGCTGGGATGGGGGAGTGAGACAGCGGCTCGTTCTTGTCCTGACTGCAGCCCAGGGTCCACAGCCCTGCCGGCAACCAGCGCCCGGTGGAGACAGTTTCGGTGCTGAGCCGGGCACCTGCTGCTCTGTCTCCTGCCCCACACAGCACAGCGGCTCACCCAGAGTTGATTTCACCGCAACGGACGCGCTCTGGGCACATCCACGCCACCTCGTGGGAGGGTTGAGCGACCGCTGGGCAGGAGGGGGTGGCTCAGCCACGCCCCTGGTCCCCCCTCCCCCAACGGCGGCTGCCTTACTGGAGAGATTGCATCCGGGGACCTCGCGGCAGAGGGGGACTCAGGAGAGCGCTGCCGGGGCGCCCTTGTGCCGCTGGGAACGGCATCAGAGCTGGCCACGCTCGCTCGCTCGCTCACTTTCCTGGGGGCACCCACCCTGGGTCCCTGCCTGCTGGGGGATGGGCACCTCCCGCCTTCTCCACACCCATGTACCACTGGCAGGACCCCAAGTCTGCGTCTTCCTGATCCCCCACCTCCACCTGGCCCCACAGACCACGCTCCACGCTGCTTTCTGAGGTGCTGCTGTCCCTCGGCATCCCAGGCGCCGCTCCTCCCCGCCCAGCTGCTCCTCCCCGCCCAGCTGCTCCTCCCTGTTCAGCTGCTCCTCCCCGCCCAGCTGCTCCTCCCCGCCCAGCTGCTCCTCCCCGCCCAGCTGCTCCTCCCTGTTCAGCTGCTCCTCCCCGCCCAGCTGCTCCTCCCTGTTCAGCTGCTCCTCCCTGCCCAGCTGCTTCTCCCACCCAGTTGCTCCTCCCCGCCCAGCTGCTCCTCCCCGCCCAGCTGCTCCTCCCTGTTCAGCTGCTCCTCCCACCCAGTTGCTCTTCCCCGCCCAGCTGCTCCTCCCCACTGAGGTTCCCTGATCTCCCTGGCCCTGTCGTTGGGCGTCACCTGGCCTCTCCGCAGCCCAGGAGCCCCGCCCGGCAGGTCCCCTCCGTGGGTGGGCGGTGCTCTGGCTGCAGACCCAACCTGTGCAGCAGAGACCCCTCCCTGCGCCCCTCCTCCTCAGCACAGACCGAAGAGCCCGAGCGCAAACTCGGACCCGAGCCCTGCCCGGGCCCCGGGGCCAGCACGTGCCTGTGGAACAGAGACCGTGGCAGCCATCAGCGCCTCTAGGCTGCCCAGCACCGTGCTGAGTACAGCCTCACGGCGCTGACCACACAGTAATGACAGCAGCAATGACTGGACACGGTCCCTGGGGCCGCGCGGATCTCCTGCTGCCCAGCCGAAGGCTAAATGGGTGGACAGCAATGAACTTGACCCCTTCGCCTCCTGGTATGTATTTGAGAAGCAGAGGTGGCCCAGAGCTCTTCGCCTTCGGCAACGCCTGCAGCGAGAAGCCAGGAGCTGAGGTCTCCCTCGGGGTACTGAGCCACCCCCTGCTCCTCCCAGGGAGCTGGAACAGGGTGCAGAGCGAGGACTGGGCCCTGCGCGCTCAGATATGGAGTGCGGGCCTCTGTGGGATTGTCGGTGCTCGGGGGTCTCGGGACCCCCGCCTCCCCCCACCCCGCCTCCCCTGCTTGGCAAGGCCCTCCCCGCTCCAGCCTCAGCCTCAGCCCGCCCACTGCCACCAAGGCTTGGCCCTGGCCCCTGCACTTGGGCAGCTGGGAGGAGGCGGCTGCAGGGCCCCGGAGCAGCGCCAAGGCCAAGGCTCAGGGAGGTGGACGCTCCCACGTGGAGCAGTGGGCACCGAGGCGTCGGCGCCACACCCGAGTCCCCATCCTGAGACGCAGCCCCGGGGACGTGCGGTGTGACACCGCCTCGTCCATGGTGCACCTGCTCGGACTTCAGCTCCTGTCCTTCCGGTGGGCGGCCCAGCATGGCGACCCCGCTGCACCCGCTGTAGGACGTCACCCAGAGGCGCCTCAGCAAAAGTCCTGCCCAGGCCAGCGACCGAGGCTCGCGCTTGTTCTGCCACTGCTGTCCAGGCCTGGGCCCCGCCTCAGGCTTCGTCCCACGCAGCGGCTTCGCAGGTGATGAGCAGGGGCTCTGGATCATCCCCCCGCGAGCCGGCGCCCACTTCTCCCAGCACTGCTTACCCTAGTGTGTGCTCTTTTTTATTTTAAATGATTATTTTGTTTTAATTTTCATTTTTTGACAGGCAGAGTGGACAGTGAGAGAGAGAGACAGAGAGAAAGGTCTTCCTTTTTGCCGTTGGTTCACCCTCCAATGGCCGCCGGGGCCAGTGCACTGCAGCCGGCACACTGCGCTGATCCGATGGCAGGAGCCAGGTGCTTCTCCTGGTCTCCCATGGGGTGCAGGGCCCAGGGACTTGGGCCATCCTCCACTGCCCTCCTGAGCCACAGCAGAGAGCTGGCCTGGAAGGGGGGCAACCGGGACAGAATCTGGCGCCCCGACTGGGACTAGAACCTGGTGTGCCAGCACCGCAAGGCGGAGGATTAGCCTCTTGAGCCGTGGTGCCAGCCTTAAATGATCATTTTTAAAAGATTCATTTGGGGGGCCGGCGCCGTGGCACAGTGGGTAAGGCCACTGCCTGCAGTGCTGGCATCCCATACGGGTGCTGGTTCTAGTCTGGCTGCTCCATTCTGATCCAGCTCTCTGCTGTGGCCTGGGAAAGCAGTAGAAGATGACCCAAGTCCTTGGGCCCCTGTACTTGCATGGGAGACCTGGAAGAAGCCCTGGCTCCTGGCTTCGGATTGGCACAGCTCCGGCTGTTGCGGCCATCTGGGGAGTGAACCAGCGGATGGAAGACCTCTCTTTCTCTCTCTCTCTCTGTCTCTCTCTGCCTCTCCTTCTCTTTCTGTATAACTCTGACTTTCAAGTAAATAAATAAATCTTTAAAAATAAATTTAAAATATGTATTTGAAAAGCAGAGGGAGAGACAGAGACATCTTCCAGCCTCTGACTCACTCTCCAGATGACCACAGTGGCCAGGGCTCACCCAGAACAGAGCGAGGCGACTCCATGAGGTCTCCCACGCGGTGCAGGGGCCCCGGCCCTCGGGAGCAGCACTGTCACCCGTAGGGGATGCGGCGTCACAGGCGGCAGCTTAACCCGTTATGCCGCAGCGCCGGAGCCCAGGGATCCCACCCGTACCCCAGGAGGCTGCAAAGGGAAAGATTCGCCACCTCCCGCAGTAAGAAGGTCATTACAACAACAACAACAACAACACGAGCCATAAAGGAAATAACCAAGAAAATCTGAAAACAGTACAATTTTATTCAAAGCAAATCAGGTGGGGAAACAAGTCACAATCTGGGAGGTGTTTTCAACTGCGTAGCTGTCAGAGGACGGAGAGGGGCTGCTTCCAGGCCGGTAGAAACCAGTGCTTACAGAAGGTGAGACGCGGGCCGGCGCCGTGGCGTAGCGGGCAAGGCTGCAGCTGAGATGCCGGCATTCCATGTGGGCGCAAGTTCGAGTCCCGGCTGCTCCACTTCCCATCCAGCTCTCTGCTAATGCTTCTGGGAAAGCAGCAGAAGAGGGCCCAGGTGCTTGGGCCCCTGCACCCACGTGGGAGACCTGGATGGAGCTCCTGGCTCCTGGCTTCAGCCAGGCTCAGCCCAGACTGTCGCAGCCATCTGGGGAGTGAACCAGTGGATAGGAGACCTCTCTCTCTCTCTCTCTCTCTCTCTCTCTCTGTGTGTGTGTGTAACTCTATCTCTCAAATAAATGAATAAAACCTTAAAGCCAGGGGCTTCCTCCTGTCTCCCAGCGCTTGCAGGGTCACTGGGCCGCCTCCCTCCTGGCCCTGTTGCTCTCACTCCTCCCCCACAGCTCCCGGCCTCATGGGGTCAGACCCTCTTGGAGCTGTTGGTGACACTTCCCGGAGGCCCCCAGGTTGGGGAGACGGGCCAGGTGCAGCTCTGTCCTCCACCCCTGCCCGGCGCCCTCCCCGCCCAGCCCCCAGGGGCACCTGTACTGCCCTGGCCATCTCCCTGCCCCCCACAGGGCCATTGTGTCCCCGTCCCCAGGAGGGGCCCTGAGAGCCAGAGCTGCTCATCTCCCCTCCCACCTGGCCCACCCCTGTCCCCTACACACCCAGTCACCCAGGGCCTCAGGGGAGGAGAGGCCACTGCCTGCCACCTGTCTGCAGGGGAGGAGTCCCAGCTCCCCCCCCCCAGCCTTCGTGGCCCTCACTGGGCTCCCAGACCAGCCCTGGAAGCCCACACAGCAGCGTGAGACTCCCAAGCCCCCTCCTCACCAGACACCCAGGAGACGCTCACAGGGACCGGACCCCGCCCTCCTATCCCCTCGGAGGTCACAGGTGGGCACACAAACACCGGGCGACATCAGGATGTCTGCATCCCAGGGCAGAGTGAGCCGTGTCCTGGAGGAGTCGCCACCTCAAGGACAGGGGAGGCCAAGACACGCCCTTGACCCGACCATCAGCAGTCCAGTGTTCAGCACCACGGACAGCCAGCCAGCCGAACCCTGACACAGCCGATGCAGGGTGCCGAGTGCCCCTCATGGGGGCCGGAGGACTGGGGAGGCTTCCCGGAGGAGGCGGGCTGAGGAGGCTGAGACGTGCGCCGGGTGGAAACTGATGCCCAGGCTGGCGCGGGCCCAGGAGCCGGTGCCCAGGCATGAGGTGGGGGGGGGATACCTGGGGGAGGTTCGCATTCCCAGGAAGCTGGAATTGGGCCCAGAGTGCTGTAGCACCAAACACCCGCCCCTCACCCCACAGCTCTGTGCTGGCCTCTGACTATACCCAGCTGCGGTAGCTCCCTGTTCAGGCCTTCTGTCCTGGGATCGGCTCCTGGCCTGACACAGGAAGTGGGCGTGGTCCCCGACTGTGAGCCTTGCCTCCCGTGGCCTCCTCCACCCACCGTTCTGCACAAGGGTGTGGCAAGGGCACCCCCATGTCTCAGGGGAGCAGCAGGCTCACCCACTGTCCAGTCAGGATGCCCAGTCAGGGGTCTCCCTGCGGCCCCTCCCACCCGTCAGCCTTGAGCTGGACTTAGAAGCGTTTCCAGTGGCCCAGGTGTGCACCTGCTCGTGGGCTTGGTTGAGGGTCCCTCGGGTCCTGCGGGGCACCACCCCTAGAGACGGGCTCGCGGCTGCCCGGCAGTCTGCTCTGACCGTGCCCAGCGCCGGGCCAGCTGGAGCCGACAGGTGAGGCCTGTGGGCTGTGGTTCCAGCCCGGAATAGTGGTGGGGAAGTCGAGGCACAGGGAAGAGACCCAGGCGGACTCAGCTGCGTGGCAGGGCCCGATGTCTTCAGCTTGGGCTGACTGGTCGCTGACCCACGTGGCACGACAGATGGCAGCTCGCCAGCAGCCGCAGGGGGAGGGGAGGACAGGGGTTGGGGGTCTCTGAGTCCCTGGCCCCACCTTGGGCGGAGGCCACCCCCTGGAGTCCTCACAGCCCCAGCGCCCCAGCGGCTTCCACCTCTGCCCACTGGTGAGGTCTCTGGGCCACAAGACCCCCACTGCGACTCCTTCAGGGTCACTGTGGCCCCACCTGTGCACACACACGTGCACTCACAGGCACACGCATGCACATACATGCACACACGTGCACGAGCACCCAGGCTTCCTCGGGTCCAGGCTCCCAGAGCGCCTCTGCCCTGTTTTCTGGGCCGGCCTTGGTTTGAGCCAGCAAGGGAGGCTCGGCCTGGCAGGTGGGACGGCACCGTGGCGCCTGCGTGACGGTTCTCTGCTGTCAGACCAGCACGGAGTGACCCAAAGAGGGCAAGTGTGGTGCCCGGGGCCGCCTGGCCATCCGCCGAGGCCACCGGGTGCAGCTCCCCGGCTCCCGGGGGCACCGGAACAGCGACACCAGCGTGAGACAGGGGCTGGTCAGGACTCCAGACAGCAGGCCGGGAAGAAGAGCTGTGCACCGGCACAGGGAGGGGGCCGCGGGCGAGGCCACCGTAGCCGGCAACCCCGGGGAAGTGGATTATTCTAAGCCAGCACGACTCCCCTCGCCAGCCAGGCCGCCATCGACGCGTGCTTGCCTAACTCTAAAGAAGGGAGAAAAAAAAAAACCATGCGGCGAGGCCGGCGCTTGCCATGCAAGCGTCCAAGTGCGTGGCGGCCGGCTGTGCAGCGGGCGCGCGGCCAGGGAGTATTCTGGGATTGGACCTCTTCCCTCGCCCTAAATTTAACCAGCTGGGAATCTTTATTTAAGTTGCATCCTATTCAACCTCGTGGAATAAAGACTCGCCTCTTCATGGCAACGCATTCTCCAGTGTGCAGAAGGAGCCGGCACCCTTGGCCGCACCCGGCCTCCTGGCTGCAGCCCAGGCGGGAGCGGGCGGGGTGCGGGTGGCGCTGACGCGAGGCCACTGGCCCTGGGCTCAGGGGACAGACTGAGACGATGGCCACGGAGGCTTCCCGAGACAGCGCAGGAAATTAAAAAGCAGCGGCGAGGGAGCCAGGCCTGCCAGGAGAATGAATAAGACGTCACTCGGGTCCGGTTCACGGCAGGGCCTGGCACATCGCAGCTGCGCCGCCGTCCCCGATGGCCGTCCGCTCCAGTGGGGGCTGGGCGCAAACCCCGCCCATCTCCCCTGGCCATGCGCAGTGCCTCAGTTTCCCCAGCTGCCCGTCGGCACTGCCTTCAGGATAAGGGAGGGCCTAGGTGTGTGTGGTGGCCCCCGCGGGAGGAGTGCGTGCCCTCTGCTGTCGCTTGCTGTCTCATCACAGGGAGCGGAGGTGGGTTCCATGCGGAGGAGCGGGCACTGGTGCTGCTTGGGGCCCCGGCATCTCCTCAGGGTGCCTGGGTCTGAGTCTCAGCCCCCCCACTTCGGGGCCGGCTTCCTGCTAACATGCACCCTGGGAGGCAGCAGGTGATGGCTCGAGGCCTTGGGCTGCTGCCGCCCCCGTGGGAGACCCACATCGAGGTCTGGGCTCTTGGTGTGGACCTGGCCCAGCCCAACGGTTGTGAACATTTGGGGAGTGAACCAGCAGTTGGAAGGTCTCTCCACCTCGCTGGGGATTAAGACAGAGGTGGGGGGTGGACCCCAAAACGGGGAGTCGTCAGGGTAGACGCAGCAGCAGGGACGAGCTGGGAGTCGTGCAGGGCAGGTGGGGGGCCCCAGCGTGGGGGCAGCTCCCATTCTAAGATGGCCAATGGTGGGGAACCCCGGGAGGGGATGGGCAGAGGAGAAAGTGGGGCCCACAGATCCCAGGCTCTGCCACCGCCCCGTCCCCCTGCTTCTGTCGTTGGGGATGGAAAGGGGAGCCAGCGTGAGCCCCGGGAGCCAGCCCTGCTTCCCCAGCCGTCCTGGGCCCTGCCCGGCCCCGGTAGGGAGCCACTCTGACCACTCCCGCTTGGCCCCCGGCCCCCCGGCCCCCTGCGCTTTCGGGGGCAGCCACTGTGTAAGCACAGGTGTGCCCGGGGCTCCAGTATGTTAGGGCCTCATGAACTCATCCTCACCTTCCTTCTGGGTCTGTAAACTTGCCATGGCCAGGCCTGACCCGGCTTTGCAGGGAGGGGACGGGGCAGGTCCTGCAGCCCTTGCGCCCCCTCCCCGACTCAGCTGTGCAGACCTGGGGGGCGTTGGGGAACGCCCGGCCACTGAGAACCAGAGCGGAGGAGACTCACCCCGGGAGACCGCGACAGCCAGGCCTGTCCGCGCCCACCCCCAGCCCCCAGCCAGCCCGGTGCCTCCATCCCTACTGGCTTTGTCCTGGGTGCGCAGGCAGGGGAGGGGCTCCAGCTGCCCGTCCAGGCTCCTAATGCAGTCCCGCCCCCGGCCTCCAGACCTGTGAGGAGGGCTCTGATCTAGTCTGGGGCCGCGGCTCCCCGTCTTCCTGCCGAGCGAGGAGCCCCAGGGGCGCCAGCCCTCTGCCCCCACTGAGCACTCACCAGTGGGTCCCAGAACAAAGGCAGACGCTGATCCACGGCCTCGCGGGCACCATCGAAGCAGCCTGTGAGCGCTGTTGCTTCCCGCAGGCCCCCGTGAAGGGCCCGGGATCCAGGGCGGACACGGGAGGGCCCAGCGGGACCCCGGGGTGGGGGCAGCAAACCGACGCCCCTCCCAGCGGACCGCGGGAGCATCAGACACTCCAGGCTCCTGGGCAGAGGCTGTTGGACAGCAGCGCCCCCTGGAGGCAGGGGAGCCAGGAGACCCGACCGGCGGGGCCACCCCGGGGGCGGAGGCTGCCCGGCACCAGCTGCTGAAGGTCCAGGACAGTGTCCGGGAAGGACATGGCCACTCGGGAGACCCCCAGCCACTCGGGGGCCAGGAACTGCCGGGATGCGTCAGCCCAGACCCACTTCCTGTCTGTCTCCTCTGCACCTGAGGCCAGGGTCCAGGAGAGGGGTCGGGGCCTCTCCCCACCCTTCCACGGCCCTCGGGAGCTGTCTCCAGCTGAGGGCGATGGATCCCCGCACCCCTGCGCCCCTGCAGCTGTGTGACCTCGGGCAGGCCGCCTGGCCTCTCTGGGCTCACTCAGAGGCCCCAGGAGGGCTGGACAGAGGCTGGAGAGCTGCCACGGGGCATGCCTGAGTGTGTGCGCCCGGTGCACACATGTGCGTGTGTCTGCACGCGTGTGCGGTCCTCAGCCTCGGGATGGTGATGACAGTGACGAGAGCCGGGAGCGGGAGCTGGGGGCCCACTTGCTCCTCTGGTCCCAGCAGTGGAGGGGCCCTGAGAGTCGGGACCGTGTCTACTGCTTACCGAGCAAGGGGCCACCCGCGTCCCCACCGGGCTCCGGCAGAGTCGCCAGGGACCTGGGCAGGCTGGGGGAGGTCAGAGCTGCAGGCCGCGGGTGCAGGGCCTCTTTCCCTGGGTCTCTGGATCTCCCAGGTCCCAGGCAGCTCCCAGGAGCCACCCCTGGCCTGGACCACTCTGGTCCCCAATGTGAAATGGGGGCGCCGGTTACCACCATGCGTGGTCACACCCACAGCGTGTCCCCAAACTGTCCCCAGGGGGGCAGACGCCACAGACTGCTCTGGACCTGAGGGGCCCTGGGCCCCTCCCATGAGAATGCAAAGCCCCCACCCTGGGCTTCCAGACTCACCAGGGCTTCTCCGGGTGGGGGAGCCGGGCCAGGGGCGGATCCAGGAGCCCAGGGCCCGAGGCAGAGCTGAGCAAGGGCCCTGGGTGACACCCTCAGGACCAGGGACACCCTGGGAATTCCCTGAGGGAACCGGAAGTCCTGGGCCAAGGCCCGGCAGCCACAAGGAGCAGAGACGGGCGGTGGGGGAGGAAGGCGGGGCCTCAGGGACTGGCTTGGAGGGAGGGCCCAGAGGCCCTGAGAGGGGACGGCGAGGTGGACGAGGCCTAAGAACGCGCAGACCCCAGAAGGACTGGAGGTAAGGGGGGGACGTGGCAGGTGCCTGGGGGTGGGGGACCCCAGCCCGCAGGCCGTCAGCCGCACCATGGCCTGAAGGTGGCCACCCACCCCAGCTCCTGGCTATGCCTGGAGAGGCTTCAGCGCACAGCCCCCACTGAGACACAGCCACGACCACCCCAGGCCTCTCCCTGGGCCGGGCCGGCCGCTGCCCACCCTGCGCCCATCAGGACCCTCACGACTCATCCCCTGCTGGTCTCGGAGCCAGGCTGATGCCCCCTCCGTCCAGGGCCTCTTTGTGCCCCCTCCCCGGTGCTCAGCACAGGCACCCCAGGCCCTGAGGGTCCCTCCAGTGTGAGCAGCACAGGCTGCGGGGCCCCAGATGACACCAGGCAGGGGACGCCCAGCCTGAGAGTGCCCGGTGGGCTGTGAGCCGGCCTGGGCCTCTGCCACCACTCGGCCTCATCCCAGCTCAGCCCGAGGCGGATGAGAGAAGTCCCACCGGGGGCCGGGGCAGATGGGCAGGCTCCGGACCCCCGCCCGGCCGCCATCTGTCCCGACAGTCGGTCCGTCTGGCTGGGCAGCCCCCCCTCCCGGCCCACCATCTGCCAGCTCCGCCAGGCCCCGGGGAGGGGACAGAGCAGGACCGGAGCCCAGGCCTGGCCCCCTCCAACCGGCGCCACTTGGCACCTGCCGGAGAGAGGCCGTGGGCAGGGGATGGCCAGGGGAACAGCTCCAGGTGGGCAGAGGCGGGAGCACCGGCAGAAGCCGCAGAGGTACGAGAGCCGGTGCCCCTCCTCCTCCTCGTCTGCCCAGGTGGCCGGGCTGTCCCCGCTGGAGACGCCCGGACCAGGCTTGGACCCCCGCTCCTGGAGGCAGTGCCTCCCCCTCTTGGGGCCCCCGTGCCTGAGAAGAAGAGGAGCAGAGCCGCTGGGGTCCCCATGGACTCAAGGCCCCCGGGAGGAGGGCGTACGGGCAGCAGCACCCTAGCTCTGCCTCCCAGTCCAGCTGCCTAACCCAGGCCCTGACACCGGCCAACCCACCCCCACGGCCGTGCGCTCCGACGCCAGGAACAGGAGCAGATCCTGGGGATCCGGGGAGGCCTGGGGCCCGAGGGCCACATTGGCACAGGCACCCCAAGAGGGTGGGTAGGCACAGACCTGCGTGGAAGAGGGGATGGCCCCCGCCTCTCAACGCCTCTGCTGGGACCCCCAAGGCCATGCCTCCTCTCTGACCCCCCCGCAGGTGATGAGGAATGTCAGGGTTGTGAATTCCAGGTGGTGGCGACAGGTGCGGGTCCCTCCCTGCGGGGGACGGAGCAGGAGGCCCCCTCCTTACCCCTCCAGCTCTGCCTGAGCCCCCAGCGCGGCCCCGGTGCAAAGCTGCAGGATTTACGGCTGGACAGCGCCACCTGGTGGACGTGTGAGAGCCTGCCAACACTGGGAGCCCCTGGGCCTGGGCTCCTCCCGGTGGGATTTCCTCTCTTCTCCCAGCAGGGGCTCTGGGCGCCCCCAGGAGCTGCCTAGGCAGGCCATTCTCCACAGGGCCCAGCCCAGCCCCTCAAAGGAGCCGCTTCTCTGCAGGCGCCGTCACTGCCGCCCAGGTCTCTGACACGGAGGCACCTCTGGCCAAAGCTGAGATAAATCTCACCCAAAACAGCAGCAGCAGCTGCCCTGGCTGAAGCGCCCTAAGGGCGCAACACCTGGGAGCAGATTTAAAGGGGCAGAAAAGACAAAACCCAGCTTTGCTGGAAGCCCAGAGACCCACCAGGGACGGCACAGAGGAAGGACAGAGGGCTTCCCTCCTGAGCCGCCGTGGGGGAAACCCCGCAGAGCCCGGCGGGGCCGGAGATGTCGCCACCTCGCAGCGGCGGGGGATCGCCACTTCCGCACGGGTCCTGGGCGGACAAGGCCAGTGGAAGGAGGTGGCCTGGGCTGCGGCCGCCTGGACCTGCCTCGTGGGTGTCCCCCCATGGCTCCCGCAGCCCCACCCACACGGGCCCTGGCCAAGAGACCCTCCTGAACATCGCTGCTCATGGAATCAGCTCCCGCCCCCCTGTGTCGGGGACGCGGGTGCTGCTCTGCTGCTCCGGTGCCCAGGGGCCCGTGGGCTCTCCTCTGGGGGTCTGCGCACCTGAGCGGGGCCCCCACCTGATCCAGGACGCTGGGCGCCACCTGTCTCGGGCTTTCTCCCTCTCTTCACCACTGCGCTGGGTCTGAGTACAGCAGAGACGCTCGGCGGGGGACCGGCAGCTCCCACGCCCCTCTCTGTGGCAGGCAGAACCCTGCCCCCCGATGTCCACGTCCTCACCCCCAGAGCCTATGGCTGTGGCACCTCCCACGCAGAGGGGAGGTGGACCCCGCTTTCCAGGTGTAGCCCAAGCATCCCTGTAAGGGGGGGCAGGGTCAGAGGTCACAGCCTCACCGATGGCCGCAGCAGCCTCCAGAATTTGGAAAAGACGAGAAGCCGCCTGTCCCCCTGAGCCCCCAGGGCCGGCCCTGCCCACACCTGGATTCCATCCCCGGGAGACCCCTGGGCCTTGGCCTCTGCTCCCAATGTGTGTGATCTGCAGCCACTAGATGGGCAGTCTGAGCTCTAGAGGTCACCCTGGCCTCGTGGGCCCCGGCTTCAGCCCCACGCGTGACAGGTGCACGGGAGGCCTCTGGGCAGGGCTGTCCTCACCCCCAGGACCCTCGAGGACCCTGGCAGACAGCCTCACCGAGTCCTATTCTGGGCTGCGGCCCTGCCCCCTGCCCGCCCCGCCCCCAGCGGGCCAGCCGCGGGAGAGGCCGCCGCCCGAGGCCTTGAAACCACCAGGACACGGAGAAGCAGGCTGCTGCCGGGTGCTGAGTGGCCCCTGAGCCCCAGGGCACTTGATGACTTGGCGCCATCTTATCTGTGCCCATCTCAGGTTAGGCGCGGCCGGCAAAAACAGCGGCTCCGCCCGGCAGAGCACCGTCTCCTCCCGCCAGAGGCCCCGGGTCCCCGCAGCAGAGCCCAGAGACAGCGCCCGTGCCAGGCACAGCCGCGGCACTCCTCCGCGGTGCCGCGGGCCCTCAGCTAACCTAGTCCCTCCACATGTCGGCCCTGTGCAGAGCAGGAAGCAGGCATGCGTCTGCCTTCCTGTACACGCAGGTGCACAAAATGCCAGTGGGGGGAGGCGGCCCCAGAGACAAAGAAGCTGAGCCAGGAGCCCCCCAAGTCATCCACGCATAGGAGCCACGCCCAGCGGGACAGCACAAGGCCGCAATGTCCCAGCCGGGTTGCGACCCCCACGCCAGCCCCCATAGCTCCAGGTGACCTGCAGTGCAGCCCAGCTCAGCCCCAGGAGGGTGGGATGGAGCCTAGGTGGCCGTGGGACCCGTGAAGGGGGCTTCCTTCCAGGGTAGGCCCACAGAGCCAGCCCCTCCCAGGAGATGCTGTCCCCAGCTGGGGATGAGCGAGGAGCCGCCTGGCCCGCACAAGCTGCCATTCCCTTATCAGCCCCGCGTGGCCAAAGGTGGCCCCTTATCTGGTGCACTGCTCTCCCCTTCTCCGTACCAGGCCACGACAGACACCCAGGCTGTAACGGAAGATCCCGTGAGGACAGGGACGCCCATGTGTCTCCCTGTGGACCACGTGGTTCCAGAAGGACCCACCCTGCCCACCAGGGGTTGATGGAGGGGACAGGAGACCCAGACGCCGCCCGCAGCCCAGGCCCCTGGACGGGTGCAGCCACTCCCCCCAGCCGCCCGACAGGGGTAGCCACGGGGGCAGCCACAGGGGCAGCCACGGAGGAAGCCTGTTCGTCCACACCCCCAGGACAAGCCCTTCCAGAGAGTTCCAGGCCAGCGGGCCAGGTGCCCGGAGTCCACACGGAGGCAGAGTTCAGCGAAGATAGCAGTGAGAGGTGCGGCCCCGAGGCACCAGCCGACGAGTGACCAAGCAGCTCCTGGGATCTGGGGGGCGGGGGGCCGGCGACGGCTCCGCTACAGAGAGGGTCCCGCCCAGCCCGCCAAGTGCCCTCAGAGAGGGAGGGAGGGACGCGAGCACTCCTGAGGCCCCTTGCTGCCCCCAGAGCCCCATCCGGTGGACCTGGGGCCTGTGGTCCCCTGTGGCCGAGAGGCAGAGTCAGGGGTACACACCCGGGTTGGGGGTGGGGGCTGCTGCCCGCTTCCCATCCGTGTGCCAGGGACCTCGCGCCCGCTCACCCAGGTGCATGCCAGGTGATGTCCACTCCAGCTCCCTGCCTCAGAGCCCTGGGGAGCACCAGGTGATGGCTCGGGTGCCCGGGTCCCTGCCACTGTGCCAGCTCCGGGCTACAGTCTGGTTCAGCCTGGCCATTGCTGCCGCCCTGGGAATGAACCAGTGGAAGGTTCTCTGCCAGCCCCCGCCACTCACTTTCAAATAAGTAAGTAAAGCTTTAATTAAACAAAAAATAAACTTGTCACGGACCACCTTCCAGCTCCTCTGCCCTCATTCTCCGAGATACCATTTCCCACCACTCAGCTACGGAAAGGGAGCGTAAAAGCTAACCCAGCCCGAGGAAGGCGGCACCCAATGCAACGGCAGCCATGGCCGCTCCCCTCCTCGGGGACAGGGGACTGGGCTCAGACAGCGGTGGCCCCGGTGGGCTAAGAGGCGGGGCTCAGCCTGACTCCCACAAGGAATGGAACTTGGCACCACAGGGGAGGGGTCGGGACAGAGAGCGACCAAGAGGAGGCAGCCAGGTGGGGGCTCCCGCCGGAGGAGCGGGGGCGAGAGAGCCGACAGGTGCAGAGGGGAGCACACAGGAGCTTTGCTAAACTGAGCCGGTAGGATGCTTGCCGTCGTGGGCGATGAGAGAGAGAGAGAGAGAGAGAGAGAGAGAGAGAGAGAGAAGCAGGTACCCACATCAGCACTCACTGTTTTATTTCAAGACTTATTGGTCGGCGCCTCTGCTCAACAGGCTAATCCTCCACCTTGCGGCGCCAGCACACCGGGTTCTAGTCCCGGTCGGGGCGCCAGATTCTGTCCCGGTTGCCCCTCTTCCAGGCCAGCTCTCTGCTGTGGCCCGGGAGGGCAGTGGAGGATGGTCCAAGTGCTTGGGCCCTGCACCCCATGGGAGACCAGGATAAGCACCTGGCTCCTGGCTTTGGATCAGCGCGGTGCGCCGGCCACGGCGGCCATTGGAGGGTGAACCAACGGCAAAGGAAGACCTTTCTCTCTGTCTTTCTGTCTCTCTCTCACTGTCCACTCTGCCTGTCAAAAAAAAAAAAAAAGACGTATTTATTTTGAACCTCAGAGTTACACAGAGAGAGGAAAGACATCGAGGTCTTCCATCCGCTGGTTCACTCCCCAAATGGCCGCAACAGCCTGGGCTGGGTGAGGCTGAAGTCAGGAGGCGGGAGCTTCACCCGAGTCTCCCAGGTGGGTGCAGGGCCCAAGCACTCGGGCATCGTCCACTGCTTTCCCACGGGCATCAGCAGGGAGCTGGATCAGAAGTGGAGCAGCCGGGACTGGAACCGGCGCCCACGTGGGATGCTGGCAGTGCAGGTGGAGGGACACAGCCAGGGAACTGCCCGCCTGCAGACCTGGCCCCAAACAGGAACTGGACCAAGACAGGCGCGTCTCCCCCCTGGAGTGGCTGCAGCTGAGCCGTCCAGGACCCCTCAGGTCCAGGCTGCTTCCGCCCACACCTGCGGAGCCCAGGAGTGCCAGGAAGACTCCGGAGAAGAGGCATCAAACTAGCTCCAGGAAGAGGGCACTGGGCTGTCATGTGACATGCAGCTTTTGTCCCGTTGGTCACATACGGTCACATGGCCATGGCTCACTGCATGGGATGCTGGGAGATGTAGTCTTTCTCCTTGGCAGCCATGTTGCCATGGAAGAAGATAAGACCCTGCACCAAACCCAGGCCCCTCCCCGACCATGACCCACAGGCCCCAGCTGACCCCTGCACATCTCCCAGCCCCAAGCCTGACCCCTCCCCTCTGCCTCCTCACTCCCTGTGTGACCCCTGGCCAGCAGCCTTTCTCCCCGGCTTCTCCTGGCCTGGGCCTCCTGCCTCAGTCCATCAGATTCTCCGAGACCCCAACCCTGATGAGCACGAAGCCCCTACCTCCTCTCCCTCGGCCTGCAGCTCCCATGAGCATTGGCTTCCCGTGGCATCCCTGGGCCCCCAGGGAGGGGACCGGACTGTGCGTGCTGGGCCCGTCCTGGACGGCCGGCCTTCAGGGCACGTGACGGGCACAGAGGGAGGGCTCGGGACACCAGCCAAGCAGGACTGGCGGGATTCACGGAGCTGAGGCCGAGCAGGACGTGGCAGACCTGTGGCTCGGGACATCCACGGGGCCACGCAGGTCCCCGCGGCCACCATGCACATCCTGCTCGGACGCGGGCAGTGTTGGCTCCACCCAAGTCCACCCCGCCCTCCTGTAGGCCACACCCCACCTGCAAGAAGAGCCTTAAAAAACAAAACACTGAATCAGCTGATGCCGTTGAGCCCTCCCCCCACCCCAGGAGCCGCCGGCCAGCCTCCCCCCACCGCCCTGCCGCACGGCACGGTCTTCGGCCACGGGCACTGTGCTACGTTTGCCTTGGTTATTCGTCCTGTAGACTCCTGTGTCCCCAACCAGGGGGTAGAAGTCAGCTGCCGGTTCCTTCGTTTCTGGGTCTTTGAACCTAGAACCCTGCCCGGGACAGAACCTGCTTAATAGGTACGGGGGGGGGGGACGGTAAGAGAGAGATGGGGTGGGGCGGGGGCGAGCTGCACGCTGCCCTCCTCCCGCCACCCTGCACAGAGCACGTCCATCAAGGAGAACACCCGCCCCCGAGAAGGAGGGGCTACAGGGCTCCCTGCCTCCCAGGTGCCCCTCCCACTGCAGGGAGGCCAGCCGACCTCAGGGACAAGGCCAGCCGACCCCAGAGGCCCTCGCCCAGGCAGGCCCGAGGACCCCAGCCACAGGCTGGAGACGGGGCCCCCTGTGTCCCACCGGTCTCTGGGGTCTGAGTGAGAGGCACAGACGGACCACGCAGCTCCGGCCTGGGGAGGGGCCCAGCTGCCGCCCTGAGCTCTGAGCTGCTCAGCTTAACCCTGACCCACGAGGGCCGGGGCCGAGGGTGGCGCAGCCCCAGGGCGGCCCGGCCACCTCCCGAGACTGCCAGGCCGACCCTGGGACTTTGGTCACCTCCTGGGCAGGAGCCAGCCCTGTCTGAAGAGCCCAGCATGCGACGCCCGGCCGTCCTGGTCGCTGTGGCTCTGGCCGCCCTTCTGGCCCCTGGCTCCGGGGCGCCTGTCCACAGGCGGGGCCTCCCTCCCGGCCCCCGGAACAAGCTGCTCCTCGTGTCCTTCGACGGCTTCCGCTGGGACTACGACCAGGACGTGGACACCCCCAACCTGGACGCCATGGCGCGGGACGGCGTGAAGGCACGGTACATGACTCCCGCCTTCGTCACCCTCACCAGCCCCTGCCACTTCACCCTGGTCACCGGTGAGTGCTGGCCTCGGCACGGGACACCCTCTGGGAGACGGGTGACCATGGGGGGGGCCTCACTGCAGGTGCACCTGGGTCCAAAATGGCCAGTGGGCTCCCTAAACAGTGCTCCCAGCAGCCGCCAGGGCTCCAGGGCAGGGAGTGTGGTGGGAGGTAGGGAGCAAAGACCCCCAGGCCTGTCCCTACCCCCAGCTCTGCCCCCGCCCCGTCCCCCTCAGGCCAGCGCTGTGGCTTAGGAGGTGAAGCCGCCTCCTACAGTGCCAGCAGCCCTTATGGGGGCCAGTTCTAGTCCCGGCTGCTCCACTTCTGATCCAGCTCCCTGCTAATGCGCCTGGGAAAGCAGCGGAAGACAGCCCAAGTGCTTGGGCCCTGCACCCACCTGGGAGACCTGGACCGAGCTCCTGATGGTGGATTGGCCCAGCCCTGGCCATTGAGGCCATTCAGGGAGTGATCCAGAGGATAGAAGATCTCTCTCTGTCTCTACTTCTTCTTTCAAATAAATCAAGAAAGAGAGAGAGAGAGAGAGAGAGAGAGAGAGAGAGAGTGTGAGTTAGGGGGGGAGGGGAGGGAAAAGAAAAAAAAAAAGCAAAGAAAAGAAAAAGTCAACTCTCCAACACCCCCTGCATCGCCACTGGGTTGACCAAACCCCAGCCTGGGATTCCTCAGGGACTGGGCTGGGGTCACGTGGGCGCCGCCTCCCGGGATCCACCTGGGTCTCTCCCAACTTTGGCTGCAGCTGAGGTCCCCGGAGCACGTCTGCGTCATGGGCACGGGGCTGCAGGACTCAAAGTCCATGGGTGGGAGCAGTCCAGACCCCCCGGGCCCCTGCACCCCTGCTTGTCGCCCACCGCCGCCACCAGAGCCCGGTGCACCCCCCCCCCCGCGCTTCTCCCACAGGCAAATACGTGGAGAACCATGGCGTGGTGCATAACATGTTCTACAATACCAGCAGCAAGGTGAAGCTGCCCTACCACGCCACGCTGGGCGTCCAGAGGTGGTGGGACAATGGCAGCGTGCCCATCTGGATCACGGCCCAGAGGCAGGTAGCGCCCCTGCCCAGGAGCCCCCTGGGAGCGGCGGCAGGATGGGGGGGGCGGGCCCCCAGGCTGCAGCGCTGCCCCGCCCCCCGCCCCGCAGGGCTTACGGACCGGCTCCTTCTTCTACCCCGGCGGGAACATCACCTACCAAGGGATGGCCCCGACGCTGAGCCGCAAGGAAGGCGTGCTGCACAACTACGGGAACGAGAGCGAGTGGAGGGCGAACGTGGACACCGTGATGGCCTGGCTCACCCGGGAAGACCTGCACCTGGTCACGCTGTACTTCGGGGAGCCGGACTCCACGGGCCACAGGTACGGCCCCGAGTCCCCGCAGAGGAAGCAGATGGTGGCACAGGTGGACAGGACTGTGGGCTACCTCCGGGACAGCATCGAGCGCCACAACCTCTCGGCCAGCCTGAACCTCATCGTCACGTCCGACCACGGCATGAGGACCGTGCAGAAGGCGGCCAGCGACCTGGTGGAGCTGCACAAGTTCCCCAACTTCACCTTCCAGGACGTCGAGTTCGAGCTCCTGGACTATGGCCCCAACGGGCTGCTGCTGCCCAAGGAGGGGCGGCTGGAGAAGGTGCTGGCCGCCCTGCAGCACGCCCACCCCCGGCTGCACGTGTACAGGAAGGAGGCCTTCCCCAGGGCCTTCCGCTACGCTGGCCACCCCAGGATCACGCCCCTGCTCATGTACAGCGACCCCGGCTACGTCATCCACGGGGTGAGGCCCCTGCCGGGGGAACGGCGTCCCTATCCCAGCTGGTCCCCAGGTTGAGGGGTGCCGGACACCCCAGGGCCGCAGCCACGCCTACGCGACAGCAGTGCGTGTGCAGGGGCGCCGTGTGCACGTGCACGTGTGTGTGCAAGGACTGCTAGCGCCACCGTCCTCACGGTGTGTTCACGCAGCCTGTGCCTCCGCGTCCCGCGCAAGCGTCGCCCCCAGGGCTACAGTGGAGCGGGAGGGGGTGGGGTGCCCGCGGCGGGGACCCAGGAGCCCCGCCTTTGCCCGGCAGAGATACAGCGTCCAGTTCAACAATGGGGAGCACGGCTTCGACCACGAGGACCTGGACATGAAGACCATCTTCCGCGCCGCGGGCCCCAGCTTCAAGGCGGGGCTGCAGGTGGAGCCCTTCGAGAGCGTGCACGTGTATGAGCTCATGTGTCAGCTGCTGGGCATCGAGCCCGAGGCCAACGACGGGCACCCGGGCGCGCTGCGGGCCCTGCTGCGCTCCGGTGAGCCGTCCTCGCGAGCACCCTGGGCACCACCCCGTGGGGCCGCCTGCCCTCTCCCAGCCCCGCCTTCCCCTCAGCTGGGGTGGGAGGGGTCAGCTGCCTCGATCACGCAGTGCCCAGGGTTAGAAGGGTTAGAGGTTTGCCCACGGCCGGCTCTGTGCGGCCCCCTCCTGGCCCTGCAGTGTGGCCACCTGCCGCGGGGTTCCTGTCTGGAGCCTTCCACGCACACACGTGGACACATGCACACACCCCCTCACTCCCAGCCTGGCCCACCTCCCGGCAGAGGTCACCTGGACGCTGACATGGGCAGGGGCCTGGCTGGAGAGGGGCAGGCCTGGAGCAGGGCGGGGTCAGCAGGGAACCTGGCCCCCCCCTGGGGGGGGAACTGGGGCGGGGCAGGCCCCACCCTCCCTCACTGGCTCTCCCCACTTTCCACAGGGTCCACTCTGAGCAGCTGGCCGCCCCCGGTGATGGGGCTGCTGGGGGTCGCGCTTCTGCTGGCCAAGGCCGTGTGACGCCCCCTGGGCTCCAGGTTAGAGGCCCGGGGTGGAGGATGGGGGAGGGGCGCCTTGCTCCGAGTTCCCCAGCCCAATGACCCCCACCTCCAGCCCCTCTGCGGTTGGCTTAGGGGCGATCCCTAAGAGCCAGGGCAGTGCCAGTCTTCCCAGGGGCCCGGCTCCCGTGATCCTCTGTCCCGTAGAGTCACAGCCCTCCCGCCGGAGCAAAACACATGTCACTCATGTCTTAGGCTCCAAACGCGCCCTCCCTTCTCCCTCCCTCCGACAAAACCCGCCCCACCCACGAAGTGGCGCTGCGGTCTGCGGCCACACGGGGGCGCGCGGGAGCAACGCCGGAGCTCCGGCCACGGCTGCAAGGATGCTGTGGTCACCCCGGGGTCCCTGGAGGGCCCCTGCCCCCGCACGAAGCACCCGCGAGACGACGAGCCCCGTGCCGCCTCCATCGCTCGCGCCAGCGGCCCCAGCGCTGAAGGAACTCGCAGCTCCCCAGATGCCAGCGAGCACGCCTCGTCTGCAAGGGCTGCCCCAGCCCCACCCCGCTGCCCGACCCACACCCCGGGGTCCCCAGCAGCGAGTGCTGGCTGGCGCCGGCGTGACCACGACCCCTGTCTCCAAGAGAGGCCCCGCCCTGCTGGGACCCCCGGTCCCTGCCACATGTGTTTACTCCGTGAGCCCCCCCATCCCGGGACTGAGCCGGGACTTCAGAAAGAAGAGAGGCAGGAAAGAAGAGCGGGAGGGAGGGGCGAGAAAGGACCGGAAGTTCGTGTGAGCCTCCCCAGCTGTCTCATCACTCAGGGCCCCGTGACCCGCGACCCCTCCCTCCACCGGCGGCTGGGGTCAGCACCGCCAAAGCTCGTCTAGCTCCCGCCCTGCACCCCAGTCCCGGGCCTTGGCTCTCTGACCTGGGATCCCGGGGGAGGAGTCGTGGCTGTCTGGGGGTGGGGGGGTGGCTTGGCAACCCCGGGAGGGAGTGGGCGCTGTCTCAGAGGGTGGGCTGCTCTGGGATTCTGGGGTCGGGGAGTGGTGGCCGTCTCAGAGGGTGAGCGGCCTGGGATCCCGGGGGGAGGGGGGAGTGGTGGCCATCTAGGGGCAGGGGGCGGCCTGGGATCCCGGGAGCTACCTTTGCACACTGCCAAGAACAGGGCCTGGATGCTGGGAAGAGACAGGGTGCCCCTCCCTCTGAGAAAGTCCCACCCACCCCTTTTCAATTCACCTTTGAGTGCGGCCCAGCACAGCAGAGGGCCCCCATCCCCCCTCCCCGTGTCAAATGCAGGTTCAAGTCCTGGCTCCTCCACTTCCAATCCAGCTTCCTGCTGACGCAACCTGGAAGGTGGCAGACGGAGGCTCAGGTGCTTGGGCCCTGCCCCCGCGTGAGAGACCCAGATGGAGCTCCATCCCTGGCCCCCGCCTAGCCCAGCGGATGGAAGATTCTCCCTCTCCCTCTCCCTCTCCCTCTCCCTCTCCCTCTCCCTCTCCCTCTCCCCCTCCCCCTCCCCCTCCCCCTCCCCCTCCCCCTCCCCCTCTCCCTCTCTCCTGCTCCGCACATCAAGTAGATGAAAATAAACATTCGAATTTGCCTTGGAGCCCACTGGTGCTTCCAGAAAGATCTGAACGCCTGTCCGTTGGGCACAGGGGGTCGGGCCCTGCACTGCAGCCACTGGTGATGTGTCTGTGTCTGTGGCCATGGGCCATCCTGGGTCTGTGCGACCAACTTCCCGCTCACGTCACAAAGGTCGGCTTAAAGACAAGCGTGGATTTCCTACAAATGCAGAAGACTGGGCCAACATCGTCGGCCCAGGAAGCGTCTGGAAGATCCCTGCCCTCGCCCGGCCTCTCTGTGGGGACGCACTGTGGCTCCCAGGCGCCCTGCCCCTTCCAGGCCAGCAATGGGGAGCGCAGGCCCCGGCTGGCCCTGACACCACACTGCCCCGTCAGCCCCACAGGTCCAGCCACCACGTCCCGAGGCCACGGCCAGGGCCAGGGACGGATCACACCGAGACATCGTGCACCCGCCAGGCTCCGCCAGCCCACGGCCACCTCTGAATCGGTCCATCCAGGCACAGGTGTGCACCAGGGTCCCGTGTGGCCAGGGGAGCCCCCCTCAGAAAGCCCCCTTTGTCCAGAGGCCCCACTTCCGTGCAGGCTGTGTAAGCTGTGTGGGTCTCCAGGAGGGGGAGGGGCGCCCAGGCGCGTGGAGGAGTCCCAGCTCCCCCCTCCCTCTGCTTCGGCTCTGATCTGCCGTGGGGGCCTTGCCACGTCTGCTGTCTTAGACGGGGAGCGGGGAGCGGGGCACACGCCAGTTCAGAGAGGAAACAGAGAACTTCCTTTGGGGCCCACAAGGGGAGGGGCTCCCGCAGCCAGGGCCGAGCACCAGGGCCGCCCTGGACCGCGGTCTCACATTTCAGTGTTAGACCACCTTGTTAGACCAGGCAGGCATGTAACACGGGTGCACACACAGAGACCCGGCAGGCATGCAACATGCATGTACACACAGACTAGGCAGGTGTGCAACATGCGTGTACACACAGAGACCCGGCAGGCATGCAACACGAGTGTGCATAGAGCCCAGGCAGGCATGCAACATGCGTGTACACACAGAGACCAGGCAGGTGTGCAACACGGTGTACACACACAGAGGCCACGCAGGCGTGCAACACGAGTGTACACAGAGGCCAAGCAGCCATGCAACACACTTGTATATACAGAGACCAGCAGGCGTGCAACACGTGTGTACACAGACCATGCAAGCGTGCAACAAGCATGTACACACAGAGACCGAGCAGTTGTGCAACACGTGTGCACCCATCAGACCAGCTCTCCGGTGATTCTGTCGCCGCTGGCCTGCGTGGGACACTGCGAAGTCACCGCCCTTGACAGCAACTGGGAAAGACCTAAGTCAGAGGGGCCGCGGCCACTCGGGGTGGGCTCTGCGCCCTCAGAGCTGCCCCGCGCTGCCGCCCCGCTGAGCGCAGCGAGGGACCCTGCCTCCCCTCCCCCACGCCGGCCGCCCCAGGTGCGTGGCGCAGGGATGCAGGCGCCTCTGTTGCCATGGTTACCCGCAGCCCGCAGCCCGGGGTTCCCGCGCCACCCGCTGCGGCGGCCGCAGTCCCCAGAGCTGGGGCGCGGCTGGTGCGGGGGTTCTGGGACCTCGCGCACCCCACAGACACGCACAACACGCGCCGCATACACGTACCCGTATGCAAATACGCACGCACCCGACACCGTGCGCCCTCCTCCCGCCGCATCCCCCCCCCCACACACACTGAGATCCCGGAGGACGCGCGCAGGGCCCCCGGGGTCCGCAGCCCGCAGTGCGGGCAGCAGCTCCCTCGGCTCCTGGCGGAGCCCGACCCTGTGCAGTCACCTCCGGGCGCAGTGGGTCCTGACGCGGCAGCCTGCACCCCACCGCTCACCGCGGCTCCGAGCAGCCCCGGGCACCCGCACCGCCAGGGCCTGGTGCCCGCGCAGCCATCGGGGCGCAGGGGCCCAGGACTCCCAGACCGCAAGGCTGTCCTGGATGGTGGGGGGAGGGCTGGAGGAGCGACCACCACTCTCACGGAGCGCCCAGCACTGGGCCCCCGGATGTGGGTGACACAGCTCTTGTCAGAGCCCCGCACTGCCCAGGCGTGGGCGGTTTTTCTCATCATCCACTCTGACAAGCATCCAAGACCGGTGTAGACTGGATCCTGACCTGCTGGGATGACCCACAGGTTCACCAACGGCGCAGGAACCATCTGCAACGCGCAGCCCGTCCCTCCGAGTACGTCAGGTGTCCGACAACCAGGTGACTTCCGTGTTCCATACAGACCGAGGTTTTCCTGTATTTACACGGATGGGGTTGATCGATCGATTGTATTGATCACTCAGTCCAGGTTCCAATACCGGGGGTCTCAGGGTCCCAGGAATACCGCATTTTAAGTCAACACTCTGTGCGCACTCGGACTGCAGAGGCATGGTTGGGTGAGCAGCTAATTGCTTAAAAGCATACAAATAGTTTTATTGGAAGAAAGTGCTGGTTCCTCTCGCATCACGGCTTCCTGCCATGCACACCTGGGAGGCGGCGACGGCTCAGGTGCCCGGGATCCCGCCATCCCTGTGAGTTCCTGCTCCCAGCTCCAGCCCTGCTGGGGAGTGAGCCTGCAGACTGGGCGGGGGGTGGGGGGGTGGGGGGGTGGTCTCTCTCTGTGTGCTTCTCATGAATAGTGTAAAAGATTTGTTATGGGGGGGGGTTGTGGCGCAGCGCGTTAAGCCGCCACCGGCGGCTCTGGCATCCCTCAGGTCAGCACCAGTCCTGGTGCCAGACGCGCTGCTTCCAATCCCACTCCCTGCTAGGGCACCTGGAAGACAGCAGGTGATGGCGCAAGTGCTCCAGTCCCTGCCTCCCCCAGGGGGGACCCGAATGGACTTCCAGGCTCCTGGCTTTGGCCTGGCCCAGCCCTGGCCACTGCAGCCATTTGGAGAGTAACACAGCGGATGGGAGAGCTGTGTGGGTGTCACTCTGCCTTTCAAATATCTGTTTGTTTTTTTTTTTGACAGGCAGAGTGGACAGTGAGAGAGAGAGACAGAGAGAAAGGTCTTCCTTTGCCGTTGGTTCACCCTCCAATGGCCGCCGCGGTCGGCGCGCTGCAGCCGGCGCACCGCGCTCATCCGATGGCAGGAGCCAGGAGCCAGGTGCTTCTCCTGGTCTCCCATGGGGTGCAGGGCCCAAGCACCTGGGCCATCCTCCACTGCACTCCTGGGCCACAGTGGCCTGGAAGAGGGGCAACCGGGACAGAATCCGGTGCCCCGACCGGGACTAGAACCCGGTGTGCCGGCGCCGCAAGGCGGAGGATTAGCCTGTTGAGCCACGGCGCCGGCCTCAAATATCTGTTTTTTAAAAGACATTTATTTGTTTGAAAGGCAGAGTTACAGAGAGGGAGAGGCAGAGGCAGAGAGAGAGAGGTCTTCCATCCGCTGGTCCACCCCCAAGTAGCCACAATGCCGGAGCTGGGCCGATCCAAAGCCAGGAGCCAGGAGCCTCCTCCAGGTCTCCCACGTGGGTGCAGGGGCCCCGGCACTTGGGCCGTCCTCCACCGCTTTCCCAGGTCAGCAGCAGGGAGCTGGATTGGAAGTGGAGCAGCCGGGGCTCTAACAGGTTCCTATGATGCTGGCAGCTGCAGGCACCGGCTTTACCTGCTGTGCCACGGCGCCGGCCCCTTACAAGCTTTCAAAGAAGGAAGTCCTGGCGTGTGCTCCAGTGTCGCGAGCCCTGCCACATCCCGCCAAGCGCAGAAGCAGGCACAAGGGGCCGCGTGCGGGGAGTCCACGGAGTGCAAATC
>CM027400.1:1833350-1910478 GCA_015711505.1 Sylvilagus bachmani | reverse complement strand
ACAGGCTAATCCTCCGCCTTGCGGCGCCGGCACACCGGGTTCTAGTCCCGGTCGGGGCACCGGATTCTGTCCCGGTTGCCCCTCTTCCAGGCCAGCTCTCTGCTGTGGCCCGGGAGTGCAGTGGAGGATGGCCCAGGTGCTTGGGCCCTGCACCCCATGGGAGACCAGGAGAAGCACCTGGCTCCTGGCTCCTGCCATCAGATGAGCGCGGTGCGCCTGCCGCAGCGCGCCAACCACGGCGGCCATTGGAGGGTGAACCAACGGCAAAGGAAGACCTTTCTCTCTGTCTCTCTCTCTCTCACTGTCCACTCTGCCTGTCAAAAAAATAAATAAATAAAAATTAAAAAAAGGTAATTGTATACTTTAAATCATTTGTGACATGAGACAAAGCTTCACGGGGTGGAGCTGTCCACTTGTAGTGCTAGGTCGGTGCTCAGAAAGTGTCAAAGGGCTAAGCTTTGGGCACAGCGCCAGGGCAGCTGTGCTCAGTACCAGCCTGGCCTGTCTGGCGCCAGCTCCTGACCCCGGCTTCCTTCTCACTCAGACCCTGGGGGCAGCGGTGTTGGCTCCAGCAACTGGGTTCCTACAGCCCGCACAGGGGACCTGGACTGGATTCCCGTCTCCGTTCCCAGCTTCAGCCCAGCCTGGCTCCAGCCATTCAGGTCTTCAGGAGATAAACCTGCTGGTGGGAGAGCCTCTCTCTCTCTCTCTCTCTCTGTGTGTGTGTGGGGGGGGGGGGGTGCACTGGCCTCACAGGGGGTCTGCCACGCTGTCTCCGAGGGTTTACCTCGAGGGCCGAGCACGGGCAGAGCAGTGAGCGTCTGCTCACCACTCGGAGTCCCTAAACTAATTATGTGGTTTTAAATAAGCGCTTCTCCTTGGATTTCAGACTTCAGCAGTTTATAAATGGTGAATATAGTGCGTCTCGGGCCGCCATTGCAGCACAGTGGGCGAAGCTGTCTCGTGCCCTGAACTCTCTTTTGTGAGCCCGGCAGCTCTCTGCTCATGCACCTGGGAGAGCAGTGGAAGGTGCCCGAGTGCTTGGGCCCTGCACCCGCGTGGGAGGCCCTGATAAAACTCCTGGCTCCTGGCTTTGGTCTGGACCAGCTCGGGCCGTTGCAGCCTTTGGCAGTGAACCAGCAGACAGAATCTCTCTCTCTCTCTCTCACTCTCGCTCTCGCTCTCGCTCTCTCTCTCCATAGCAATGCCTTTCAAATAAATAAAATAAATCAGAAAGAGGGCAGGCAGGCATCTGCCCCGGGAAGCCGCCCCATCCCATTGCACCCTGTGATGGTTCTGCACCAGGCAAAGCTCTCGGGACAAAGCCGCTGTGGAAGGCGGCACCGCCGTGAGGACGGGTGTGCAAATGCCCCTACATGAAGCGTGCTGTGCACCGGGACGCCCTGGCCATGCTCACGACTGCGGCGCACTGAGAAGAGCTGACCGAGGGGGCAGAGGCAGCCCCGTCCGCCTGGGCACAGCCTGGGGACAGCGGAGCGGCAGTGGCACACACACCCGGCACACACCAACATGAGCCATTTGCCACTGCAGTGCTTGGACGCTCAGCAGCTGGAACCAGGGACCAGGCGGCAGAACTCACACGAGGCACCGTGTAGAGACAGCTTCGTGCAACTCACGCCCCCATGAGGGGTTCTCACCTGTCTCGCAAGAGGTCAGCTGTCCACTTCCCACTTCCTGTACCTGTGTTCCTTAACTGGGGCCAGGGTGGTGGGGTGGGCTCCGATCTGGGCAGGGTGCTGGAGCAGGACAGTCCCTGGAGCTTACGCAGCGGCCACTTCTGCCGCAGTGGACCCCGGAAGACCCCTTGGCCAGCCACGGCGCTGCTCCCCAGGGCCCTGCTGCCTGCCCCGGCAGAGGGGAAGGGCGGCTCCCTGCTTGTTCCTGCCACAGCTGCAGGTTCAAGTTCCCTGCAAAACTTTGTAAGACGCGGTCTGAACAGAGGGCGCCGTGGGCGCACCCAGGGGTCAGGGGCTCCGGGCGGGGCCCAGCGGCTCTCAGGCAAACCGGCAGCCCGAGGAAGCCCCGAGGCGCCTGGGGTGCTTATTTTCACTTGAGTGCTGGTACGTAAGCACTACCTGTCGCCTGCGTATAATATTTACCCGCGACATACACAGGAACAGCGGGACACGACGCGGCCGGCTCTGAGCCACACCTCTGCCTCGCACACGCGGAGGGGAGGGACGGTGACCGCACAGAACACGGGTGTGGCGCGTCCTCAGACCCGGTGGCCACAAGGGGCTGGCTTCTGGCCATAGGTGCTCTGAGTATTCTTAGGAGAGTAAGGAGTTCCGGCAGCTCCCATGGCCCCGCTCAGCAACCCCCCTCCCCGCTCTGTGCTAGTGTCAATCACAGGTCTCGGCCTGCCGGCTCCACAGTGGCGCGGCCCCCGACCTTGGGGTCAACCCACAGGCGTGGCATCCACAGACCGCTTTCCTTGAGGCCACTGCTGGCCCACGAAGCAGCGTTCACGCCCCGCCAGCTGTGCCTTCTGCCTCTGCCTGTGTGCTTCATACTGGTGAACATCCTCCCCTTTGTTTATTCTGGGGGGGTGGACTCTGCTAGACGAGGGGCTAGGAAAGCAGCGTGTTATCCAGACCACACAGCACGCAAGCATCAGGCAGAGTGGACCCGCCGGCTCCCGCCTCTCCCGACTCTGATCCGCAGCTGTGCCAGCCTCAGTGTCCCGACTCTGACTCCGAGCACCCCCGCCCCAGTGCTCCTGGGCCTCTCCCTAGAATGGGCCCTGCGAGCTGCAGCGGCCCCCAGCCCATGGAGGGGTCCCCAGCACCTGGCCCACGCTGCAGCTGGGACGCCTGCCGCCAGCCAGCACCGTGAGCATGTCCATTGGTGGGCTGCGCGCAGAGCGGCCGAGCTGGCTCCGACGGGATCTTCAGTGAAAACAGCACACGTGAGCACAGGTCACCCCCCCACGCACGCACGCACATGGACATACACACGCATGCACACAGACGCGCACACACACAAACATACACACACAGACGCGCACACACACGCACACACATGGACATACACACGCATGCACACAGACGTGCGCACACACACAACTCCACGATTCACTTCCAGGGCTGGGCTCCCTTCACAGACAGCACCTGTTCAGGGCACTTCTGGTGACTCCACAGAGCTGCCGTCTGGCACACTGACCTCCGGCTGCACATGGCTCCTGAAGTAATTTAAGATTCGATAACAGGGCCAGCGCCGCGGCTCAACAGGCTAATCCTCCGCCTGCGGCACCGGCACACTGGGTTCTAGTCCCGGTCGGGGCGCCAGATTCTGTCCCGGTTGCCCCTCTTCCAGTCCAGCTCTCTGCTGTGGCCCGGGAGTGCAGTGGAGGATGGCCCAAGTGCTTGGGCCCTGCACCCCATGGGAGACCAGGAGAAGCACCTGGCTCCTGGCTTCGGATCAGCACAGCGTGCCAGCCATAGCAGCCATTTGGGGGGTGGGCCAGCGGAAGGAAGACCTTTGTCTCGCTCTCTCACTAACTCTGCCTGTCAAAAAAAATTTGATAATGGTTAAAATCAGCTCCTGGGCTGCACCAGCCACACCCCCATGTGCCCCAGCCACAGGCCGCCCACGGCTGCCGTCCTGGGCAAACCCCATGAAACCAAACCGCTGCCCTGGCCTCTCACAACAGCATCTGCCACTGTCTGTGTGCTGAGCAAAGCTGAGTGGATAACAAAATATTAGTTCTGACTTGTAAAAACTCCTTTATTTAAAGATTTGTTTATCTGTTTGAAAGGCAGTTAGAGAGGCAGAGACAGAAGCAGAGAGAGTGAGAGAGAGGTCTTCCATCCACTGGCTCACTCCCCAGGTGGCCACAATGGCTGGAGCTGCACTGATCTGAAGCCAGGAGCCAGGATCTTCTTCCGGGTCTCCCACATGGGTGCAGGGGCTCAAGGACGTGGGCCATCCTCTACGGCTTTCCCAGGCCGTAGCAGGGAGCTGGATCAGAAGTGGAGCAGCTGGCGCCCATGTGGGATGCCGGCGCAGCAGGTGACAGCTCTACCTGCCACAGTGCTGGCCCCCTGATAATTCTTAAGATGCCACAGAACCCTGCATTTTTACACAACTGGATCGGGGGCTCTGCCTCACCGCCCCTCCCCAGCTCTGTTCCGGACACTTCCCACACTTTCGATCGTGCCCTGCTCTGGTTATCTGATGATTCATTCCTGTCCAATCCACCATATTTGTTTCTCCAAATGAATTATCCCTTCTGGTACCCGACTGGGCACTCAGAATCGGAGAGGTGATGTGTGTGCTAAACCTGCCAGGACATTCCCGGCCCCCGATATGTGATTATCGAATCCGAGACAATTTTCTCTCTCAGGGGAAGAAAGACCCCCCCTCCCCCAAGAAATGAAGGCAGGCAGGTGGGAGGGGATAAACGGGTCGCCCGCACCGCGGACCGGGAGGACACTGGACGCGTCCAGGGCAAAATCCTACACCCACAGAGGACTCTGCAAGGAAGCGGAGGGGACACTGTCTAGCCAGGGGCCAGCGACCTGAGGACTCTCTGTGCACAACCCACAGCACACTGCCCAGTCGCACAGGCCGGGACACCAAAGGGGCTGCCCAAGAGCCTGCGCCGGCACTGTCACCCAGAGGCCAATCTGACCCCCAAACCAGGGCGCGTCACGCCCAGCTCCTACTGCCCTCGCCGGGCCCACGGCGCTCACTCCAGGGCACCCGCAGAAGCGGCCTCTGGCTGGCTGGACCGGCGCAGGCTCTCCACCAGCGCAGCGACCCAGCGCCAAGACGCGGCTTCTCCAAGCCCAGCACCGCACGCAATGCTCCTAGAACCGACGCGGGAGAGAGGCTTTTCCGGAGCGACCCCTGCGTCGGTGCGGGGAGGCCGAGGCTACCGGACCACCCCTTCGCTGGGCAAGGGCCACGCTCCAACTCAAAATGCGAGCAGCTCGGAGGGACGATGCTCACACGCACCGCACTCCTGTCCAAGACCCCAGCGTGCCGGCGGGCTGGCCACTGCCCACTCCCGAGTCCTCAGCAGCCCCGTCCGCCCGTGCGCGGGCCCGGCTGCCCACCACGGTGCCCGCTGCCTCGGGAGACTGCCTATCCTCTCCCGCCTTTTTTTGGAAGAAGGGGGCGCGCTCCGCTTCTGTAGCTCCGCGCCCCCGCGCTACCCCCTCCCTGCCCAACCCCCGGCCCTTCTACCCCGGCACTCCCCCAGGGAACCCAGGGTCCGCTTGCCGAGAGCCGCGCGCCCCACAACAGCGCTTTTCTGCTCGCAACGCGGAGCCCAGACGGGCCCGCGCGCGCCCCGGGGGGCCCAACGGCGCTCGGTGGGTGGGGGCCATCTCGCCACCCCGCGCCCGGACCCCGCGCGCGCCCTCGCCCCGGCCCGGGCCCCGTCTGGCGCGCGCGAGCCCCGGCCGCGGCGCGAGGCCCAGCCCGCCTCGAACAATGCGCGCCCCGCCCCGCGCCCGCCCCCGCGCGCTCATTGGCCCGGCTGGGGTTTGGGCCCCGCGCGGGGCGGGCGGCGGCGCGCGTGCGCGGGGCGGGCCTGCGCGGGGCGGGGGCGGTGCTTTGTGTGCGGCCGGCGGGAGCGCGGTGGCGGCGGCGGCGGCGGCGGCGGCGGCGGTGCGGGGCGGCGGGCGCCGCGGCGGGCGGGGCGCGGCAGCATGGAGGAGCTGAGCAGCGTGGGCGAGCAGGTCTTCGCCGCCGAGTGCATCCTGAGCAAGCGGCTGCGCAAGGTGCGTGCGTGCGGACCCCGCGCCCCGGGCCGCCCCCGCCCCCGGCTCACGCGCCCCTCTTCTCTTCCGCAGGGCAAGCTGGAGTACCTGGTCAAGTGGCGCGGCTGGTCCTCCAAGTGAGTTCCCACCACGCGGCGCCCGCTCGCCCCGGCGCGCCGTCCGGGGCCGGGGACGTCCGCGCGCGGGGCGGGAAGTTCGTGGAGTTCCCTGGGCTCGGCGGCGCCGGGGCGCCCGGTCCCTCGGGGGCCGCCCTTTGTTTTCACCCCCGCGGGGCGCGGGACTGGGCGGCCTGGGGCCCGGACTCCCCTCGGGGCGCGGCCGAGCCCGCTGCGCCCTGCGCTGCGCGCGCCGCTCCGCGCCCATTTGTTGCATGCGCCCCCCGCCCGGCCCGAGCCCCCTCCTCCCGTGCATATTTCTCCGCTGTAACCTGAGCTCCTACTGATGGATGCGAGGCAGCTCTTTTTCTTTTTTTCCTCCTCGGTTTGAATGGAGGGGAGGGAATCCGGTGTCCCCGGACCCTGCGCGTCCCCCGCGGCGCCCCGGCCTGCGCCCGGCCACATTGTTCTCGGTCCGGGCCGCGGCGCGGTCCCCTCGGCCTCCCCGCCCTGGCTCCCGGCCAGGCTTTGGGGGATTCCCTCTCTGTAAGTTTGCGTTTTACTGGAACGTGTTTTCCTCGCCGGCGCAGCTGCGGGAGCCCTCTTGTGGCCTGTTTTAATTGGGGGGTTGGGGTGGCAGGGAGGGCCCCCAGGGCCTGCGGTTGAGGACCGCCGCGGCGCCCCTGCCCGCAAACCCGTGGCTGCCCGGGGTCCGAGGGTCGCAGCCTGGGGTCTGACGCGCCCCGCTCTTTGCCTTCCAGACATAACAGCTGGGAGCCGGAAGAAAACATCCTGGACCCTCGGCTGCTCCTGGCGTTCCAGAAGAAGTGAGAGCTGGGGGGGCGGGGGAGGCTGAATCCGAGGTCGCCCGCTGCCAGCGCCGTGCGGGCTTGAGTAGTCTGGGCTGAGCGCCTCGCTGGGCTAACACTAGGAACCACTGGGATGGTAGATGGGCCCGCCCCGCCCCTCTGGGAGGGGGCTCCCCAGGGTCTGTCCGAGCCTGTGTTGGTCTCCGCTGCTGCAAGTTCCCGCAGAAACTGAATTAAAAGATGAGTTGCTTCTGGTCCAGAAAAGCTTCCTGAGGCGCGTGCGTGGTGTTTGGCTTTTTTCTTACTCTCCCGCACATTTCCCACGAACTTTACTGAAGATCCTGGGTGACCCCCGGAGAGCCGGCTTGGGGCTGGGGTTCCAGGGTTACAGCCGTTGCGGAGAGCGGTGGTCCAGGCTGGGCGGGGGTCGGCCGAGCGGCGGGCGTGCTCGGAGCTCTGAGTGGTGTCGGCTGTTGGCACAGACCGCTCTCTGGGGACGCTGGAAGCTGGACATTCGGGTCTCCCAGAGGCCCACGGGGAGGGTGCGCACGCGGGGTCTTCAAAAACTCCGTAGGAAATGCCTGTTCCCCGGATGTGTGGATTTTTAAATTTTTTCTGAATGCAACTTATCTTCTAATTCCGTTTTCCAGGCACTGTTTGAAATAACTGGCACCTTTGCGTCCGTGCCTCTGGTAAAACCTTCCTAGTAGCTCCACTGTCTCCCGTTAAATTTACAGCTTGGGTGCTAGGAGCTTCGGGGGGCGGGGCTGCGGGTGTTTAAGGCAGGATCCTGATGGGGGTGGGGTGGGGGCGTCCTTGACCTGCCTCGGCACTAGCAGAGGTGTCCAGGGGATGCCCGCGAGGAGTCTGGGCTGCATCCTGGAGAAAGGGCAGTGGGGGTGGGGTGTCCTGCCCACCAGAGCGCCCTCTGAGCTTGCCCACTGTTGGTGCAGGGCAGACGTGGCCTTTGCGTGGAGGGGGAGGTCGCGGGCTCCAAACCTGCGGTGCACAAGGCAGTGTCCGGGGGCCACAGCCCCAGCGTCTGCCCGGAGATCCCAGGTCGGGGGCCACGGCTGTGGGGAAGCCTTGCCTGCGTGTGAATCGGATCCTCGGGAGGTTGCCTTCCGGACGGCCCGAGACGCCTCTCCGGCTTCCTAGTCTTCAGATGGTGCCCCTTCCCAGGACCAAAGTCCCAAAGACAGGCTGGCTGGGGGCTGGGGTGCACCGGGGCACTGCGTGGGGCACCGGTGTCCGTGGCCACCGTGCTCTCCGTCGAGAGCAATGGAAACAGGGGTGTTGGGGAAGGGAGACGGGAGAGCCAAGGGCGACGTCGGGGCTGGTGCTGTCCCTGCTCCCGGGCCAGTGAGGGCTCAGGTGCGCAGGGGAATGCGGGTGTCTCCTGCCCTGGGCTTCCTTCTCCTGTGTGGACCGGGGGACCCCAAGGACTGCGTCTTGTTAGCCCGTGGTAGGCTCCCCGAGACGTGATGTTTTTTATTGCTCGGGCTCATCTTTACCCGAGTTTGAAGGGGATAGGTTGGCTCCCAGAAGGGCTCCAGGAGGCGTTGCGGAGTGGGGTCTGGACTTCCGCCGGGGGGTCATCGTGCCATTTGCGGGTGTGTCTTCCCGGCCACGCCGATGGCCAGGGCTGGGCCGTCCGTTGGGGAGGTGCCAGGAGCCGCGGGGCTCCCGTGGAGGGGGGCTCTGCACGTGTCCCTGCCCCCTGCTGTGACTGGTGCTGTGTCTTCAGGGAGCACGAGAAGGAGGCGCAGAACCGGAAGAGGGGCAAGAGGCCGAGAGGCCGGCCGCGGAAGCACACGGTGATGTCGGCCTGCAGCCGGCGCGCCAAACTCAAGGTGGGTGCTGCGGGCTGCGGAGCGGCTTCCTGCCGCCGTCGGTCTGCTTTCTGCCCGGTGGCAGGGTCACGCCTGGCGGCTGCCTGGCCCAGCCACTAACCAGGAAACAGGAAGCAGGTGTGCGGTGTGAGCGCGGCCTAGGGGCCCTCACGGGGCAGCCGGTGGAGCCAGGACGCCGGCGCCCCGGGCCTGTCTCCGGTGCACGGAAAGGAAGGCTGCTGGCACCCAGCGCTGCCTGCCTGCCTCCCAGGGTCCCCGGGCGGGGGGGTGCGCGCACCTCCAGTCTGAGGCATTGCTCCTCCCGCTGCCGGTGACGTGGCGAGGCAGGAGGGGCGGGGTCCTGGCCCTGGTGTCCCCTTGATTGCTTCCTCCAGGCCACTGCCCACCCCCAGCCTGTGCTGAGACCACGAGCCGAGCCACTTAGAAAGGCCCCCTTGCAGGAGAGTGTGGGTTCCCTGTCTTAGGGTCCGTGGCTTCGAAGTGGATGTCCCAGCAGGACGGTGGGGCGCAGGGGTCCCGCTGTGTGCGGCCCCCCCCTGAGGCCTGGACCCTCCTGGTTGGATGAGGCAGCCCCTGCCTGCTCCGAGCTCTGTGGGCAGCGTGGGGGCCTCGCTGGGGGGAGAGAAGGCAGTGCTCTGCTGACGGGGGCTGGCAGGCGCTGGGTGCCGGGGCTGGCCGCGGGACAGCTGCCCCCGGAGACGGGAGTCTTGTGGCTACACCTGCACCCCCATGAGAGCCGGGCGTGGGCGGGACGGGGCGGGTGCCGGTCCCCCGCCGTCTCCAGTGCCATCTTTTCCTATAGTTGAGCCACCCGGCGGTGAGCCGCTCCTCGGCTGCCTCTGGCTGGCGCAGAAGCTGCCCGCGTGAGGCGCTGGCCTCGAGGTGCCCGGGGCTGGGGGACCGTGCGACCAGGCAGGGAGGCTGAGGCGCCGTCCGCTTTCCCTCTAGGAACCCGACACGCCCTGCAAGTCCAAATCCAGCAGCCCCTCCTCCTCCTCCACGTCCTCCTCCTCTTCCTCGGACGAAGAGGACGACAGCGACCTGGACGCCAAGAGGGGCCCCCGGAGCCGCGAGACCCACCCGGTGCCTCAGAAGAAGGCGCAGATCCTGGTGGCCAAGCCGGAGCTGAAGGACCCGGTCCGCAAGAAGCGGGGACGCAAGCCCCTGCCCCCGGAGCAGAAGGCGGCGCGCAGGCCCGTGAGCCTGGCCAAGGTGCTGAAGACGGCCCGCAAGGACCTGGGGCCCCCGCCGCTCAGCGCCCCCGTGGCCGGCCTGGCAGCCCTGAAGGCCCACACCAAGGAGGCCTGCGGTGGCCCGAGCGCCGTGGCCACCCCGGAGAACCTGGCCAGCCTGATGAAAGGCATGGCGGGCAGCCCCAGCCGCGGCGGCATCAGCTGGCAGAGCTCCATCGTGCACTACATGAACCGGATGAGCCAGGGCCAGGCGCAGGCTGCCAGCAGGCTGGCGCTCAAGGCCCAGGCCGCCGCCAAGTGTGGCCTCGGGCTGGACCTGAAGGTGAGGACCCAGAAAGCGGAGCTGGGGCTGAGCCCCCCAGGAAGCAAAGTCCCCAAGGTCCCCAGCGGCGGGGCCACAGAGCAGAAAGCGGGGAGCGCCGTGGGCCCCCCCCACGCCCACAGCGGCGGCAAGGTGCCTGCTGGGTGCCCCGGTCCCCAGCCGGCACCCACGCAGGAGCTGAGCCTGCAGGTCCTAGACTTACAGAGCGTCAAGAACGGCGGGCCCGGGGTGGGCCTGCTCGCCCGCCAGCCCACCGCCACCAAGGCCAGCGCCCCCGCTGCCGCCAGCCCCGCCGCGGGGAAGGGCGCTGGGGGTGGCCCCACAGCGGGCAGCGGGGGCGGCGTGACCGCGGACGCCAGCAAAGGTGAGAGGCTGGCCTCCAGGGCTTCGGCTCTGCCCGCCCCCATGGGCAAGAGGGACGGGGTCAAGGGCAGCGTCGCCCCCGGCGGGCAGGATGGCTGCGCGGCCCCTGGCGAAGGCCGGAAGGCGGCCGCGCTGTCGGAGATGAGCACGGGCGAGGAGAACAGCAGCTCCGACTCGGACCCGGACTCCGCCTCGCTGCCCAGCGCCGGCCACAACCTGTCCGTGTCCGTCCAGACCAGCCAGGACTGGAAGCCCCCGCGCAGCCTCATCGAGCACGTCTTTGTCACGGACGTCACCGCGAACCTCATCACTGTCACCGTGAAGGAGTCCCCCACCAGCGTGGGCTTCTTCAGCCTGAAACATTACTGAAGCCCCCGTGGCCCACCTGCCCCGGCTGCCGGCCCGCGGCCAGACCCTCTCGGGAACTGTGTCAGGAGGAGGGCAGGGGCTCCTTTGGGCAGGCTCACAAGGGACTTCTCCCTAGACGCCCCTGAGCGGGGCTTGGGGCAGGGGCTGCAGCCCCCCAGCGTCCTACCTCTCTGGGCCCCTGCCTTGCTTTGCCCTTTCACTCAGGAAGCCTGGGCTGTCCCAGCAGTCTGTGCGGCGGCAGCCCACAGCCCGGCTCCTGATTGCCGGAAGGGGGTCTCCTGGCCCAGCCCGACGGCTCTGCCCCAGCGTGGACGAGAAGGGGGTGGGCGGTGGGTTTGTGCAGGAAGGGCTCTGCTGGTGGTTCTCCAGGCTCTAGACGGTGGAGCAGGGTGACCCCTCCCCTTTCCAACATGGTGCCTGGGCAGTCAAGGGCAAGGGGGTGGACCCTGTTCCTGGCAGCCGAGGGCGACGGCCTGACAGGACGGTTGCTGGCAGCTGCTGGGGTGGGTTCAGGAGCTGGGAGGGGTGGCCTGGGTGCTGTCTGTCCCAGCTCAGGAGAGCACCTGCAGCCCCAGCCCTGGTGGCCCGTCCACTGAGGGTGAGGGGCGGCTGGTCCCAGGGCTCTTCCGTCTGAAGAGTGGCTCTGGGGACAGAACAGGTGCCCAGGGCCCACGAGGGGGCTTCCGGGTTCCAGGATTGGGGAGGGTAGGCTGCAGGTGCACAGCTCTGCTGGCTGTGGGCAGTGGTAGGGCCTGGACTGGGCTGCGAGCGGACCTCTGCGGCGAGCCTCTTCCTCCAGCCGCTGGGTTCTCCCCGTGACCCCGCAGGCTGGCCCCGCAGCACCGGGGCTGTCCTGCCGTCCGCCGGCTCCCAGAGGTGGTGCAGGAGTGTGCTGAAGCCTGCCGAGCCGGATGAGCCAGTCCTGGGTGCCACTTCCCCTGACAATCCCCCTACCTTGGGGGGTCATTTCTTGCTCTCCGCTGAGAGGCCCTGTCCCTGTGCCATCTGGGAGGCCCCCTGGCAGAAGGCCCCGGGGAGCCCGGCTCTGTCTGCCAGCCTTGGCACTGAGGCCGTTATTGCCTCTTCCCAACTGCCCCCCACCAAGATGCCTGTGTTTGGGGCCACCCAAGGCTGGTGTCCGAGTTGCTGTCTCGAGGGGCCAGCTTGGGGCAGAGAGGTGGTCCAGAGGTGGCTGGAGACTGGAGGTGGCAGCGGAGGGCAGTCTGGTCACTGGGTCTCTCTGTGATGCCAAAAAGAATGGCGGGGACAGCACGGCAGCCGTGTCTGCTGTCCGTGGTGGTGCTCGGCGGAAGGCAGGCCTCACCCTCCATGCCAAATAGCAAGAGGTGGCCTTGGTGAAGCCAAATTGAGCTCAGCGGCGTGCCTTGGTGGACAGACCTTGTCTGTGACTGCATTGAGGGCCATCAGGGCACAGCCCCCTGGTCTGGTGCCCCTGTCTGCAGACTGGAGCCATGGGGGTCCCCCATAAGGAGGCAGCGAGGGCCAGAGTCGGCCCCTGTGCTGTTCTGGGGAGAGACCAGCTCGCTGTCCTGGGGAGTGGATCCAGTGGCCTGGGCTCCTGACTCCCGACAGCCAGTGCCTCGCCCTTTCTCAAAGGAAGTGAACCCCAAGCTTTATGGCGTGTTTCCTGCCGTGGCGGGCCCCAAGGCCATGGGAACAGCTCCTGGCCATGCCCTCGGGTCTCTGAGCGGTCAGGGAAGTGGGGGCGCCTGCACCCGCCGGCTGCCTCCCCTGCCCCAATTCGGTGCCTTTGTTTACCAGCTTCTGCAATCCCAAAGTTTGAGTCTGTGAACACCTTAGCCCCACCACTTTGCCTTCTTGCTGCGTCCCGTGTCTTCCTGGCACATGTGACCAGCAGGTGCACACACACGGCCCCAGCCTCTGCCAGGGCACTGCATCAGATGCGCAGAGTGGGATGTCTATGTTTACCAATAAAGAAAAGTAGTACTTTTTGAATTTTGATTTGCTGCTATCTGTGTGTAGCTAGGCATCGGTCACCCATCTGATCTGCCGTGTCCCTCCCTGGGGTCCTAGGTGAGGCTTAGCACAGTGTGTGTGCGTCAAATACATTCCTACCCCGTCTTGTCTTTTTTTGCTTCTGTATCATGTAGGAAGAAATGGCTCGTCTGTCCTGTTCCTTAGAGGGGTCAGATATTTTTATATATTTTTGGTACCAAAAAAAGAGTGTTGCTTGCTCTAGTTACACTCAAAACCCTGATCTGACTAGCGAGGGCGCTGGGCCTGACCTTTCAACCCGTGCCAATCACTGGCTGGATTTGTGGTTTTTTAATTAAAAAAAAAAAAGCCAAATCACCCATATAGGCCACATGTAATTGCCTTAAACTGTGGCTGTTTGCTTCATTGCCTTGGGGAAACTTACGACCTTCGCCGAAAGGACAACAGCCCGGCGTAATCGGCACCAGCCAGTCCAGGGCATGTGCCCCCAGGGAGCCCCTCACGGCTTGGGGAGAGAGGGAGGCAGTGCCTACGCAGCGGACTTTCAAGTGCGCCTCATGACCCTAGAGCTTTCTGAGTGTCGGGGACTAACACTAGCATAGGTGCAGCTTCTTTAGGGCGATGTTAATTTATTTTTGCTGGAGAAATTAGCAAAGGGTGTCACAGGTTTGCATCATTTTGTTAACTCTTAGATATCAATAAATATTTTTTTTAAAACTTTGCTGCCTGGCGTGCCTTGTGTGTGACCGCTGGGGACACGGGGACCTCACGTTCCCTTTCTGGAGGTGGATTGCCCACGTAGCCCCGGGCTGGAGGGCGGTACTGAGCAGAACCAAAGGCTTGGGCTCTGCAGATCGGCTGGGTGCAGAGAAGGTCCCAAGCGAGGGCAGCGTCCCTGTGCCAGTGGCCCCCCGCCAGGACAAGGGCGGCGCAGGGCAGACCCCCACCACAGCGGCCAAAGGGGCTGTGGGCGTGGCTGGGTCTGGTAGGGGAGGGAAAGGCCTCACCGCGATGGTGAGGGCGAGGGAGGAAGCTATGCCAAGTCCAAGGGCGGTACCTGAAGACAGCTCCCTTCCGGAGACATCTCCAGCGACTCGAACCGCCCACGGCACCCGAAGGCACCGTCGGGAAGTCGCTCACGTGGGGCAGCACGTCAGATGGACGCAGCTGTAAAATTCCAGGCCGTTGCAGGGGCGCCCTGCGGGGCTCCCAGCGGAGGGGTTTGCTGGTGGCCAGACCCTTCCTGGCCGGCCCACGTGGATGTATTCGTCCATCTCAGCCTGCAGGGAGGACCGGGGGGGGGGGGCTTTGAGGTGGACAGAGAGGTTGGGCTTTGGGTGTTGCCCCGCCCCTCGCCCAGTCGGTCGCCCCCAGAAGGCTGGCGGAGGAGGCCTGCGCGCGCTGGGCCGGGAGGACCCTCCCACTAGAAGCAGAAACACAAGCCCCCAGCCCCGCCAGCTCCAGAGACACCTGCTCAGCTGAAGTCGCTTCTTCACCTGCGGTTTTGTTTAGCAGGAGGGCAAGCGTGGCCAGCAGTCCCAGTGCTGGGTCTGAGAGCTGCCGCCGGGGGTTGGGAAGGAGCGAGCCGGCCAGCAGGCGCCCCCGTTGCCCTCCCCCGACCCCCACGACGACGGCCCTTTCCGCGGGGAGGGACCCGGCACAGGCCGGCCTTTGTGCGTGTCCCCCGTCGCTGCAATGGCACCAGCTCGAGGGCGCCTGGCAAAGCGGGCGCTCAGAGGACAGGGACGCGCGAGACTGGACACTCCCTCCTCTCCGCCACCCGGAGGCTCCAGGGCGCCCCCCCCCCCACGCCCGGCCGTAAGCCTCCCGCGCCGCGCCTGGGTGGAGGGAGCCGGGGCCGTTGCGGCCCCACGTCGGGAGCCAGAAAGGCACGGGCCTCTGGGGAGGGGGCGGGCGTCGCCTCAAGGGGGCGCGCGCGTCCCACGAAGTTGGGGCCGCGGGCGCCTCGGACGTGCGGGGTTGGGGGGAATCGCAGGCGCGGAGTGGGCGCGACCGCACGGAGTCTCGCCTGGGCCGTGAGCTGCCCCATCTCGGACTCGGGCTGTGCCTGGAGGACTTCTCGGGACGACGGGAAGCCCGGTACCGACTCGGGTGGGCCCGCGGGCCCCTGGCCTCCCGCGAACGGCAGAGGACCTCGGCCAGGATCCGTGCGCAGCAGGCGTCGGAGGCGCAGAAGATGGCCCCGGACGACGGCCCGGGGAGAACCCCAGGCCGCTGCTGGTGCTGCGCCAGGCTCCGGGCGCCCGCGCCTGACATGGAGAGGTGCGGGGCAGCTCCGGTCGCAGCCACGGTTGGCGATGGCGGCAAACCAGGAAAAGCGTTGGGGCCGGCGCCCTCTTGTCTCCCCTTACGCACGACCCCGCTCCGCTGCCCTAAACTGAGGAGAGGACGCGGGAGGGCGGGAGCGCCGTCCGGGCAGCAGGACCGCGCCTGCGGGGCCGGCCGCGACCCTGTGGAGCCACCCCAGTCACCGGACAGTCCCGGGCAGAGCTGACCCCACCCAGGACGAGGTGCGGACCCCTGGGGGCTTGCGTCCGCCCCCGGCCCGCGGCGCAGGCGCCTTCCGTCCGAAGGGCACTGGACGACCCGCGCCCCCCCCCACCAGGGCCAGAGCTGGGGGTAGAAGTTGGGGAGCTCCGCCAAGGTGGGGCCGCCCCCCTCCCCGACTCCCCGGCCGAGGTGAGCGGCCGCAAGGGCGCCTTGTGCCGGTGCGGTGCGCCTAGCCCGCGGTTTCGGCGAGGGGGGCCGTGCAGGTGGACCTCCCGGGAGGAGGCTCTCCTGCGCGGGTCTCACGGGCGCCCTGCACTGCCCTCGGCCGCTCCTGGCCCAGCCCCGCGTGGACGGCGCGGCGGCTGCGGGCTCCCTAATCACATCAGCGCGCTCTGCGCCGGCTCGAGCCGGCTGTTGCCTAGCAATGCCCGCGAATTCAATTCCTCAATCAATAGGCGCGAGGCTCTGCCTTTCGGGGAGCAACGCTGAGGCTGGGCGGGTCCCGCGACAGCGCTGCTGGGGTGCGGGCCCTTCCGGAAGCCCAGCAGCCAGGTCCCCCGAGCCTCGGAGGCCGTCGATGTCCCTTCTGGGGGTGGGGCACGCGGGGGTGAGGGGAGCCCCGCCACTGGAAAGGGGAACCCCGAAGTTGTCCCCGACGTCGGCTTGGGGAAGTGCGGTCTTGGGTGAAGAAAGACACTGCCAACCCCGCGCCCACCCTGGGGAGGCAGAGGAGTGGGACCCCGCCCCCTCCCAAGCCCGCCTGTGTCCCTCCTGGGTGGCGTCCGGCCCCAGCTGACCTAGGGCCCCTGCGGGGAATCGCTCCGGGTCCGAGGCGACCACGGGGGCGACGGTGAGGGATGCGATGGGCAAGAAGACAGGGGGGAGGGGCCCCTGTCTTGCCCTCTGCGGGGGGGGGGGCGGGGGGGAGGCGGGGGGTGAAAGGAACGAAGCCAGGCCGCGTGTGTATTTACAAAGTATATATTTGAACACATAAAAAGCCGCATTGATACAGACATTCACCACCGAAGACAGGTACCGAAGCTTCCCCCCAGCCGCGACTGGCGGCGGCTGGAGATTTGCACACATCTTAAGAATTCAAGAAACCCAACGCGCGCACGTCCGCAGACCCGCCAGCCGCTCGGCCCCTGCCCTCCCACCCCCTAGGTCAGCGCCGCGCGAGCGAGCGAAGGATACACACGCACTGGACGCGCAGACGGCGGGACGAGGACACAGGCCAGGGCCACCGTCGGCCGCGAAGGGCGCGGAGGGGCGGCCAGGGACGCCGCGGGTCCCCGAGTCCCCGTCCACTCCCTGCCATGACGTTTCGTCGGAAAACAGCGTCGACAGGGAAATACACACTCGGTCAAGGGCTCTTTGTACAAACAGAGGCTAAAACACCAGGCTTACAAACGTGAGCAGACCAAAGTCCCCACGCGGGGGCTTCTCGGGGCGGGCGCCGCTGAGCTCAACCCAAACCCAAGTACCGGCGCGCGGTTCTCCCTTTTTCTCTCCTGAAAGCCTGTAGGAGACAGAGGTCGGGCAGCCCGAGGTGGAGGGCGCAGACCGCAGAGGCTGGGGTTCCCGCCTGCCCCCAGCACCGCAAAGCTCCCACCTCCAGGCCACGCCCTCTCGCCGGGGTGGGGGGTGGGGTGGGGGGTGGGTCGGGGTCTGTGCGTCGTCCGCGCCCCTCCCCCGAGAACCCTTGGGAATGAACCCTGGACCGGCCCCGTAAGGGCGCACAGGCAGCCACTAGACCACTGCTCCGAGGTGCGGGGGGCGGGTGCGGGTGCCATTTGTGCTTTTGAGCCAAAAGAGAGGCGCGCGGCGGGCCGAGGCCGCCAGGGCGGGGGCGGCGCGGGACCCGCCGCCGCCGTCCCCGCCCCCCAACCCGCGCTCCCCACCCCCCGCCCCGCTTTGGCGGAGTTTGAAAGTCGAGTTCAAATAGAGAACACTCCGCGAATCGAAAAGGCCTATAAATTATAGCTTTTACTTTTAAGAAGGAGGGCGGGGGTGGGGGGGAAGGGACCAGCCAAAGTTCTGATGCGCGTTCTTGGAAGCAAGGCGCGCCTCGCCCTCCTTCCACTCGGCCCGCCTGGGCAAGGGGCTCGAAGCCTAGAGCCCCCGCCCCGCGCGCACCCCCAGCCTGGCCGCGCCAGGGCCCGGGAGCGCAGCCCCCCGCCTCCAGCCGCGAGTCCCCAGGGTGGGCCGGTGGGGCCGTGCATCCGTCCGGAGCGGGCTGCCCGCCCTCCCCGAGGGCGCGGGGGTGGGGTGGGGGGAGCGCTCCTCCAACTCTTCCTGCGAGGGGGGGCCGCCGTCTCCTGGCGAGACTGGAGGACTCGAGAGGGAAGCGTCCACCCGAGCGCTTTTCTTGGAAAACAACTGCGTCGAGGTCTGGGCACCGCCGCGCAATCCTCCCAATTTATCCTGGCATTTCGGGAATGTAAACACATTCGCTGCATTTCGTGTCTTTCTGCGGAGCAAGGAGAGGAACGGAGGGAACGGGCAGAGTTCATCCACCCGACGTCCACCCGGCCTGCGAGCGTCCCGCACACACGCGCGCCTCCCGTAAAGTGCGTTTCCCGGCGTGGTCCCGGGAGGACACCTCCTGCGTCTTTTTAACTCCAACGTCACACACGAAGAAGTTATGCTAGTTAATACTCCCCCCACACACGACTTCTTAATATTTAAAAAAGAAAAAAGGAAAATCAGACTGATCCCACCCCCCTTTTTTCTGATTGGGGAGCCAACCTTTTGTTGGCCTGGCTGGCCAATGGGAAGAGAGCAAAGACCCGGGGCCCTGCCTCGGTGCCCAGAGCCTGGCAGTGGGCTTCGGGGAGAGGGTGGCGGCGGGCAGAGGTGCGCAGGCCGAGACCCCGAGACGCCCTCGGCTCCGAGGGTGTCCCTGGGGGGGGCTGGGGACCCCTCCTGCCCCCAACTCGACTTGCCTACCCCTGCTACACCACACAGTCTCTTTCTCCCTCTCTCCTTGCTTAAATAAAACAACTTCAAGAGTTGAAATATATATATTTAGATATTTTTTCTTAAATAACATATTTACATCTAATAGAAAATATAACTCTAGAGATCACGTTTCCAGCCAAAACTGATGAGGGAGGAAGGAGGAAGGGAAGGGGCATGACGCTGGGCACAGGACCGGCCAGAGGGACGGGGCCCACCAGAAAAAAAGCTCTCTGCCAAGGGTGCGCTCGCCCCGCCTGCTCTCCCGTCCTGGGGTCTCCCACCCAGGTATTCATCTTTTCTCCTTAAAAAAGCCTTGGTCCGTGTTACTTTCCTTGATGGTGACGGTCAGAAAGTTTGAGGTCACGTCGGTGACAACCACCTTCTCCAGGTTGGTCAGGGAGGGGCTCCACGACTCCTCCTCTGGGTCCCCCAGGATTCTGGCCACTGGGATCCTGGCGATGAGGGAGGGCCTTCCTCCCTGTGCCCCCACGTCCCGGTACAGGCCCCCTCCTGAGCCAGGGGTGCCAGAGCCGTGTCGCACCCTGGGGCCGCTGGAGTCCAGGGCGCCCTGGCCTTTGGCCTCCAGGAAGGCGGCCCTGTGCTTTATGACCCTGGCCGGGAAGGTGTCCACAGCCAGCTTGCCGGTGGCCTCGGCTGGGCTGGGGCCGGTCACTCCGCACTGCACCAGGTCCGAGTCTTGCCTCCGGGCCAGCTGGATCACGCTGTGGCCTGCGGGGAACTTCCCCGGCCCCGAGGGGGCATCGGCCAGCTTCCTGCCCTTGAGGTACTCTGCGAGCCCATCGCTGGCCTCCCCTAGGGGCCTCTGTGAGGGGTCCAGGAGCTCCTTCCGGGGCTTGGGGCCTCGCTTCTTGGAGCTGTCCCCGGGGGAGCTGGGCTTGTCGTCCACACGGCTGGCGCCCCGCTCTCGCTCTCGCTCTCGCTCCCGCTCTCGCTCCCGCTCTCGCTCCCGCTCCCGAGGGGGCTCCGCTCGGCAGGTGCTGCTGCTGCTGCTGCTCCCTGGTGGACACAGACCCATGTTCCGAAGTCCCTCGCGCGCCCGGGAGGTGGAGGCCAGGTCCTGGGGTGAGCGGCCGGGGTAGGGGATCCGGATGCCCCTGGCGGAGTCGCTTCGGAACTCGTAGGTCTTGGCCTTGGCCTTGGCCTGGGCCTGCGGAGGAGAGGGTGGTGTCAGGAGCCGGGCTGGGTGCCTCCCTCAGGGCCCCTCCTCCACCCCCGATCTCCCCTGAGGATCTGTCCATGGCTGGGCAGGCGGTGGGGCTTCTGCGTGGCACCTGGGGAGAGGGGAAGCAGCCGCCTGCAGCCCAGGCCTCCCTGCTGGACGCTGGGGTGGTTTTGTCTAAAGGGATTCCAGCATGGCTGAGCTGCACCCCGGCCACCCCTCGCTGCCCCCACACACGTGACGGCACCTCCTTGGGGACTTCCTCTCTGCCCAGTCACAGAGAGGCCCCGTCCAGGAGCAGGCCCCCAGACACCACCACGCCGCTGCAGCCTACCTTGAGAAGGAAGGTTTTGGGTTTGGGTCCTCGCTTTTTGGGGCCGTAGAGCTCCATCTCTCGTTCCCTGGAGGTGGGGAGAAGGGGAGCGCGAGTCAGGAGCAGGTGGGGCTCCAGTCCGGGGACCCCGAGTGAGCCGTGGGGGGGGCTTCCAAGGGGCGGTACCTCTCCTCAAAGGCTGCGAGCAGGCGGGCATCCAGGATGTTCTCTTCGGGTTCCCACGTGCTGTACCTACAGGGGAGCAGGAAGGCGCGGAGGGCGTGAGTCCCGGGAGCAGAGGGCGCGCGCGTAACTTTTCTCGTGGCATTGCATCGCATTTCCACGTCAAGGGGGGAACAAGGCAGAGACACCTCCCGGGGCCCCCCGTGCGCGGCCCAGGACCGCACGCCGCCTACTCACTTCTGCGACCAGCCCTTCCATTTCACGAGGTACTCCATGCGCCCCTGCAGGAGCAAAGGGGGGGCGTTGTGGGCGGGTGTGTGTGTGTGTGTGTGTGTGCGCGCACAAGAGACCCTTGCGCAAATGCATGCAACCGATGCATGCTCCCGCCGCACCGCCGCTGCACAAAGTGCACGCACCGGCCACCCTCCCCGCCCCGCCCCCCACCCACGCAATCTGCGCATCGCTGCAAGTCCAGGGCGAGCGCCCGGGCTCCAAGCCGCCGCCGCCGCCGCCGCCGCCACGGCCGCCGCCGCGGCCGGGGCCGGGGGGAAGGGAGGCTGGGCTGCAGCCCGGGCCCGGAGGGAGGCCCGGCCGGCCGAGGCCCGAGGCCCGGGGCACCTACTTTGCGGATGCGCCGCTTCAGGAGGGCCTCGGCCGCGAACACCCGCTCCCCCACCGCCGAGAGCTCCATGTTGACTCGCCGCTTCCCCCCTCGGCCGCTTCCAGGAGCAGAAAAGCAGCAGCCAGCGCACGACAGACCATAATACTCTCCCGCTGACGTCAGCTCTCCTCCCCCTCCCGCCGCGCTCGCTCCCCCCCGCCCGCGCCCCGCGCTCGGCTCCCTCCGCCCTGCTGCCCGGCGCTTCCTCCCGCCCCACGTGTTGCTAACGACGTTGCTAAAGCCGAGCGGCCGAGGCCTGCTCCCCCGCGCGCTGATTGGCCGCGCGCCGGGCCACGCCCCTCTCCCTGTCGCCCCCGCGTTGCTACGTGACCCGCGTTCCAATCGCCAGGGGGCGGAGTCCGAGGCCACTCCGGAGACCCGACGCGCGGAGGTGGGGGCCGCCGCCGGAAGTGACGCCGCGGGGAGGCCGGGCCTGGCCGCTGTCAGTCTGCCGGGCTGGCAAGGGGGGCCGCTTGGCCTCTGTCCTCGCCCCAGCCCCCTCCCCCGCCACCAAATCGTCCCTCGGGTGCTCGGGGTCCCCCCCACAGCTCTCGCTGGGACCCCCCGCGGCGGTGTCAGCCAGGCCCCGCCCCCTCGGCAGACCCTGGCCCGCCCCGCCCCCACCGCCCGGGACTCGCTCCCTCCCCTCCCCCGCCGCCGCCGCCGCCGCCCGCCGCCCGCGCCGCACAATGCACAATGCACAGGTGCGGGAGAGCCGCGGCCGCGCGGAACCCCGACGCCCCGCGACGCGCGCCCCGGCCCCCTCCCCTCGGAGCCGCACGCCGACCCTCGGTCTCCATGGCAACGGCCGCCCCCGCGCCGTCGCCCGCCCGGTCCCGCTAACAAATCAATGTGCCTGTGTCTCGGTCCCTGAGCGCGGCCCTGCCCTCGGCCGCCCTCCGTGTCCTGTGCGCCGGGCCGGCTGCAGCGCTCTGCCCCGGCTCCCGAGGGTGCCAGGCCGTCCCCGCCCGCGGGCTCTGTCGCGCGCCCTCCGACTGCTCCCCCGACGCCCGCACCTGCCCCCTGCCCTCGCTAGGCCCCCCGCCTGGGCGTGTGACAGGCGTGGAAGACCACAGGGTCGGGGTGAGCACCTGGGGGCGCGTCCGGTTTGCTCCGGACCCCGCGCCCGGCCCGCGCACTTCCTGTCCACGGCTTTTCCAGACGCGCTCGCTGGACACCGGGCGAGCACGGGCAGCGCAGGAAGCTCCTGGGCGGGGGCGTCGCGGGGTCCTGTTGCGGGCTTGGCCGGAGGGTCCCAAGCGCGGAGATTGCGGGCTCAGCAAGAGGGGGCGAGGGCCGGGCCGCGGACCCCGCGCGGCGCGCACGCCCGCGCCCTCCGCGCCCTGGGCTCTGCTGGCCCGCGGCGCTCACGGAGGCCCGGCCGCCCCCGCCCTTCGCGCTAACCGTCCAGGCTCCCAGTCCCCGGGCCCGCTCCTGGGGAGTCCAGGATTTGGTTACAGCCCCAAGAGCCACTCCAGTTTACCTTGGCCAGGGACGGGGTGGGCGAAGGGGAGGGGACGAGAGAGGGAGAGAGAAGCCGCGCGCCAAGGAGTCTGACTCGAAGGGGCAGGAAGCCCAGAGCGGAAAACCGGCCTCCTGTCCAAAGCGAGGGGCGCCGCGGGCGGCGGGCGTGGCGCGGGGCCCGCCTGCGCCCCGGGAAGCGCGGGGCCCCCTCTCCCGCGGGCCATCCCGTCCTGACGCACCGCGCGCCGACGACGCCCGCGTCGCCCCGGGACCCGACGGCCGCGTCTTTCACGTTACAAGGTCCTTCCCGGTAACAAATCGTTGCGTCGACCGGTGCCAGCGGGACAGCTGTTTCTGTTTAAGCTTAAATACTTTCCAACAGTTTGGGCAGTAAAAATAAAGTCGGCCTCAGCCGCCTATCCGTGTCTGGTTTCCCCGGCCGAAGAGCAGCCCACCCTCCGCCCCGGGCCTGGGTCGCTCTGCACGCCCCGCCTGCCCCCTCCCGGATCTGCCTGCGCCCGCGGGGCGTTCTTCGCGCGGGCTCCGGGGTGGCCGCCTGGGAGGCGGGAGCCAGAGAGTCCGCAGGGAGTGGTCAGGGTCCCAGCTGCCTCGCCCCCCTCCCCACCCCATTCCAGCTCTCCTGCGCCTGCGGAGAACGCTGGCTCCCTTCGGAAGGGGGTCCTGGAGCCGGGGCCCCTGTCTGCGGCGGTACCTCGACCCACCCTGAGCTTTGGTGGCCGCCTGCAGTGTCCCAGCTCCCTCCCCAGAGAGCCTCCTCCCGCCGCTTTCTCTCTCCCTTCCCTCCTCGTCCTCCCTCCCCTCCCTTCCTCTCTCATTTTTCCTTCTTTGCCAAAACACCTCGGAAGCGCCGAGGGAGTGAAGGACACCCATGGCTGCGCCAGGCGCGCCCCCTCCGCTAAGCAGGGCTTGTGAGCCTCGTTTCCACTTCTCGCGCCCTCTCCCCGCGGGTCTCCAAGCTGACCGGTCCTTGCTCTGTACAGACCGTGTGTTGGCCTCTGTCTGCCGACGTCGAGGGTTTTGCGGGCTGCCACAGCGAAGATGGAACTCCATTCATAGGAGGATCGGGAAAGAAACCCGATACCCCGAGGGCAGCCGGAGTCCGCACTCCGCGGGCAGCCGAGGAGCTCCGTGCAGTCGAGGAAGACCGCCCCTCCCCGCGCCTTGGGGGGGTCTCCTCCGCACCTCCAGAGTGCGCCGCCCAAGCAGAGGTGCCGGTTTGGAAATTGGGGCTCCTAGTCCGCAGACAGCGGGAGCGGGGGGGGGTCTCCCCGGGTGTGCGAGGGGAGGGAGAGCTGGCACGTGGGGAGGCTGTCCTGGCCTCCCACTCAGCTGGTGGCACTGGCCTTGGGAATGAACAGAACAAGGGTCCCGCCTGCGCCTTCCTTTTTGGACTCCCCCTTCCCCGACGGCTGGGGTCCCCTGTCCCCTTCTCTCCTCCATAACGCCGCTTTCCTCCTGAAAAGTTGGGGAACCGTCCGTCGCCCCAGAGTCCACGCGACAAAGTGTCGGAAGCCGAGCGCCCCCGGCGCTGCCTCCCTCCGCACGCTGCGGGGCCCGCGGCACGACCGCCAGGTTGGCGTGCGCCGCCTCTGCAGTGAATAAGGTAACCGCTTCCCGGGACTTCAGCCCCATATGGCTGCAATTTGAGTGCTTTGGAGACGGTGCGTGTGTCGGGGCGGGGGGAGTGAAAGTGGAAATCAAATACTCTTAGATCGCATTTTTATGAAGGAAATTGTGGGCGATTCTCTTACCGCTCCCCCAACCGCCCCCATAAGCTGCCCCCGTTTCTTTGTTTACGGAAATGCGGGCACCCGCCCGCCCCGACACCTGCTTTCCGAACTCAGGGTCTTCTGCCGCGTCCCGCGCTGTCCGAGGGGCCCGGGCGCCCGGCCGCGCCTGCCCTTCGCCACGAAGGGTCTCGAGCCCGCTCCCGGGGGCCTGCGGGAGCCCTCGCCTCCTGGAGTCCCCAGGCCGCCGAGAGTCTGCGACCCCTCTGACGCCTCCCGGCGTCTGCTGCCCACGAGCTCGGAGCGGAGAGGCCCGAGGGGCGGGGCTGCCGGGGAGCGTTGCTCGGCCCCCGGGTCGCGGGAGCCGGCCAGGCCGGCACAAGCCCCGGCGCGTCCTCCCAGCCCGAGGCTGAGGCCGGCCTCGGCTCGTTCTCTGGGATCGGTTCAACTCCGCGGCTTGGCGGGCGTCGGACCTGCCCGGTCTTGGCCGCGGACGCGGGCGGATTTGGAGCCCAACCACTTGCCTTGGGCGGGGGGCTCCGAGGCGTGGCCGTGTGCGGCCGCCGGGTCTTCGAGGCTCCTGCCCGGGGCGCGAGTAACCGTCTACTGCCGCAGCGCCCTCCGCCACCCACCGCCCTGCGAAGACGCCGCAAGGCCCGGTCAGGGCGCGCCCGCCCCCCGCCCGCCCGCGTCTCTGGCCGGGACTCCAGCTCTGTTCCCTGAGCTCCCTCTGCGTCCTGCCAAGAGGCTCAGGTCCCTGTGGTAGAGAAGGGTTAAGGGGGCGCAGCGCCCCACCCCTGCCTTCTGCGGTTACCTTCTCCGCGGGAGGAAGACATCCCTGCAGCCTAGGGCAAGTGTCTCCTCCACTCGCATTTTCCCACTTAGAAGTTTTCACAGCGACCCTGCAAGATAAGTTCTGCTGCCCCCATTTCGTAGACCCCGACCCCGCGAGGCCCAGCGATTTGCCTGGGGTCCCCCCTGCAGGGCCGCCGTCCCTAAGTCTCCAGGGCGGCCAGGGCTTTGCACCTCCGGACACTTCGGTTCCCCCAGCCCTTGAGGGAGTGCAAGGTCAGACAGGGCTCTGCTGGAAATGGCCACGTCTGCGAGCCCTGCAGTGACTTCTCAAAGCTCTGAGTAGAGGGGGAAAAACATAAGGAGACGGACAGAGGAGGGCGCCTAGTGAGCGGGACTGGAGGTTGATGGAAACTGTCCTTGCCTTGTGGTTCGAGCACAGTGGCTAAAATTCGAAGGCTCAGGGCAGCCTGCCTGGGTTCAAGTGCACTTGCCGGCTGTGTGCGGCGCGCAGGTCGCTTAGCCCCTCTGTGCTTCTTCAGCTTCAGAGACCCTAACAGGGCGATCAGTGTGTCTGCCCAGCAGGGTTCGAGGGGATCACACGGTCGGGCACGGGAAAATGCGCGCTGAACTGTCATTGCTGAGACGTCGGGGGGAGGGTGTCACTGGTGTCCTGGGACCTGGCCTGGGACCAGGACGCCCTGGTAAGCGCTGGGCGGCTTTCCCCCAATGAATCCTGGGTCAGCCCAAGCTCTACCTGCTTCCCAATGAGGGGCTCCCACTGCGAGAGAGCTGAGCGCGCATGGGCGCCTGCCGGGAGCGTGCTGCTCCGCGCAAAGTGGGCTCGTCCCGGTGGGGCATCGGCTCGGAGACAGGCTGGCCGGGAGCGCTCACCCGGGGCTACTGGGAGCACCGAGGCCGTACGCGCTGCGGGAGCGGGGCGACAGGAGCACGCGCACAGCGCCCGACCCGGCACGCATGCGCGTCGCGGGGTGGACCCCTCCTCAACCCTTCCCGGGAAGGCCGCCTAGTGTTGCTTGCGAAATCTGGCCCGGGGAACCCGGAGGCGCCCTAGGGGCGCAGGGCGAGGCAGCCAGGAGAGCCGGGCGACTGCGCCCACGTCCTGGAGGGGCGGGGCGGGCTGCTCGGTGCCCGCCGCCACCAAGAAGACGAGGCTCCGACCGGACGGACGGACGGGACTGCTGGGAGGGGCAGGGCGGCGGGACGTGGCGGCCCGGTGGCCTGGGACGAGGGGGTGGCCTGAGGGCCAGGACCTGGGCGCGCCATCCAATGCCGGGGGTGGGGGTGGGGGGTGAAGGTGACCGCAGGCTGCGCGCGGCCCGGGGCCCGACGGCTCCATCCGCCGGCGGCAGGCTGTGGCTCTCTGTGCCCCTGGCCGAGCGCTTGACCTCCCGTTCTGCCCGCCCTTGGCCTAGCGAGTGTGCCGCAGGGTCCGCGCGCGCCCCTTCTGTCCCGTGACCCTGCTCGTGGGGAAGGCGGGGAGCGCACACCCTCCCGCGAAACAACGGGACGACTGCAGGTGAGGCGAGGGACGTCGCAGGAGGACCAGCGCGCAGCGAGCCCGGAGCCTGGGCCCCGCCAGGGTGGGCGCGGCGACCCCCAGCTGTGTCGTCGCCCCCGCCCCGCCTCCCGCCAGACCGCACACAGGCGGTCCCCAGGCCCCTCGGACTCCGTCTGGCGCTTCCCGTACCTTCTCGCTTCCTACCCTGCCCCCAAGCGGAAGGAATTGAAGTGACTTTGTGTGGGCACGCCGGGGGCTGTGCGGTCCCTCGCGCGGTTGTCCACGCTAAGAGTCAAAGTTCAGCCTCGCCGGGTGGCGATCGGGAGCGCGTAGGTGCGGGAGCCCGCAGGCCCAGGCTAGGAGGCGCAGGCTGGCGGGGGCGAGGCGGGGAGCAGGGGCGTGCGCGTGCGGGGGGCAAGCCTGGACAGATGTGCGGGAGCCGACGGAGGAAACGCGGTGGTGCCCGAGAGGGTCCTGGCTTTCTGCCTCATCTGGGCCTTGCAAAAACCTCAGCGGCCTCCCAGGCGCCCGGCGCCCTTCCTCGCGGCACTGAGGCCGGTTTCCGCCGTGCGCCCGCAGCCACGGCCCCGGGAGGCGGCGCTGCCGGTGCGGGGTTGGGGCCGGGGGCGGGCTGGGCCCGGCTGGCGTCGAGGCTGCGCGGCCGAAGCGCCGCAGCTCCGCGCACGCCCAGAAGCCGTGGCGCCGGTTCCGGGGCTGCCGGAAGGCGCGGGGCCAGAGGCGGCTCAGTGCCCGCGCAAGCGCCTCACTGCCCGGGCGAGACCCGGGTCTCCGCGGCTGCCCTCGGTCGCCGGACCGCTCGGCGACCCCCGGGGAGGGCGTAGACGGCCGGCCCAAGCCGGGAGCCGCTGGCCAGGACGCTGGGACGCCTCTTCCCAGTGCGGAGGAGCCTCGGGTAGACTTCCCCGCCCGGCTCCAGAAAATCGAACTCAGGGGCCGTGGTACCGTATTTACCCGCACGGCTCCCTCCCCGGGCACCCGGCGCTCCCGAAGTTGGGGCAGAAGTCATTATGCAAACATCTGGGGCTGTCCTGCGCCGCCAACGCGAGGGCCGCCTGCATCCCGAGAGCCGGGCGCCCTCATTTGCATAATAATGGCTTATCTAGAATGACACAGCAATCAGAGGCAAAATTAATTTTCTTTTCTCCGGCTAGTCCTTGAGATCCTGGAAGCAGAAGCTGGCGGCAAGGAAAGCTGATTTTGCGCGCGTGGGGCGGGGAGGGGGGAGGGGCAGGTCTTGACCAGGACCAGGGAGAGGAAGTTGAGAGCAGAGATGCGACATTCTCCCCGGGCGTGTGTGATTTTCCACTTGCAGACTTAAAACTTAGCTGGGGTTTTTTTGGGGGGCAGACGGGTGAAGGGCTGAGCCTCGGTGAGAGTCCCACAGGACACCCGGTCCATCACCCCTTCCCTGGAGACCGTTTGGGGACTACAGACGGGCAGCAGCGGCTGTGACTGCGGCGGGCTGTCCTGGAGGCAGATGTGGAATGGGGGGGGGCGGCTGCCACGAGGATTGAGGGAATGTCCCTCCCACCCCAGCCCTGAGCCTGCGTGTGGACCTTCCAGGGGCTCCTTTGGACGAGTAGGGTCAGAGCACATCCTTGCTCTGGGTGGTCCGGGGTCCCCCTGGGCAGCAGGTGTCCGGAGGTTCAAAGCAGAGTAGGAGGCTGTGTGGGCGGGGGGGGGGGGACCCTTATATGGAGGACACCTCTCTTCTATATTATAAAAAAGAAAAAGAAAACATCTTGATCTTTCTCTCGTATGAAAAGTAATGGGAGTGGAAACCCACAAATAAATATGGTAAATGAGTTTGGATCAGAACCGTCGTAACCACGGGGCCACTTTTGGGTGGTTCTGGCCTCCGGAGGATTTCGTCAACAGAGTGTGTCCACTCTGAGGTTTGCCATCTGCCCCCCGACGGTGCACAGGGCAGGGCAAGACGCTGGAGATCCCCTGTCCCCCACTCTAAACAAGAACTCCCGGTCTCCCAGAAAGTCACACGCCCTACGCTGAATGAAGGAGGCGCCCAGAGCTCTGGCTGGCAGCAGGAAGCCTGGTGTAAATGTCGAGTCCCTCAAAGTGGAGCTGCGGATGGAGCCGCCAGCAGTGCGAGATGCCACCTGCAGGGCGAGAGGGGGGGGGGACGGGCAGAGGGTCTCAGCCCACCAAGGAAGCACTGGGGATGGGAGAGGGTGGGGCGGGGGTCTCTGCGTCGCCCCGGCTCCATCTCCTTCCTGTTTGTTTGCTGCCTTTGGAGCTGCGTACCCTGACTCTGTTACCTCCCCCTGCCCTGGACAGCAAAGCCCGACCAGAGGTAGGATCCACTTTCCAGTGTGCGTGAAAGGAAGAGACACAAAGAGAGCTGTTGCAGCTTCGCCGGGGACGGGCACCCTGGAACACCCAAGCAAAGCTTCCAGCCGCCCCCTCCCAGGTCTTCTCCTAGCCAGAAAACTCCGGGGAAACTGGGACTCCAGGCCTCCCACTCGCCATCCCAAGTTGCAGCCTCCGTTTCTCCCTTTTGGAGAGGAGGAAGGACCTGGGATAAAGAGAAGAGAAAGTGGCCAGCGGGGTGGCATGGAGCCTTGCTGATCCCCTGTGCCCTAAACCTCCCCTTTGGTGGGCGTGAAAAGGGCTCCAAAGGACCTCATTCTCCCACCCACTGCCCAGAGCCGGGCCTGGAACTGTCCTCCCCACCACCGCCCCAGGCTGACCGCAGGGGTCAGACTTCTCCTCCCGAGGGGGAGGCCGTCCTACCTGGAGGGGCCAGAAAGATGGCTTCGTTTGCCCCAAGGTCAGAGCCAGCTGGGACCAGCCAGAGCGGAGTCCTGGGGAGCTCATAGTCGCGGCCGTGATGTCCCGGCCCAGGGTGTCAGGGCAGTAGGGTTGGAGGGTGGGTCCCTCCCAGGGTGGGTCTCTCTCTGACTCCCAAGAACAGATGTCCAGTTGCATCAGGGGTGGAGTGCGTGCCCACCTGGCTCCAGGTCCAGTCCGCAGCTGAGTTGGTAGCTTGGTAGGAACAGAGATGGCGAGCACAGGTGGGCACTGGGGAGGCAGGTGCCTGTGCTGTAGAGGTGTCCACCGAGGAGGGGCGGCGGCTGACACCGCTGAGGGGTGCCAGTCCCCAGGGCAAGGGGATGGGAGGGGAAGGACTGGGAGTCACGAGACAGAGCCACTGAGGTCTCCCACCGCTCCCAGTCTGTTCTCTGCAGGCTAACCCGAGTGTCCCCAGCTGTCACTGGCCACCACCCCTCCCAACCCCACTGTTCAGGGGATCAGGATCTCAGGATCTCAGCAGACTCAGGGAAGTGTGTCAGGCGCCTGCATCGTCCCTCTCGAACTCTACGAAGCCATGGCTCCCGCTTGCCACACTGGGCAGTCTTTCCGTTCTGTTGCTGTCCGGGCATCTGTCGTGGATCTACATATGAGCGCCTTGGAGTCCAGGATTTCAGGATTCCGTACCACACACACACACACACACGCATGCACACGCACACACACACACGCGCGCGCACACACACACGCATGCACACACACACCTGTTTTTTCTACGATGGGGAAGGGAGACCCTATCTTTCCCAGCCTCTGAACACGCACACATAATCTGCCCTAGAGGAAAAATCTCCCGGGACTGTCCACACTGCTGTTCCGAGGACACGCTAGGAATCGGGTGTGTGAAGGACTTCCAGTCCAGGACTGTCACGAGGGCGGGCAGAGGGTGGAGCCAGGCTGGACCGAGGACAGGAGACAGGAACAGGAAGGGAGCTGAAACCAACACCGCCCCCCCGCATCACCCCGGGGGAGCTGGATGGGAAGAGCCCGCACTTTGTTTCACAGCTGTTCACATCCGTGGCACCGGGCACCCGGCCTGGCACAGGGTGGCAGCATGCGGGTGTGGCCACCCTGTGCCCTGGGAGGGTGGCTCCAGCTCCAGCTTGGCTCCATGTGGGACCTGGGATGCTTCCCGGGCTCTCTTTTCACTACTCATCAATGAAGCTTCCAGACGGGCTCCTGGCCACTCTGAAAGATGGAGAAACGGGCTCGGGGAGGGAAGCCACCCCCTGGCGACTAAGTTAAGCCTCAGAACAGGGTGGACCCAGATCTGCCGTCCAGGGGTCTGAGGGGAGCAGGGGGTAGTTGCCGCAAGTGTGCCAGAGCTGGGCTAGCAGATCGGAGCCACCGGCTCTGGCACAGGAAGGCAGAGCCGGGCAGGAGACCTGCTGGCTCTTGTGTTCCTGGCCTCCGACCGGACGGGAAGCTCAGCCATTGCCGGTGGCCAGAGCCCACCAGGTTTGCTTGTCTCTTGGCCCTCCCCAGCTGCCAGAGAGAGCGACTGGCTGGCATTCGTGGTGTGACGGTCACTCTGGCAGCTGTCTTAGCTCCCTACGCTCAGGCTCCAGGGTCCTTGGACCGACACGCAGCAGGGCAGAGAAGCCAGTGCCTGGGTCTTTGCATAATGCAGAGCGGTGGGTCCAGGACCCGGGCTTGCCGTGCCCCAGGCTAGCCCATTACCCTGGACACTTTCTGCCTGGACTTCAGCCTCTCCCTACAGAACAAGCGTTCGGACCGGGCAGCCTGCCTGGTCTCCACACAGGAGCTTCGGGGGGCACAGTCGGCCAGGTTTATTGGCATTTGGGCGCCTCTAGAAATTCTCGTTGACGGCTAACCACTGATGCACACGCCTTGGGTGGCGCGCAGAAGCCAGGACTCTGTGCCTGCCCAGGAAACACGGGGGCTCCGAAGAGGGGGAGGTGGGTTCTGGTCCCGGCTGCAGGAGATACCGGCTCAGTCTCCCCAGTGATGCCGGCCCTCTCGCTGGGGGGCCCTTGTGGCTAGAGGTAGAGGCTGGCGGCAAGCCCCTGGCGACCGGTTCTCCCTGGCCTGTGACAGTCCCCAGCTGCAAGCTGCTGGCAGCACAGCTGCCCGGATTAATTCCAGGTACATTCTATAGGTGGCATCATGCTCCTGGAAATGCCTCCTCGGAGGGAGCGGCTCTCGCCTCCGCATCTCCAGGCGCCGAGGAGCCGAGGCAAGGCCGGCACAGCCGCACCCCACCTGAGGGACTGCTGGGGGTGTGGCCGGGGGTGAGGTCTCTGCATTGCAGGGGCTACCGGTCGGGGCAGAGGCTTCTCCGTGCCATCCAGCAGCTCAGCCTGGAGAGCTGGGGGAGGGGTCTCGGGGTGTCTCCCCTGCCTGCTGTTGGCAGTGGAGGGGAAGGGCCCTCGGCCAGGGCAGTGGGTGGGCTGCCTCGGTCTACACCGGCACACATCTGCTTCGAAGCACTGCGCCACTGGCAGGCTGGGGAACTGGATCAGCCTGACACCAGGCCTCTGCACCCAAACACAGAGCACAAACGTGCTGCCCTCAGACAGCCCAGACCCCTGCTCCAGCCTCTCCTGGAGGGCAGTGAGGGGAGACACAGTGGGGAGGGAGCTCCTTACTGGGGACAGGACACCGGATCACCGAGGCTGACCAGCGTGTCAGGCAGCTCCGTCCGGGGCTGACCACACCTCTCCAAGCCACCCCCTCTCCCTCCCCTCAAGGCAGTTCCAGTTGCGCCCAGGTGAGTCTGACCCCGGAGCTGGGAGCGGCTCGGCCAGGCTAGCCATGGCCAGCAGGACCCGCGCAGAGACGGAAGAAGAGCGATGTGACAGCGACACCTCTCCCTTCGCAGCTGGCTGCCTCCAGTCCGTCCTGGCGGGCGGTCAGCTGAGCCCCGAGGGTCCCGGTGGCCACTGCTCCTGGCCTCCTGGCCGGCGTGAGCACACGCAGCGTCCGCCCGCGCGCCGGGGCCTGGCACCTCGGCCAGGCCTGGCGCCAGGGGGTTGCAGAAATGGGGTGCCGGGCTTCGGGAGGAGAACTCCTACATTAGGGTCTAGCCCCCCCACCCCAGCCCCCAGCGTTCGGTTCGCTTTCCCAGGATCCGAGGCCTTAGCTGCAATCCAGCAGACCCACATTCATCATTATTATTTTTTTAAACAAAAGCAATTAGATTTCAAGCCTGGTTCATTTGCATTCGCACCTCGGAAACGGATTGGGGGTGGGAGAAGGAGGAGAGAAAGCCAGGGGGTGGGAGAGGGAGCTCGGCGGGCGGCACCTCCCGCGCGCCACAGCTGGCCCGGCTGCCACCGCGCCGGCCACATCTGGCCCGGCGGAGCGGCCCGGGGACCCCTCCCCGCAGGCTCTCGGGGCCGGCGCGCCGCGGCCGGTCGGCGGCGCGCTCGGGGATGGCCGGGGCCGCGGCCGGCCGAGCCGAGAACAAGGTATAGCCTGTATTTAGGTTCCTGCCCTTATATGGTGATGAGCGCGAGCGCCCGCCGAGCGGCCGCACCATATAAGGGCACGCGGCGGGCGCCGGGCTGAGCTGGTGCGCCCTCATTGGCCCGCGCGTCTCTCGGCAACCGGCTCTCACGAGTGGAACCGAGCCAGCCGCCCCCGCCCCCTCCCTTTCTTTCTCCCGCGGCGTCCCCGCCTCTCGCCTCGACACCCCCTTCCTGCCGGCGCCCCGCTTTCGGCGGCACCCTCTCCCCAATTTCCCTTGCCGTGGCCGGCCCCCTCCCCCTCCGCCCGGCTGCCATTCTCCTCCCGCGGCCGCTCGGCCCGTCCAGGCCGGCTTCCACTCCCACCCCACGCACCCCCTCCCCTAGCCCAGCAAGCATCGGCGGAGAGCAGGAAGGCCCGGATGCGGGAGGGCGCTGGCGTGTGTGTGTGTGTGTGCGCGCGTGTGCGCGCGTGTCGCTGCGGCAGTGGCCGCCGCAGCATCAGGTCCACAGCGTGCACGCACGGGGCTCTGGGAGCAGTCCAGCCTCCCCCGCCCCCTGACCAGATAATCAGCAATTAGCTGCGGAAGAAACGCACTGGCCGGGCCGGGTGTGCGAAACCACGGCCGCCCTAGGTACGACCGCATTAGCATCTCCCAGGGTGCCCCTTCGGGCTGGATTTCTGAACGCAATCATGATAATGATAAATCGATGTCTCATTTAAAGGCTACTTTAAAAACCTGCCAATTGTCGGGGAAAAAAAAAAAAAGAACAGAAGGCCTGTGTGCGGGGAGAAAATGCTCCAGCCGGCCACTCTCCGACTTCCAGTCAGAATGCGGCGGAGCAAAGGTTGCGGGATAGCGGTCAGGTGCCCAGCGCTGGGCACACCCGCGCGCTGGCAGCCAGCGGGGAGAGAAGCCGAGGAGTTCCTCTGGGAATGAGGCTACCGAGCGCCTCAAACCCCCGCAGAAAATGACGCGCGGATCTGGGGGCGCCCCGGCCCCCTCCCCCGTGCATAGAGGTGCGCGCACGCGCGCACGCACGCACAGGTGTCCGGCCGGCCCCTCCCCAGGCACTAGCCGGTTCCGACGACGTGTGCGTTCTCCCAGCGGCGCCTCGGCGACCTGAGCCGCGCCCTCAGGGACCCTGTCCTTAGACAATGGGCGCCTCAGCGCCCTGGGCACTTTGCCTGTGACCAAGCACGCCTCTGGGGTTGCGGCCTCCCGCAGGCGCCCAGCGATGCCCCCTGCTGGGCAGCCTGCGCCGAGAACAGGGCGCAGGTGGGGGTCGCTCGCGGAGGGCGGGCCTGGGTGGGGGATGGGCACGGGGCGCGCTGACCCGCGGGACCTCTGCTGGGTCTCGGTCGTCCTCCCCATCCCGGGCTCCCTTCTCTCAAAAATCTCAGATTCCCCCACCTGTCCCCTCCTGGGGGAAGATGGCAGGTGGGCATTGCCAGGGAGCGCGGGTGCGAGCTTGGGGTAGGCGCTGCCCGCTGGATGAGTCGGCCTTGGCCGCCACTGCCCCGCCGCTCCTGCGGAAGGAAGCGCCTGGCCTCTGATGCCAGCGCCGGTGCCTCCCTGGCCTTGGCTGAGACGTGCTGCCTGGGTTCTGGCTCGCAGGAAGCAGTTTGCCCGCTGAGTAGGGACTGGGGCCACCCTTGGGCAGAGGGTCCGCCCAGCACCGGACCTCCACGGCGGAGCCCTCCCCAGCACGGGAAACCCCGCGGGTGCCCGGGCGCTGCTCCCGATGGCCTCCTAGCCGGCCCTTCCCTACCGGCGCCGGCCCACGCCCAGAACGCAAGGGCTTTTCCATTCCGTCCCATCCCCGAGTTTCTGTGCCCCTAGGCCCGTGGCTGCCTTCACCCGGGTGTGTGTTGGGGGTGGGGGAGGCTGGGGACCGGGCGGACCCTCCAGGTGTCCTCCGACTTCTCCTGAAACGGGGAAGTGCTTCCTAAAGGCGCCTCTTCGCGACTCCCCATCACCCCGGAGCAGAAGCGCGACCGAATCTGGGCACCCCATCCCCGACCTGTTGGCTCCCGGTGCCCGGCCCCTGGCCTCTTAAACCGGATCTGAATCTCCCGGACGGCGGTGGCGAAGTTGCCACGCGATCCACAGCGCGGCTGGCGGGAGGGGTGAGGCAGACACTTGCAGACCCCAACCATTACAGCCCCCAGTGCGCACACACCCCTCTCTCTGGCCCGCCGGAGGCTCTCGGAGCGCGGGTTCCTTCCGGTGGGGACAGGAGGGGCTGCGGACCCCCACGAATCCGCCACGTGGTCCGGACTCTGGGGCCCACCCCCATCCACGGCTCCTCGGTTCACACTTTTCGTTTTTGTTTTTTGGGTGTGTGTGTGTGTGTGTGTGCGTGTGTGTGTGTTTTCTCTGCAACCTCGGTCCTGGAGCTGCTGGGTCGAATTCCTCCCGGGCCCTGGTGCGCCCCCCCTCCGGCTTTGCCCTGAGCCCGCCGCCCTGGCCAGGTCTCCAGCTCGCCCTAGGCGCCTGGCTCCTGAGCCTGGACTCCCTTTGGTGCCTGGAGGAGGGGGTCCTCGGGCCTGAGTGCCGAGCTGGTCGGGGGCGCCTCCTCGGAGCAAGCGGCCCTCGGCGAGGCCCAGTTTGGTGGGGGGGCTGGGGAGCGGCTCCCTGGGGAGAGGAGGGTGGGCGCGCGGCACCTGCTGCGCTCCGCCGTGGCTACGGTTCATGGCGCCCGAGGATCCACCCGGATCTTCTTGGCGGAGTTCCGGGCTTGGGTCATTATGTAGTCGGCACGCACACAGCTTTTCTATCTGCTATTTTTTATTTTTCTGCGGGGAGCATCGGGGTGGGCCAGCCCAGTCCAGGTCCATCGCGGGGCGCCGCGCGCGGGGTGGGGGTGGGGGTGAGGGTGGGGTGCAGAGAAATCCGGATGGGTGGGCCGGCCCGCGGTCGCCGAGGTCAACCCCCATGAGCGCGTCCCTACCCGGGCGCGCGACCTCTCCGGGGCTCCGGGCTTGCGCGTGGGGGTGGGGGCCGACGGGGGGGGGGGTGTCTTTCCTGCGCCGTCGCCGCCCCCCGCAGGCAGGTAACTGCCCCTCCCCCTCTCGCTCGCCCCCCGCCGCTGTCGCCCGGTCCTCCCGCGCCAGCGAGGGCCGGGGCGCCCGGGCGGGGGCGAGCAGCGGGACGGCCGGGGCGCCCGGGCGGGGGCGAGCAGCGGGACGGCTGGCGCCGCGTTGGCAGCCATTTTCTACAGCTGCCGCGGCCCCGGCTCTGCGGAGCGAGGCGGAGCGAGGAGCCGGCCGCGGCCGCCAGACAGGGGCTGTGGGGGCGACGGGCGCGTGGTCGCCGGCAGGGGCGGCCGGCGAGCGAGGGCGCGGGGGCGCGCGGGCGGCTGGAGCCCGCGCCCTCCCCGGCTGCGGCGCGGGCAGAGCGGGGCCGCTCCGCGTGGCGAGCGCCCGCGATCCCACCCTTTCCCCGCCATCTTGTACCCCGCCTGGCGCCTTCCCAAAGCCGAGCTGCGGCAGACAAAGCGCGCCCGGGGCCGGCTGGGGCCCCTGCAGCCCACCGGGGGCCCCGCGGCCCGCAGCCCCGTCCCGCCCCTCCCAGGGGGCCTGCACGTCCCGGCCTCTAGGGGGGCTCGGTGTGCTCAGGCCACTGTCCAGCCCCAGAGCGCCGCTCGGGAGCCCCTTCCACAGCGGCTCGTCCGGCTGGATCCGCGCCCCAGCCCCAGCCCACCCTGGCTGCGGGAAGGGGGTGAGGGGGTTCCCGCCGAGCGCAGAGACGCGGCTGGGCACTTCTCCAGCTCGGATAGAGAGGGGGCGGGAGGGGTCAGCGGCTCCGGAGCCCCCGGCGCCCCTTCGCTGTGCCAACCTCATGCCAGTCCCCGTTTCGCCACCGCGGAGCCGCGGAGGCCGCAGCGTGGGCGGCTCTGCAGACCCCTCCCCTGCCCCGCGGCCGCGGCAGAGGGGACGCCGGGCGCTCTCCATCTTCCGGGCTGGCGGTGCTGTCGCTTCCCCTTCCCTCGACGCCCCTGCGCGGGGACTCGAGGCCCAGGTTCCGCGAGGGCGTGGGCGGCCGAGGCAGCCCCCTGCTTCTCCTTGCTAGGAGATCTGCCCCCCACGACTCCATCCCCCCAGTCCCCTGCGCCTGTGGGTGTCTCTGCAGCCCCAGGGTTCCACCGCCCTCCACTGGAGTTTCCTGGCTTGACGGGGAGGGAGCCCCTGGCCACCGCCTCCAGCCGTCCCCCCAGGGGAAGGGGCAGTGGTAGGTCAGGTCACCCGACAGGTTAGTCTGGGGCTGGCTCTCCTCCAGCTACCCGGAGACTCCAGATCAAAGCCCGGGATCGCTTCCCAGAGCTCCCGCCGACTTGGGGCGGGCTGGGGACCGGGTGTTGGGGGTGGGGAGCGGCCGTCGCGGCTGGCACCTGAAAGCCGCGTCCCTCCGGCCCGACACCTGCCCACCCCCACCCCGCCCGCGTGGCTCTAGAACCTTGCCGCCCGGGGACTCCGCCTCCCCCACACGGTCGCCAGCCCGCGTGGATTCCGAGCCCGGCTCCGGAAACCAGTCTGACCACTTCGCCCATTTCCCAAGCCTCCCCGGGGCGGGCAGCTGGCTCCAGGGTGGGGTGAGCCGCCGGGGTGCCAGCGACGATGCGGCGCAGCCCGGACTCCCGGCTGCCCCCCTCTCCCGGCCGGGAATGCTGAGGGTCAGAAGGACCGCCCGATCGACCCGCGGGCAGCCCCTGTGCACCGGCAGAGGCGCCGGCTGCCCTGTGGGCGCAACTGTCCCAAGGGGACCTGGGCTGCACCCGGGATCCAGAAGCAGGTCATTTAAGGCGGCCAGCGGGCCGGGGAGCCGCACCTGGCTGGGCCACAGCATGTTGCGGATGAGACGGAGGCCTTGTGAGGACAGACCAGCCTCTAGGGCCAGGTGGGCAGAAGGGAGACACCCCAGCACATTGGTGCACGGAGTCCAGAGGCTTTGCCAGGTCCCTGTGGGGAAAGGGTGGCGCCCAGGCCCAGCCCCACGCCCAGTCGCAAGAACTCCCAGAGGGTAGGGCCCACCCGCTGTGTGGCCAGCAGCAGGCCAGGGCTCTGCCAGGCACCTGCCCAGGGCCTCTGGGTGTCCTGCGGGGTCTCCAGCCAGCAGATCAGAGCTGTGGCCCTTTGAGCTGGATGTGTGTGGGTGGGGCCGGGGTCCCTGTGATCCAGGTTGAAAGATTTATGAAAGGTGGGGGGGTGGCGGGTGGGGGGTGGAGCTGAACACCCCCTGTGAAGGTGTTGGAGGGGGCCGGCAGAGTTGAACTAGAGCCCCCGGCGAGGGTACAGGCCAGGCTGAACAACGGGCCATGGCCACGGCAGTGAGAGGGCCGGGGAGCCCCCTGCCCAGGCTGTATCTCCCACCACTTGGAAGCTGTATTCACCTCCAGGTAGGAGCGGTCAGCAACCCCAATGCCCTGGCCCTGGGCAGCGGGCAAGGGCTGGACTCCAGGGGCTTCCATGGCTTTGGGCCTAGGGCCTCTGCCTCCGAGGTTACGGATTTCCAAGGAGCAAAGCCAAGTGTGGCCCACCTCTGGGTCTGACCCCCAGCTCTTCGGGGTGGGGGTGCCAAGTTCCCCAGGCCTCCCTTAGCTTGCAAGCACAGTGGGGCCATGGTGAGGATTCGGGGAGTAACGCCCACAGGCCAGCGCTGAAAAAGTGGGGCGGCGAGGCCCCGTCCATGTCGCCACTGCCCCTTTGGCCACGATGACTTGGAAAAGCTGCCCGACGTGCCCCGCATGTTCCCCTCGCCGGTGCTGCACATGACACCGGCGTGGAGGCCGCAGTGGTGGGGGGACGCTGCCCCCTCCTTCCTCTGCCTCCCCTGCCAGTAGCTACCCATCCACCTTCGCCCCTGTTCACCCAGCAGTCACTTCCCGGTGCCTCCCCTGTGCCGTCCAAACTCAGTGCTCAGGACTAGGGGAGTTCCTGTGACGCAGACAGACACGCTCTGCCCTCATGGTGCCTGTAGCCTGGCCTCGGCAGGTGCAGAGAAGGGGGAGGTGCTGAGGGGGCTCGGATGCAGCTCCCCTGCAGGCCTCCCGAGGGTGGCCTCACCAGCTGGGGGTGTGACCAACGCGTGACGTCACTGCAGGGCCACGGAAGCGGGATGACCACCAAGTGGAGACGGTGAGCGGCAGTGTGCCCATCCGCCCACGCCTGCCAGACAAGAGGCTGCAGAGACCCTCGCGGGCGGACGTGGAAGCAGAGGCCTGCGGCTTTGTGGAGATGCCCCTGAAGGCAGGTTGACCGAGGGGGCCGCGGAGGGCTGAGCCAGTTCTGAACGGGGACTTGTGTGGCTCCCGTCCCGCACCCAGCCAGCCTGCCTCACCCAGCTTGCATCGCAGGTGGAGCCCCAGGCAGAGGTGCTGCTCTGGGATGCACCTCGGCTCCGGCTGGTGGGCGCACGTGTGACGCCACGGGGCAGTGTCCCGGTGTCTCCCCAAGGCTCTGTCTGGCTCCATCCTGGGGGAGCCCCATGCTCCTACGAAGCCCTGTGTTTTGTGGGGTTTCTGCAGTCCACACTGGGTGCCTCTGGTGCGTGGGTGGCCGTGGCAGAGGGCAGGTCCTGGCTAGCACACTCGTGGCAGCCAAAGGCCCCTGCGGGGGGGGGGGCATGTGGTGCAGTGGTTTAGGCCACTGTGTGCATTCCACACAAGAAAGCCTGGATTCGAGGCCCGGCTCTGCTCCTGACTGGAGGGAGTGGTGCTGGCTCCATGCGTGTTGAGATCCGGATTGTCCCTGGCTCCCAGCCTCTTGGTCCTGGCTCAGCCCCAGCCACTCAGCATCTGAGGAGTGAGGGAGCATGGGGGCTCTCTGTCCCTCTGTCTGCCTCTCTAAACCCAACGTGTACAAATTCACACATTTACGAGTAAGCAAGGCCTCTGAGGGCCCCTCCCCACTGCGAGCCCTGGTTCTGGGGCGGTCAGGGGGCACCTGGGGGCCGGAGTCACCTCTGGGCTCGCTCCGGAATTGAAGTTGATGGTAAAAGTGTCAGGGAGAACGAAACAGCCACCAGCGTGACAAAGCCACCTCTGCTCTGTCAGTGGAGGAAGAGGTGTGGACAAAGATGAATCCCAGCAACTGGTGCTTAGACAGAAAGGGAGACACGGGGTAGGGGGAGCGCTTCCTGCCCCCCCCCCCACAGGTGGGAAATGGCACCCACCCCGAGGAGGCTGGGCCTGCACCTGTGTAGCCGTGTGCCTGGAACCTGGCGGGAACGGTCACGGGATGGCCACGGGACAGCCACGGATGGCCACAGTCTCCTGGGATTTCCCCTTTCCCGAGGCCACTGCCGTGTAACCAGCACTTGTTCATTCAGGCTCATCCAGGCCTTGCAGACCCGGGGCTCAGCTGTGCTGGGAGCTGACGGGGCGGACACCCAGGCCCTGCCCGCGAGAGGCGCAGGAGTCAGCAGTGGGGGCAGGGCCACCTAAGTGGGGGCGGCAGGAGAGTCCTGCAGGGCCCCCTGCGCCCGACCTGGGCTGTGTGTCCGCAGGGCGTGCTGTGGCTGTGGTCACAGAGAAAGCGAGGCCGGCTTGGGCGTCCCCAGGCCCTGGGCAGGGGGAGCTGGCTGGCTGCGAGGTGCTCCAGGAAGGGCGCTCAGAGCAGAGCTTACGGAGCAGTGCTTACACGGAATGATGCTCTGATCTGGAGAACAGAGTCTTGGGACACCAGGGACACCAGGTCACAAGCTGATCTCTGCCTTTCCTTTCCTTTCCTTTCCTGAGTGAGAGAGAGAGAGACAGAGAGAAAAGTCTTCCTTTGCTGTTGGTTCACCCTCCAATGGCCGCTGCAGCCAGCACACCGCGCTGATCAGGAGCCAGGTGCTTCTCCTGGTCTCCCATGGGTGCAGGGCCCAAGCACTTGGGCCATCCTCCACTGCACTCCCGGGCCACAGCAGAGAGCTGGCCTGGAAGAGGGGCAACCGGGACAGAATGCGGCGCCCCAACCGGGACTAGAACCCGGGGTGCCGGTGCTGCAGGCGGAGGATTAGCCTAGTGAGCCGCGGCGCTGGCCCCTCTTTCTTTTCCTTTGCACCCCACCCCACCACCACCACACAGGGCGTGGGCCATGCACAGAGCACCTGCCCACGGGAGCCAGCCGGGGCTGCCGAGGCTTCTCCCTCTGGCCAGCTGGGACGGCTGCTGGAGCTGCCCGGGCGATGGCCCCTGTGGACACGAAGGGGGGGCCCTTCCCGCTGACTTGCCCAGGTCAGGTCAGCTAAGCTGGCCCGCACGCCCCCTGTGCCCTGGGGCGGGAGGTGGTCAGGGAGGGCGAAGGCTCCGCGCCGGCTGTGGGTCTGGAGTCTCCTCCCTCTGCTGCGCTGCTCTGTGGGGCCTGGGCCTCGGTCGGGGGCTTCCCTGGAGCCCTGATGGGGTGGGGACGGGGCCAGCCCCGTGCAGGATGCCCTAGGCCCCCGAGGAGCTTCCTGTTGAGCCGCAGTCCCCCTGGGCCCAGCCTGGGGTGTCACCGGCTTGTCCACGGCACCACAGTGGCGTGGGCCGTGGGAGAGCCACCCTGAGCAGCCGCACACCTGCACGGGGCCTTGCACTCACTGTGCCCGACTCAGGGCTATGCGGTCTCTCACTCCTCCTGCCCCGTGCCCAGGCTGGGAGGCCAGTGGGAGAGCAGGGAGGCCGAATTCACTCCTGGCTCGTTTGCGGCCTGTGGACAGGGTGGCGATGCCCCGGGGCAGCAGGAGGAGGTCCCCAGAGCTTCTGTCGTGGACCCTGCCCACCAGGAGCTGGGCTGCCTGTGGGGGGGGGGGCTGCCGTTCCCAGGGGCAGGCCCCACCCAGGTGCCTTCATCACAGAGCAGTTCACCCTTTGGGACAACACCTCCCAGCAGGGGAGAAAAGGACCAGGCAGCCAGGGCGGGCAGGTGACACCAGGCAAGGTGGGCTTGGCAGTCCCAGCCCTCTTCGCGCCTTCAGGCCCCTCGGTGCCCACCCTGCCCTGGGGTTCCTTGGCCCATCAACGAGCAGTCTCTGTGCTGGGAAGTGTCACCTCCAGGCCACAGCGGGGGGCTCCAGCATCTCTGGACCCCTCTACTTCTTCCCTCCCTCCCTCCCTCCCTCCCTCCCACTAACAGCTCTGGGGCACCTGCCCGTCCTGGAGCGGAGGGCAGAGCAGCCGCAGACAGGACCCGCCACGTGGCGTCTGCGTTCCCCCCGGGGCAGTGGGACAAGTGGGCAAGTCGGTGGTGTCAGATGGGGACCGCTGCTCCCGTGGGGCCTTAGGAGCCAAGCTCGGGAGCTCAGGGGCACAGCGCCGGCTCTGCCTGCCTCACCCTCCTCCCTCTCTGCCACACCCTGCTGCCCAGTAGGGTTGGGCTCAGCTGGGGGGTGTGAGGGCCCGTGCGCAGCTGGAGGCCGCCCGCGGCCCCACCCTCTGGGACCCCCATTTGTTCGTGCTGAGGCTGTGGGGTAAAGGGCTGGACTTCAGGGGGGCGGCGAGGAAGCAGAGAGCGTGCCCAGGCTGCTCCCGGCGGTGGCTTCAGCCCCACGGGGGGCTCCAAGGACCTCTGTTCCCTTATCCGCTGTCCTCTCTCCTCCTCCACTGCCCTCCCATATCTTTTCTGAGTTATTTGACGATAGTGGGAAGTCATGTGCTTTTTCATTTAATGAATTTTATAAAGATTTATTTATTGCTTTGGAAGGCAGATGACAAAGTGTGGGGGGGGACAGAGAGACATCTTCCATTCGCTGGTTCACTCCCCAGTGGCCACAGTGGCCAGGGCTGGCGAGGAGCTTCTCCAAGTCTCCCACATGGGTGTAGGGGCCCAAGCACTTGGCCTCAGGCCACTAGCATGGAGCTTGACTGGATGTGGAGCACAGTGGACTTGAACCTGTGTCCATCTGGGAGCCCAGCATCGCCGGCCGTGGCTTTATCTGTTATGCCACAGCGCCAGACCCTCGTGTGCCTTTTTAAAAAAGGTTTATTTTTTGGAAGGCAAATTGACAGAGAGCGGGAGAGAGGAGCGATCTTCCACCTGCAGTTCACTCTCCAAATGCCAGGGCTGGGCCGGGCCCAGGCCAGGAGTCTGGAGCTCCACCCGGGTCTCCCACATCGGGGGCAGGGACCCAAGCACTTGGCCATCTTCTGCTGCCTTCCCAGACACGTGGGCAGGGAGCGGACTGGAAGGGGAGCCCTTGAGACTCATTGGCCACGGGTTGCTGATGTGGTGAGGGACAGCTTACCCTGCAGCACCGCAAGGCTGACCCGGAAGTCCTGCGCCTTTTATGCCTCACACAGCCTTCAAACGATTTGAGAAAAATGGGAATCAAAGATAAGTTTATTTTGGTGCAAAAAAAATGGAAATGTATGCACATGGGAGGTCATCCCACAGTTCGTGACCCAGAGATATTTCACAAATGCAATGCACGGGCTTGAGTGCTTTTGAACAAAAATAAATTTGTCTATTAACTGCATTTTTCCAAGAACAAAGCCGCCTCGCAGTGCAGTAACCAGGATGGGCTACTGCCCGGATCTGCTACTGTTGCCCAGTCTATCTGAATCCTGGCGGCCAGTGTTCAGCTAGCAGCTACACTCCCCGGGTCCCCAGCAGAGTTCCCCAGGCTCATCCCCGGCTCCAGCTCCCCGCTAATGCAGACTCGGAGAGGCAGCCGGAGGTGGCTCACGTGTTGGTCCCTGCCACGCGTACCTGAGACCTCGGTTGAGCTTTTGGCTCCTGGCTTTGGCCTGGCCCAGCCCCTCCTGCTGCAGGTATTTGGGGAGTGGACAAGCAGATGGGAATGTTCTCTGCTTCCTGTTTGTCTCTCTGCCTTCTCAGCATTGTGGGCGCCTCCATGCATCCCGTCAGGGGGCCCGTGGTGCCAGTTTGTCCCGACATCGTGACATTTGCTTCTGACTTGGTCTCTCTCTCTCAAGCTTTGTCTTTATTCGAGAGGCAGACTGAGAGAGGGAGAGAGATCTTCCACCTATCGGTCCACTCCTCAAGTGTCCATAACGGCTGGGGCTGGGCTGGCAGGGAGCCAAGAACCAGGGCCACCATTCACTGTCTCCCCAGGCGCAATGGCAGGAGCTGGATCAGAAGCGCCAAGTAGCCGGGATTCGAACCGAGTTCTGATATGGAATGCGGGCATCCCCGGGGCAGCTTAACCCTCTGTCCACTTCCGCGCGGCTTTCCAAGAGGACTCAAATGGGGACAAACAGTGTCCATTCTGCGGGCTGAATCCGACGCATCACAGCCTAGGCTGGCCCCTGGGGGAGGGCAGGCTTCAGAGGCCCGCCTCACCATCCAGAGCCCCCACACTGCCCTCTAAAGCCGGGGCTGGGTGAATGCTGTCCTTCAGGGCAGGGCCACCTCAAAGTGCCGAGGTTGGCAGGTTCCACCCCACCCAGACCCCCACGTGTTCTCCCAGGGTCAGGCCCCACAGCATGGTCCGGAGAACAGAAGCCAGACCGCGGCCATACATGTGGCACTTGCCCACCGTGGCAGCAGCGAGTTACGTGGTCATGATTCCTGCCACTCTGTAGCCGGTGACCCTGGCGCCCCGGTGGGGGGCAGAGAATGACATCTCTTGTGTGGGTGAAACCGATGCTTCACCCGGATGTGGCGTGGTCCCCTGGGCCCCGTGTCTCCACCTGTGGAGCTCAGCCCCTCACTGCCCCAAGCTCCAAGCTCCCAGGAGCTGGCCATGCCACCACCAGTGGGCCGGCCCCTCCCTGGGCCTCCCTCCACCCTCCGCTGCCCTTGCCCGGTTGTGCCTGCGAGACCCGTGCGGCGCATCTGTGTGCGCCTCGCCTGGACCGGCCCCAGGGACTTTCCGCCCTTCTGGTTTCCCTGCAGAGTTTTGTTTTCATCGGTGGCAGTGGCGTCCATGGAAGGAGGCGTCGCACATAAAGCACAGGACAAAGGGAAGAACGTTCCTGGCCACCTGTCTGGTCCTTCCTGCTGGGCCAGGGCGGGGCGCCACCAGGCTCGGCCTAGGGAGCTGCCAGGAGGCCGGTGACCACAGGCTCCGGGAGTGCCAGGCCGCCCAGCCCAGGCCGGGGCCGCCACGGCCACAGCTGCGGCCACAGGGCCCACCCTCCCGAGGCTCCTGCCTGCACTCGGCTGCTCCTCCTCCATCTCCCTGGGGTTTCTCAGCTCGCAGGCTCGGCAGCTCTCGCGAGTCCCCAGACCTGTTGGCAGGCCAGAAGAATAACTCATGTGAGTCAAAAGCAATTTGCAAACATAAATAATTTCCAGTGCCAGGAGGGGAGCTGCAGGCCAGCCTGCATCTTCCTCGCCTGCCGGGGACTTCCTCTCCCCTCCTCGGCGCTCCTGGAGACACGGGGAACACAGAAACAAGACAGGAAGTGGCCGAAGGAGGGGTGCTGCTCACCGGTGCCCCTCACAGCTGTGTGGCGTGTGCGTGCTCCGTGGTCCCACCTCCCCTAGAGGACCAGCGAGAGGCAGAGACCCTCGCTGGCACCTGGCCTGGGCCGTTTTCTCTTGTCCTCCATGGAGGCTCTGCGAGTCCCAATGAAGAATGGGTGGGCCGGCGCCGTGGCTCAACAGGCTAATCCTCCACCTGCGGCACCGGCACACCGGGTTCTAGTCCCGGTCGGGGCACCGGATTCTGTCCCGGTTGCCCCTCTTCCAGGCCAGCCCTCTGCTGTGGCCCGGGAGTGCAGTGGAGGATGGCCCAGGTGCTTGGGCCCTGCACCCCATGGGAGGCCAGGAGAAGCACCTGGCTCCTGCCTTTGGATCAGCGCGGCGCGCCGGCCACAACGCTCCGGTCGCGGCGGCCATTGGAGGGTGAACCAACGGCAAAGGAAGACCTTTCTCTCTGTCTCTCTCTCTCACTGTCCACTCTGTCAAAAAAAAAAAAAAAAAAAAAGCATGGGTGACTCCATCATATAGCCGCAGGCCACTCCATGGCCGCCGCCTGTTCTCACCGTTCTCCGCGTTCTCACCGAGAACACCGCCTGACCCCTGACCTTTGTCAGACACCAGGTCACGCTGGCGTTTACCGCCTTCCCGCGCGGTCGTCGAGGGTCTCGGCAGAGAGCGGCGTCTTTCTGGACCACTAAGACATTAGGCACAGCTTCCCGGAGCAGCGAGAGAAACAATGAGAAACCAGACACCGTGGAATTAGTGAAGAATTTCTCAGATGAAACAGGAAAGGGAGGAAATCCTGGGGGTTTACACCTTGAGAGGACGCAGGGCCAGTTGTTGGCCGATATTCACAGCTCGCGCAGCAAAGGCCGTGCATGGCGGCCGGCACGGGCTGGACAGCTGCAGCCCTCCTCCAGCCCTGAATATAGGCTTACAGGCAGACACGTGTGCACACACACACCCTGCATAGGCAGGCACGCGTGCAACAGGGACGCACACACTCACAGCGCCTGCAGGTGCAGACATGCACACCGTGCACGTGCACAATGCACACACATGCACACGCAGGCACCTGCATCTCGGCCAGGCCTTGCTAACACCAGCCCCAGCCCCAGCTTAGATTTGCAAACTTGCAGATGATCAGGTGTGTCAGGCCTAGCCCACACGGCTCACGCGAGGATCAGACCTGCAGGGAACGCTGTGCGTGTCTGGAGGTCACACGTGGACCTGTGTCTCTACCATTCTGAGCCTCTGCTTACCCGGGCACTCAAGGGTGAGGCGTGGAACCCACACAGGCAGCACTTGGCTAAGCGCAGAACTCCAGCCGCGGGGTCTCCTGGGACTCGCTGCAGGGTCACCCTGGGGTCTGGGCCCCCAGGAAGAGAGCAGGTACCTGCCGCTCACCTGTGGGTGTGGGCTCGGCACTGGCCCGCTGTGCCGGGCCCCTCTTCCGTGTGTGTGTGACACCCTGGCACACCTTCCAGCTGGGAGAACCGAGGCCACCCAGATGCACCCTGATTAACAAGCAGTGGACGGGGTGCGTGCCGTGAACGGTGATGACGTTAGTGGTTCACAGAGCGGGCCCCGGCACAACTTGGAAGGACGGGGACCCAGCTGGCCTCCGAAGGACCCTCGGGGCCCTGGAGGCCGCTGACCTGGCTCCCCCCCCCGACCGGGGGCAGGTTACTCAAGCCCCCAGCCCTCGTCCTGCCCACAAGGGCCCACCTCCTGCAGAGTGACAGGGGAGACGCCCACGGCAGTGCCCAGCGGGTGACAGGCACGTGCAATCCATGTTGGTCGTCACCACGGGAGGCAAAGGGCAGCTGGCAGCGTGGGGGAGGGGCACGCTCTTGGGGAAATGGCCCCCTGCGTCCTCCTCTGCTGGCGACTCAGTGAGCGGCTCACACGGTGCAGCGGTGGGAACAGTCCCTGGGTCGATGCCACGCCTGGGGTCCCAGGCCAAGGGCAGGGACTGAGGGCGGCCTGGGGCTTCAGGACAGAGGTGCTGGCTGTGGCATGGGGTGCTGGACGTGCCCTGGTACCTGGGTGTGTATTCAGAGAATCTTCCAGAAGTGCCCAAGGCTCTTCCTCACCTCAGCTCTCAGGGTGACATGGAGAGGTTTCAGTAAAGGCACGCTGGCCCAGCGTTGGGGTCCACGTGGTTGTGGGCATGGGAGGCGCCTCAGTTCAGAAGTGGGGGTTGAGGGTCAATTCTGTCCTCCACTTCTTTGTCCCCCTGCACAGAGACCCCCGACCCACCCCTGCCTCAAATAGCAGGTGAGGGACCCGGGGCCAAGGAGCCAGCGTCCCTGCCACGCGCACACACTCAGAGCCTGTAGCCCAGGGGGCCTTCAGCTCCCTGAGCCTCCTCTCTCTCCTGCTGGAACCAACATGGAGGTGGGTGGGGGTGGGGGTGGGGCCGACCATGCCGCCCATTCAGGAGCCAACAGGACCTCCAGAGAAGTCCCAGGGTGCCGAGGGTCACATAAACAGCATAAACAACACATCCCTTTTCTGCTGCTAACAGAGAGACTGAGACAGACAGACGGGCAGACTGGAGACTGCAATGGCTCAGGGAGGGCTGGGAGCTGAAAACGCAAGGCAGCTCTCCCAGGTGGGCGACAGCCCCGAGGACTTGAGCCCCGCTGCTGTCTCCCGGAGCACGCCTGAGCAGAGCTGGTGCTCAAACCTGTGTGCCCCGGTGTGGGACGTGGGTGCCGCCCGCTCCCCCACAATGCATCCCTCCTACAACGTACAAACGTTGGGGTGGGCGTTGTGCCACCATGAATTAACCCACCACTCAGGACATCTGTGTCGGTCCCAGCTGTCCAGATTCCAACCCGGCTCCCTGCCAATGCTCCCTGGGAGGCAGCAGGCGAGGGCTCAAGTTCGGGCCCCTGCACCCACGTGGGGACCTGGGTGGAAGTCCCAGGCTCCTGGCCTTGGCCTGGCCCAACACCAGCCGTTGCAGCCATCTGGGGAGTGAACCAGTAGATGGAAGATCTGTCTCTCTGTCACTTTGCCTTTCAACAAAATGAATAAATGTGTGTGTGTGTGTGTGTGTGTTTTTAAAGGAGAAGTATGTCTCCAATATTGCATAGGAACATACTTAGAAATTCTGCACTGTGCATCTGAAATTCTAAGTCAGCTGGGTGTCCTCACTTCTCTGCTCACTCTGGCGACCCTGGACCCGAAGCACCCCGGATCTGTGGACCCTGCCCATCCAGGGGACCTGAGCTTGGCTCCCCGGAAAACAGCTGGGGAGGGGCTGGCCTTTCGGGGGACGGACATGCAAGTGCTGGGTCAGCTCCAGCCCCATGCGGAAGGTTCAGTTGGGGAAAAACAACTGAGTTTGGGATTCTGGGTGTGCAGGCTGAAGAGCCAGCTGTGAGAAGGCTGACAACCCTTTGCCCGTGAAAGGCCGGGGGGGGGGGTGGTGGGGTGGGTCAGGCACAAGCAACCCCCACCATGAGGGCTGGTGCTGCGGGACCCTCACCACCCAAAGCCTCCTGCGCCTGTGCCAGGGCCCCTGACCCCCTCTGAGCCTTCCCCAGCCTTGGCTGCGTCTTCAAAGGCCGGTGTCCAGCAGGCTCCGGGGAGGAGCCGCCAGGGGGTGTCTCTGCGGGGCGGGGAGCAGCCAGCTTGGCTTTGGACTCAGAAGAAAACCAGGCAGCGGCCATGAACCCTGGACAAGCTGTGTGCCCATTGGAAGCTCAGATCCTCCCCCCCCCGCCAGGGAAGCTCAGTGCAGGGCACCTGAGTGGGCAGGCGCTCACGGGGTGCCAGGCCCCCGCCCTGGCTGTCTCCCACACCCCACCAGGCCTGGCACCAGCCTGGGCACCCGAGCAGCCCCTGCTGACCTGCCCAGGCCTTTGCCCCAGGCTCTTCCCAGGACACCCCCTCCCCCAGGCCTAGGCCTAACCTTGCAGGCTCTGTAGGGGGGCCCAGGGAGTGCCATTTCCCAGCGCTGGCCAGAGGAAGGGGCTCCCCTTCCCACCTCCAGGTCTGCACCGGGAGACGGAGCCCTCGCCTGGCACGGGCTTTTGTGTGCCAGGCGGTGACGGACAGGCCCAATTCCAGTGCGGAGCAGGCAGCTTGCCAGCAGCGAGCGCACCCTCCCCGGCCTGTGGCTGGCACAGGCCATTCATTACGCGGCGGGGGAGGGGCGTGTTGCACTCACTCGGAAGGGGGCTCGGGGTGATGCGGGTGGTGGGAGGGCCAGTTCACAAAACCCAGGGCGAGAAACTCCCAACGGTTTCTTTCTTTTTTTTTTTTTAAAGAACTTCCCTGCCCTTCTCCCCTCCCCCAGCGTCGGCGCTCGTGGCCAGCAGCCAACACTGGCCACTCTGTCCGCCCTCCGGCGCCGCCCTCCCGGGCTCCAGCTCTCCCCCGGGCTCCCGCCACCTCTCCGCCATCCTGAACCACGCTGACCTCTTCCGCCCCGGGCCCCCAGCACGGGCTTCGGGCTGGGGAGGCGCCCGGCGCACCCCAAACCCCTGGGGCCCCGCGCGGCCCCTGGCCCTGCTCGGGCAGCCGGAGACCGTCAGACCGTCGCGTCCGCAGAAAGCTGGCCTCGGCTTAGCGGCTTTCTGGCCCCCCGGGCCGCACCCGAGCCAGGCCCGCTCCCCGCGCCCCCTCGGGGCCCTTAACTCCTTCCGCACCCGCGATGCCCTGAGCCCGGCCACCGAGCGCCGCGGCCGCAGCTCCCTGCCCCCTCCCGCCTGGGCCGCGCCGCCGGCGCCTCGGGTCGGGGCCTCCGGCCTAGTGGCTTCCGGGGAGAGCGCGGGCACGGCTCCCTCGGCGGGGAAGGGCCGGGGATGCGGACGAGGGGCGCCCGCGGGAGAGTGGAGGTCCCTCCCCGCGGAACCTGCCCCGCCGGATGGGGACTTGGAGCTCGGGGTGCCCCTGCCGCGCCCGGGACTGGGGGCGCGGGACCGCGACCACCGCAGCTGCGCGGCAGCCCCTCCTACGCGCTCCACGTCTCAAGACTCCACCGGTGGGCGCCGTGGACACCGCGGGCCGGGCAACCCCGGGGCCTCCGGGCGCTCCCTTCCCGGCCCCGCGCCTCCGGGCGTCCCCGGGAGCGCCTCGGGGCCGGAGAAGCCAGGCCGCTCGGCCCGGGGCAGACGCCGAGCGCCGCCGCAGGTTTCCGCGGAGGCGGAAGTAGGCGAAGGCGAGGGGCGAGGGGCGAGGGGCGAGGGGCGAGGGGCGAGGGGCGAGGGGCGAGGGGCGAGGGGCAGGGCCGGCCCCTCCGAGCTCGGTTCACACCGTGAAATTGCACCTTTGACATCTCCATTTAATATTTACATTCAAGCAGGTAATAAGCTTAGCGTTTAGACACTTAGAGTAGCAGCTGTTTCTAGAGCGCTCCTTTAGCCTTTTAACAAACTTTTTTTTTTTTGCACATAGAAACAACACATCCATGTATACAGTATCAAAAAATATATACCGAGGTTACCGGCACTGCAGTTCCTGGGTCGGGCAGGGGACCGAAGTGAACCCAAGTATGGACGAGGGGAAGGGAGCGGAACAGAAAATAATCTGTCTGATATAGAATATAACATGATCTAGAGGGCACTCCATAAATCTAGGATTTTATATTTCCATATATAAATACCTACAAATAAATATATATATATATGTATACCGGCCCAGAGGAGGGGGGGGTCGGCCTCTTTGAGCTCCAACAATACGATTCAAAGAATAACACCACGTACAAACGCGAGGAGAGGCGGCACGGTCCGGGCGGACACGCGGGCGGCCCGGCCGGGTCCGAGGTGGAGGTGCGCGCACGCACTCGGAGGGCGAAGGCGCCCGGCGGGGCCCCACCCCGCGGCGGCCAAGGCCCTCCCCCCGGGGGGCGGTGCTGCCCCTTCCCACGCGCTCCGGCTACACCGTCACGTACTCCTTGAAGGTGACAGTGAGGCAGTTCGCGGTGACGTCGGTGATAATTATATTCCCAAAGAAGGGCTTGAACTCGCTCAGCGGCTCGGCGGGCTCGTCCTGGGCCTCGGCCGGGGGCTTCTCGGCCGCGGAGGCCGGCGCCGTGGGCGGCGCGGGAGCCTCGGGCTTCACCAGCAGCGCGCCGGGCGGCTCCCCAGCGTCGCCGCGCGTCTTGACGCATCGCAAGTCTATGGGCTCGTCCAGGTCCGAGTCCAGCAGGATGACCTCCGGCTGCGGCAGGGCGGGCGCCGGGCCCGCGTCAGCGGCCGGGCTGCCCCCCAAGCAGGTGGGCGTGCTGATGCTGCGCGCTGTGAGCCGCTTCTTGCACGGCTCGCGCTCGCCGTGGGTCTCGGAGAGGCAGCGCTTGCGCGAGTGGGCCAGGCCGAGGCCGGCGGCGTGGGCGTGGGGGTGATGGTGGTGGTGGTGCGGGGGCGGGTGCGTGCCGCGGGCCGGGTCCCAGGCCAGCGGGTCGGGCTTGGTGGTGAGCTGGAGTGGCTGCTCGCCCAAGGCCTCCTTGCTCGGGGACAGCTTCCGGGCGCCGGCGTCTTGGGGCTGCGGGTCCCCGGGCCCGGGCGCTTCCTCCTCCCGCCGCCGGCAGGCCGCCTCCGCCTTGCGCTCCTCGGGCACCGCGGCCTTCTTGAAGGTCCTGTCGGCCGGCGGGTGGCGCTCCTCGGCCGCCCGCTTCTTGTGGCCCGGGGAGCGCGCGTCGCCCTCGGCCGCCTCGCCCGACTTGATCTTGGCCGCCTGCATGCCGTTCTCCATGTACTTGCTCATCACGATCACGATGCGCCCGTTCTTGTTCTTGTTCTTGACGATCTTCATCTTGCCCCCGATGCCATTGCCGGCCGCCGCCGCATCCTTGGGGGCCGCCGCCAGCCCGTTGGGGGGCCCCTTCTCCGAGCCCTTGCCAGGCGCCCCAGCGGCACCGCCGCCGCCCAGCGGCTTCACGGCGCCCAGGTAGCCCTTGGTCCCCGCGCCGTGGGCCCACTTGTCGGGCGCGTGGCTCTTGGCGCCCAGGTCCGGGCAGGTGGGGCTGGGCGCCTCCTTGTGGCCGCCCTGGTACTGCAGGTCGTACATCTTGGGGTCCGGCTGGTAGGGGTGGTGCTTCTTGCTGTTGAGCTGGTAGTAGTACTTGCCGGCCTTGCCCGGCGGCGGCGGCTTGCCCGCCCGCTCCTTGGGGTGCGGCTGGTAGGGGTGGTGCTTCTTGCTGTTGAGCTCGTACTGGTGCCCCGGGCCCTTGCCCTGCGCGCCCAGCTCCAGCTTGGCGCGGTTGTCGGCCGAGGGGTCCTGCAGGCCCGTGAGCACGTTGGAGCGCCGGGCGAACGTGGGCACCTGCGCACAGAGGGCGGCAGTGAGCGGCCGGAGGGGGTGGGCCTGGGGAGGGGAGGCAGGGCCAGGGTGCAGTGGAAGAACCCCCTCCCCACGCCTCGGGGAGGGGGAGCCGGCACTCACCTGCACCACCAGCGGCTTGGGCTTCGGGCCTCTCTTCCGGTACCCCATCAGCTGCTCCTGCCGTTCCCTGGGGGAGCAGCCACAGGGGGCAGCGCCATCAGCCTTGGTGGGGGTCACCTGCCCTGCTCACTCCTCACCAGCCCTCCCCTTGGGTGAGACCGAAGCCAACCCGCACCTGCCCAGGAGGGCCGTAGGCGAACCGCTCCCCACCTCTGACGTCCCGCACCTGCAGGGCCCTCCTCCCCCCCAGCCTCTCTAAGCAGCGAGGCGGGAGCCCAGGGCGGGGTGGCCGGCCCTGGAGCCCAACTTTGGGCTGGGGACGACCAGCAGGCCCGGAGGAGCCGTGCGCCGACCTGGTCTCTCGGTTATAGACCGGGGGCCGCTAACGACCTCATTAGGAATGAGATAAAGAGGGCGGCGGGCGGAAGGGCCGGGCACTGGGCAGGGGGAGGGGCTGCTCCCGTGTTTACCCGGCGGCACGTGAGCCAATTAGGGGCTGGGGGCGGGGGCCGGCCGCCCAGGCCAGGCGCTGAGCCACCTGGTGAACCGGCTCGGGCGAGGCGCAGCCGAGCAGGTGGGCGGGACGGAGAAGCACCGCCCCCGGCCGGAGCCGGCCTCCAGGCCCGCCCAGGTGTCCGAATTAGCAATCCAGCCCACGCGCCTGGGCCCGGGCCCCGGCCCCGGGGGCCGCAGGACGCGCCGATCCCGGCGGACAGAGACCGTGTGCAGCGGGGAGTCTCGTGGCAGAGCGCGCCAGAGGTGCGGCCCCTCCCGCGGCCTGAGCCCCCCGCTGCCGGGGGCTGCCTCAGGGGAGCTGCGCCACGCCTCGGGGCTGGGTCGGGGCCTGACTCCCGAGTTGCGTTGCATTGCAACAGCCTGCGTTTTTACGTCTTCGGGGACCCATTATGCAATATGGCATCAGCCGCTGACACGGTGGCGGGGCGGGGCGGGGGGGGGGGACCTCCCAGGTGCTGCCCTGGCGGGATCCCGGCTCCGCGCCCCCCTCCCCAACGGCGTCGCAGGAGAGCAGCCTGGCCGCTGAGGGTCGCTGGCTCGGATCGCAAGGGCTACAGGTTCAGTTTGAGCGCCCAACGCGCCACAGTAAAGAATGTAAAATAAAAGGGGTAGGGGGCTAGCAGGCCGCAGGGCGGCTCCTCCCCCCTCCCCCTGCCCCCTTCCGTCCTCCCCAAAACAGAGGCGCAGCCCCGGGCGGCGAATCCAGCTGTGGCGGCTGAGCTGTGGCGCGTGTCCGTGCGCGCCGGGGCGAGGGGCTTCCACGACGCCTACAGCTCCCTGCGTCTCCAGTGGGGAGGGGGCGTAAGGCCTTGTCGACTTTCCTCCAGCCGACAACAGGTTAAACTCAGCCCCGTGACGTCCCGGCGGTTTCACAACGCCAGCTCCCCGGGCGCTGCTCCGCCAGGTGCCCGTGCCAAGCGGCCGGTGGCTCGCGGAGGGCACCACCGGGGCTCCGGGGCTGCGCCGGGAGGGCGGCCGCGGGGCCACCCACACGCAGCTCCCCCAAAGCACAAGCCTGGCCTTCCGCGGCCCCGCCCCGCCCCCACCTCCAAGGACAAGGGAGAGAGGCGCCGAGGCCGCAGCCCGGGGGCGGGGCCCGCCGCTGCCGCCCCCCACCCCCACCCGGTCCCCTTCCCGCACGCGGCTACGGCGGCGGCCGCGCGGGGGACGCTCACCTGTTCTGGAAGGCGATCAGCAGCCGCGGGTCCAGGATGTTCTCCTCGGGCTCCCACGTGTTATATCTTGCAAGGGAAGAGGGAGGGGGCACGGCGTTAAAAAAAAAAAAAACCACCGCGAGCCAGCTCGGCGGCGGCGTCCAGGTGCGCAGCGGCGCAGGCCCTACCGCGCCTTCCGGAGCCGTCGGCTCCCCGGCTGTGCCTGCGTGCGCAGGGTGCGGGCCGCGGTCCCCGCTGCACGCCCGCTCCCCACCCGGGCAGAATAAACACACGCGGGCAGGAAGCGGGGAGGAAAATGAAAATGAAACCAGCAGTTTATTTTGCAGTTGTCAACAATTTTAAGCATGTTCCGAAGCCACTCCGCGCCGCAGGAGCCCCGCGCGCAAGGTCGCCGCCCCCTCCCCGGTGAGGGCTCCGGCCGCCGCCCGCCCGACCCCTCGTCCGATCGCCCGCAGCCGCGGCCGCCGCCCGCACCCCCTCGCGGCCCCGGGGCCCGCTGTCACGCGCGAACCGACCCGCAAGTTCTCCGGCACACAAGGATGTGCCTTGCCCCGCGTGCGTGCGTGCGTGTGTGCGCGCGCGTGTGCCTGCGCGTGTCTCCATCCGGTGCCTTCGCATTTCAAATTAAAGGAAAAAAAAACAACGCTGCACCGCCAGCGCCGCGGTGACAGTCGCCAGCTTCCCTGCCTTCGCCTGCCTTCCTCGCACCACTAGGAGGGAGGCGGCTCACAATTGCATTTTCGTCGCTTTTTAATTTTTTTTTTTTTTTGGTTTTGCAATATGGAGCCGTTCGGCGGAGGGAGAGGCGAAAGGAGCCATTTTCTGCCGCACATCCGTGCCTGCGCCCTCCCTCCCTCCGCCGGCCTCCCCGGCTCGCCCCGCGGCCCTGCAGCGCCGCCGGCCCCTTGCAGCGCATAAATTAGTGATGGCATTTCTCGGAGAGCGGAGCACAGCGCAGGGCGCCGGGCCCGGCGCGGCGCCGCGGCTCCCCAGTGCCTGCCACCGGCCTCCCCACCCCCTCCCCGCTCTCCCCGCCTCCCGCCCGCTCCCCCGCCGCCCCGCCGGCGCGGCGGGTCCGGCCGCCACTTACTTGGGGGACCAGCCTCTCCATTTCACCAGATACTCCACTCTGCCCTGCGGGGAGACAGCGCCGCATCAGCTTCCGCGGGATCCCCGGCCCGGCCCGCAGCCTCCCCACCCCCTCCGCGCCGGCCGCCCGGCCCCGCTCCCGCTCCCGCGCCGCCGCTGCCCCACCTTGCGGATCCGCTTCTTCTCGATGCTCTCCACGGCGAAGACGTGCTCGCCAACAGCTGGCAGCTCCATGGCCCAGCCGGAGCGCGCCGGGGCGCGCGGCTGCAGACGCTGCTGGCTACCGCCGGCGCCCCGCCGCCGCCCCGGCCCCGGCGCCCCCGCCGCCGCCCGCCCCGCACGGCCCGGCAGGCCCGCCGCCGCCGTCGCCGCCGCCGCTGCCCGCGCCCGCCCCGGCTCCCGGCCCCGGCCCCGGCTCGCGGCTCGCGCTCGCTCAGACAACTGAGCCCGGGCCGCGGCTGCACGAGAACTCATGCAAATCCCGGACGTCAGCGGGCGGGGCCTGGCCGGGCCCGGCGCGGCGTCAGGGGGCGGGCCGCGGCGCCGATTGGCGCAGCCGGGCCAGCGGAGGCCCGGGCCGGGGCGGCGCGGGGGGAGGAGGAAGGGCGCGGGAGGGTGCGGGGAGGCGCGGGGGGAGGGCCCTGCGCGCCGGGGAGCGGGCGGGAGAGGCGTGTCGGCGGGGGTGGGGGGCACGGAGGGCAGGGAGCGCGACCGGGCCGCGAGGAGGGGACCTCGGCGGCGACCCCCGGCCCACGGTCGCGCGCCTGGGCCTTCCGCTTTTGCCCCGGCCCGGCTCGGCGGCGGCGGCGTGCGCGTCCTGGGGACCCCTGCCAGGGGCCACCAAAGCATCCCAGCTGCGCCGGGAACCACCGGCAGGGGGCGGGAGTGGGGCGGGGGGCAAGTGGCCGCCCCCACCCTCCGTGCCCGGCCGCCCCGCCCCGGGAAGCTGGAGCTTTTAGGACGGCGAGGAAGGGGAGGGAAGGGGCGGAGAGAAGATGGAGGAGCGCGAAGGAGACGTGGGGAAGGGGACACAGGGGCCTTGGCTCCCGGGGGCCCCCCGCGCCCGAGCAGCGCGGCCGGGAAGGGCGGCGAGCCCGGCCCCACTCAGGTCCTGAGCGGCCCCGCGTTGGCGCTGCGCCCTGACGTCCATTCTCAGCCGCCTCCGGAGCCCAGCAGGGCGAGAGGTCGGGAGGACCGCGGGAGGGTGCAGCGCGCGTCTGGGTCCGCGCGGGAGCCCGCGGGGACTCGGCGAGGTTCCCGAAGAGGCCTCGGAGGTGGCAGCGGGGAGGGCCGAGTAGGGACGGCGCGGGACGGCGCGCGAGGGAGGCCGACGGAAGCGGCGACGAACCACGCCTTCCTTCCCCCGTGAGCGCGCGTCCTCCGCTTCCCGACGCTCGGCTCGGCCAGGGCCCCGCGGCCGCGGCCCGAGGAGCCGGCGAGTGTGAAGTTTAGCACCTCCGGCGGCGAGACGGCGCGTTCCGGCGCGCGGCTCCAGCGTCCGGCTGGGGGAGCTGCTGCGCCCCACGCGGCCTCCTAGGGCGCCGCCGGCGGGCCCGCGAGCTAGTGGGGTCGGGCCCAGGGGCCCCGGGGCGCAGCGCGGTGGCCTGAGTGGGAGGGGCAGGGGCGCGCCGGGCCGGGGAGGGGGTGTGTCTGGAGGGACAGCGAGCCGGAAGCTTGCGCAATCCCTTGGCTGAGCGTCCACGGAGGAGAAAAAGAGCAAACGCCGAGCGCGAGTGGAGCTGGCGAGGGCCGGCGGAGGAGCCAACCGGGTCCCGGAACGCCGGGTGGGGCCCGCGCCGCGCGGGCGTCCGGGGAGGGCCGGAGTGCGGAAGCGAAAGCCAGCGCCTGCCAAGGGTGCGAGTCTCCCAGGAGCCCCGGAGACGTCTGCAAGCGGTCTGGTGTCCGTGAACGCACACCTAGCCTGGCCACCGTGTCCCCTCCACCTCGCGGCTCCCGCGACGACCCGGACCTGCAGGAATGGGGGCGGGGTGGGGCGCCGAGAGGGGCTCGGCGTGCAGCATTTGATCTCAGAGTAGGCTCTCCCAGCGGGGCGAGTGTGTGCTGGGGAGAGGTGCGGGGTAGGTGGGAGCCGGACGCCTGGAGCCCTGGGCGCTCAGGGTTTATGCGCTGGAGGTGGAGGGGCACGCAAATAGGTTTTACTCCTGGTGCGTTTGGAGTTTTCTGGCTCTCTCGCTGGGGGCGAGATGCTGCCGGGTGGGACAGCTCGGCTGCAGAAGGAGAGGGGTCTCTAAGGCCCACGCGACAGTCGCCATCTGCCCGCCGGCTGGTGGCGGGGTCTGCGGCGAGCCTGTCCCGGCCAGTCCCGGCCAGTCCCCTTGTCCGGGAAGGGGCCGAGCCTCCCGACACTCTTTTCTCGAGAATTCCCGGGGAAGTCTGTCTACCGAGGGTGTTTCCGCTGCGTCCAGCTCGGGGGGCACCCAGCGAGGGCGAGCGGCGGCCGTAGCCTCCCGGCCGCCAGGGGCGTCGGACCGCGCAGGCGAGGCTGAGCTCGCTCCGGCCAGGCCCCTCGGGGACCCAAACCCGGGATCTCAGGGGCCACTCGGCGGAACGCTGTGCCCCGACGGCGAGTTTGCAGGAGGCGGGCTGGGCCTGTCGCCCAGCTGGGGAGGAAGAGGGTGACCCGCCCGCCGGCACAGCAGATCTGTTCTGGAGTCGCCGGGCTCCCCGAGACCGCGGGAGGGACGCCCCCCTCTCCCACCCGGGCCCCTCAGGAGCCGGAGACCGCCTGCACCCCCTCGCCCTGGGTTTACTGCGCCTGGTGGGGTAGCCATGCACTCCCCCCACGGGGGTTTATTTCTTTCCCATGAAGGGTAGGCAGATGGACCCCTTTCCTAACCCCAGCACCCAGACCACTTCTCAACAACTCTGGGTGTTAGCCGGGAGCGCAGGTCGGCCGCAAGGAGGAGGTGGGGACAGGAACCGCCTCTTCCCCATCCCAGACTGTGGGTGCCGGGGAGGCTCCCTTGTCCTGACCCCTCGAAGGGAGTAGCAAGAGACCGTGGCCCTCCATCCGGGACTCCCAGAGCCTTGGGCTGGGGCCCCTGCCCTCCACCCAGGCCACACAGTGCCCCACAGGGAGCCCTGAGAAAGGCGGGTGGCAGGCGTGTCTGTCCTTGCCCCTGCCCCGCAGGGACGCGTTGTGCCCTCTGCTCTGAAGCCAGGCAACAGCTCTCTTGATGGCAACTCAGAAGGGGCCCCCGGGGCCCCCCCAGAGGAACAGCGATGCCACCTTGACCAGCGAAGCCTTGTGCCTGGAGGAGACAGGGCTGGGTGATGGGACCCAGGAGAAGCTGGCCACTTCTTCCTGGCGACGACTGGAGGGTGGGTGCTCAGTCTCTCGCCAACGCGGGGCGAGAGCTGCTTTTGAAAAAAAAAAAAAAAAACCCTTCCCAGGGTGGGTGCCCCCGGCGAGATTACTGTTGCCTTACCCGCGGGGCCCAGGTCCCGTTTGTGCCGGGAGGGGCCGCCCAGGCAGCCAGAACCGGACCCCGGGGCATCGGATGGCCGAGGGGGACGCCCTGGCAGCCTCCACACAGAATGCTCAGGTTCGGGCTCATTCTTCGCGATCATCCCAGCAGGAGGGGAAGGGGCTACTAGGACTAACACAGTAGTCTCCGTGCCGGTTCTGGCAGCTGACCTGCTGGGACCAGGCACGTGTGCGCGCGCGTGGGTGCTTGTGGGAGCCCCGCACCGCGGCCCCTCCTCCCTCCGAACGTCGTGTCCCCACTCTCTTGTTCGGCTCTGCCACACTTCCCGCAAAGGGTGGGTTTTCCTCTGCCGCCGCGAGCCCCACGCCAGCGCGCAGTGGAGCCCCAGGGGCAGGCGGGCCCAGCCGCCAGGGTGCGCGGGCGAGGCGGCCGTGGCCCTTAGGCAGGGCCCGGGCCATCCTGGGGCCACACGGGCGCCCGCAGGGCCGTGCCTCCGCATTGCGGCAAGCTGGGTCGCCACGCCGAAGCGGGGCGCGCGGTTTTCCACGCTATTGGCGGGCCCACCCCCTCCCACTCTCCGGCCAGCTTCGCCAGGCGCGCCCGGAGTAGCCCGCCCGGCCCCCGCGCCGCGCTCCGTCGCCAGGCTCCGCCGGCCTGGAGCTGTGCGCCCCCGGGACCCATATTTCAAATATGATCTCTGGAGCCGCTTCCACCGCCCGCCGCCGCCGCGCGCTCACCGCGGCCTCGGCGGCGGACTGTGTGTTTTATTTGGGTTTCGTTCGCCCAAGGTCTCCCTGCCCCCCTGCGTTTCGCTCCCGATGTCCCCGCGGCGCCCCCAAACCCAGCGGGGCCCACGCACACAGCGCATTCCTTTCTTTCTTTCTCCAACCGAAAGCGGCTGCTGCAAGCCCGGGAATGAAATAAAAAATCGCTCGGCGGACCCCGAAGTGATTCTCAGCCGAAGCGCCGCGCCCCCCGCCCCCATCGCTCCGGGCCGCGCGGCGCGCCGAGGGCTGAGCGCGCGCCCGGGAGGTTGTCTGGCCGGGGCGGTGGGGGGCGGCGAGGAGCGGGGACGCTGGGCTCGCCCGCGCTCCCCTCTCCCCAGCCGGGCAGAGGCGGCCCGATCGGAAGGGCCGGGCGCGTCTCCGCCTCCCCCGCTGGCCGGGAGCCCGGTCTGGCCGCGGCCCGGAACCGCGAGGCCGCTCGGAGGCCGCGTCCTGCGTAGCCCGAGCGGGGGAGGGGGCGGCGGCGCGAGAGATGCGGCCGCGCGTCGCCCGCCAGCCGATCGATCCCCAGGGGCGGGAGCGCGGCGAGCCCTGCCGGGTCCCCCGGGGGAGGCTGTCCCCGCAGGACCGAGGGTCCGAACGCAGCGGGTGCTCGGGCATCCTGTGGCCGCGGCATGGCGGCCGGCCGCTGTGGAGGCCGGGGGTGGTGGCGGGAGCGCCGCCGGCGCCCCCCAAAATTCCACATTGTCCGTGTGGGGCCCGGGCTTCGGGCACTTCCGGAGCCGCGTTCGGCCGCAGGGCAACCGCGCGCCTCCCCGCGCGGGCCCCCGCCCCGCCCCCACCGCGCCCCGCCCCCACCCGCGACGACGAAGCCGTGGGACGCGGGCGCCCGATGCGTTCCCTCGCTGAGCTCCGCGGCGTCCTGCGGCACGGGGATGCCCCCCCCCCCCAGCCCCATCTCTGGGCGAATCCCCGAGGTGGGCCCGAGCCGTGCCCTTCCCCCGCTCTGCGGGAGGGACCTGTCCGGGTGCGGTCCCTGGGGACCTTCCGCTCCTCACCTGCGGGCTCGGGGGACCCGGGCGGGGCCGGGGCAGGGTCGCGGAGGAGCCTGCACTGGCCGCGCCCTCCCCTAGGGGGCGAGCTCCCCCCGGGCTGGCTGGCGGCTCTGGGCCTGCGGGGGCGGGGGCGTGCGCGCGGGGCAGGGCGCGGGCCCGGCCGCAGCGGGGGAGGTCGGGACCACCCCCGCACGCCTCCGCCCCTCCCCCTCGCTCAGGCGGCCGGCTCTGGGCGGACTTTGAACATTGGGGCCCCTGCCCGAGGCCGACCACACGCCCCTTCCCCTCCGGCACGAGGGGAGCAGGGCGAGGGAGAGGGAGGCGACATCGGAGGTCTCTGGCGGAAATCCCGGGTGTGGGGTCAGAGGCCGCCCCGGGGGGGGCAGCAGGCAGTCTGCCGGAGGCGCTGTCCCAGGCTGGAGCCCCAAACCCCCGGAACCGCTCTCCTTAAACTGGGGTTCCCTGGGCGCGTCCGCGGGTTTGCCCTGGGGATGGAAGGGGGCCCCAGGCCTGGGCCTGGCGTGGACACGGTGGCCCAGGGGAAGGGCTGGGCTGTGGCTAGAGCATGGCCGCTCTCACCGCATGGAGTTCCACAGGCAGCCGCGTGTGGAATTTGGGGGGGACCGGAGAGACGCGGTGGGGCTGAGTGCACATGCGCCCCAGCTGGCTGGAGCCGCCTCTCTTAGGGGGGCCACCATGCTCCTAGGGGCGTGACAACCCTCTCATTTAACTGTTAATTTAAAGAATTAGGGTAACGAATACTTGTCATAAAAGTTCCCATTTTAACCATCCTGAAAACTTGATTTGAGAGGCAGAGAGACAGGCGGCCACCACGGCTGGGGCTGGCTCAGGCCCAGGCCGGGCCTGGGCACTCAGTGCGCTCTCCCACGTGGGTGGCGCGGGCCTAGCGGCTTGAGTGTTCTCGGTGCTGGAGTCAGGACGCAGAAGGCGAGCCCAGACCCTGTGGGCATCATTTCCTCTTCCTCATTAATTAGTTAATTAATGTACTTGTTTTAAAGGCAGAAGACAGCGGTGGGCGGGGGTGGGGAGCGTCCATCCTTTGGTTCACTCCTCGAATGGCTGAGCCAGGTCTGAGCCAGGAGCTCCAGCCTGGTCTCCCCCCATGGAGCCTCTCCCAGGCGCGGTAGCAGGAAGCTGGATCCCAGCTGGAGTCGCAGACTTGGGAGCCCGGGACTCCTGCAGGGGTTGCTGATGCTAGGATGCACACCGCAGCCCGGCTGTGCAGTTACACGGTTCTTCATTTATTTATTGGGAAGTCAGAGTGAGAGCAAGGGCGGGGGGAGAGAGAGGTAGGGAGCAAGCTGCCTTCTGTCTACTCGCTCACCTCCCAAATGCCCGGACCAGGCTGAAGCCAGGAGCCCAGAATTCCATCCGGGTCCCCCGCGTGGGTGGCAGGGACCCCAGGTACTTGCGCCATTGTCTGCTGACGCCCAGGGTGCATGAGGAAGAAGCTGGGTTGGAAGCAGAACTGCAGGGACTCCAGCAAGGCACGTGTGCGTCCCAGGGGCCCCGGACCGGCTGTGCCACAGCTCTTGCCCCTGGATGTGGGCATCTCAGCCGAAAGGCGTTCAGGTTTAGCAGCGGTGAGGACGGCATCGCCACCGTGCACCCCCAGACGGCAAGTCGGGCTCCCCCAGCCCGCAGCCCGCAGCCCCAGGCCAGTGGGGAGGGTATGCGGGGTTGATGCGCTCTTCTGCACACAGCGGTCAATTGCCATCCTCGGGACTTTTTCACGGAGGACGGCGCAGGTGTCCGGGGCTCTGCCTCCGGGAGGCGGGAATGACAGCCAAGTGCAGGGGGGTGGGGGGGAATGAGGCCCCTGCAGCCGAGCCCTGGGCCCCAGGGCCGCCTCGGGCCCCTTCACCCTCCGGAGGCTGGCGTCTGTCGGTGCTGTACGTGCAGGGGGGGCACAGGCCCGCCTCTCTTCCCGCTGGGTGCACAGAGCCCGCCCGGCAGCAGCCCCGGGCCGCCCGCCTGGCCTGTGTCAGGGAGCTGATTGCCCCGTGGTTTGACAGTAATGGTTCTAATGGAGTGATTTCGTATTCTTTGACTCATTCAGATGGGGAGGTTAAGAAACGGCCTTGCGGCCCCCTCCCCTCCCCCTCCCCGTGCTGGAAACTGGTGTTTTCCTTGATTTGAAAGGGAGGAGCCACTGGGAGAAAGGCCGTCTCCCTGCGTCTTTCCCCCCCTCCCCCCCCCCCCCAGCTGGGAGACCAGAACGCGCCGTACAAGCTGACACGTGTTGGGCAGAGGCAGAGCAATGGTGCTGTGGACGCAGCGTGGGGGAGCCGTGTGCCCGGGATTCTGAGAAGCAGCTACAGCTGGGATACGCTGAGCTGTCCCAACGGCTCCTCCCACACGCTGCTGCTGTGGCTCCCCCGGCTCCTCTGTGGCTCCTGTCTGTGCTGAGCCCGCCTCCTGCGTTCTTTCCCCAAACGGGCCCTGACGGACAGGAAGGTAGGCAGGTGGACAGATAGATGCAGGCCACGCCCTGGGTGCCGGGCTCCCAGGGCTCTGAGGAATTTCCCACTCGCTTCTCAGCCTGACCAGGGGGGCCTCGCTGTCCCCTGTCCCCTGGTTCTGTTCAGAGGGGGCACCTGCCTGTGGCCTGCAGGCCACGCCCCACGCCGGCCCTGCCTCCGGCGGCCTCCATGGCGTCACTCCCATTTTTCATGTCTCATTAGAGGGCTGATCAGCAGGCGGGCACCCGGTGACTTCCGGCCGCACAGGCTCCACTGGCCCTGGCGCCTGGGAGAGGACACGGGTTGGAGCCGCGCTAGCCTGTGTGCGAGGTTTCTGGGACCAGGCGGGGCAGGGAGGAGGGGCCCCCACCAGAGAGTGGGGGTGGGCCTGGGTGGCGGGTGGGTGGAGTCCCCCCTCCTCTGCTCCGCCTCGCCCCTTTGTCAAGGTCACCCCCCAGTCCACATGTGCACTTAAAGCCGTGCTCGCTGGGAGCAGCCAGGTTGCCAAGGCGAAGCTGTCGATAGAGTATTGAACAGGCAGGCCCGGCCGGCCGTGAATGTCTGCTTCAAACCGGCCACTCGGGACCTCCCTGGGGGGGGCGCGGAGGACGGCCCCCGGGGCCTCGGGGTGCCGGTGGGATTGCACCCGGCTGCCCGCACCCCGGCCCTGCCCTGCCCGGGACACAGACATCTCAAGGTTCCCTCCCTGGCTCCCTGTGCCCCAGCTCGCGGGGCCCTGTCCACCCGTCACCCAGGAGAGCGGGTCCAGGTCCCCTTCACAGGGCAGGAGGCGGTGGGGGCCCCTCGGGCAAGGATGGCAGCAGTTCCAGAATGGGGCAGCTGAGCAGCTCTGTGCAGGCCCCACCCTTCCCTGCCCGGGGCTCCGCCTGCCTGCCGTCCGGTGCCCATGCCCCACAGAGCGGCTCTCTCTGGCCCACAGTCCTGAAGGCCGGCGGCCACCCTGTTGCGTGCAGGGAACCCTAGGGGGGCCCCGTGGTCAGGTGTGCAGCCCTCGCCACGGTGACCTGGCTGAGGTGGAGGGGCGGGGCCTGGCAGGGCAGCTGTTTGGAGGTGGGGCCCGCTAGGGGTGTGCTTTGCACACTCAGTCACCCCCTCCTGGCTGTGTGCTCCCATCCTTGTCTCCCCCACCCTGCTGAGGCTGGGCTTCCGGCCTGCTGCAGCTGAGGGACTCACGAGGTGCAGCCGCCCCTGCATGGGCACACTGGAGCCACCCACTCCCTTCCACACAGCCCAGCGTAGGGGCCCTTGGCATCTGGGTGCGGCCTCTGGGGGGCACACATCAGAGAGCGGTGGCCCCCAGGCCTCTGGGACATGACCAGTGGGGTCTGTGGCGACAGGAAGGGGCGGGGCCGAGGCAGCCAGACCAGCCTGGGCTTCTCTCGGCGGCGTGGGACCTGCTGCCGTGAGATTCCAGGCCTCAGTTCCTTTGACGGAGCCAAGACCCTCACTCAGCGCCCCACAGAGTCCTGCAGCCCCGCGTGGCCCTGTAGCTGCCTCTGCTGCCCCTCCCCCCACACTGCACTCCACTAGTGCTGCTGCCTCAGGCCCTTTGCACTGACTGCGGCCGTGGCCCAGCACCTCCTCCTCAGCTGTCTGCACGGTTCTCTCCGTGTCACTCAAGGACAGGTGGGCTGAGCCTGACTCCGCTGTCACTGCCGTCCCCACCTTGTCCCCACTCGCACTGCCCCTCTGCACTTCCACCGCTCCTCTTCACAATGAATAGGTTTGTTCTTTTTTACACGTTTTATTGGAAAAGCAGAGAACCAGAGAGAGAGAGGGAGTGAGATGGACCATGTGCTGGTCACTCCTCGCATGGCTGCGGCAGGCAGTGCCGGGCCAGGACGAAGCCAGGGGCTCCCAGGAGTTGTCGGCGCCATGACTGCCTTCGCGAAACCCTGTGAACTGCTAAACACAGCCAGGATTAAAAGTGAACGGAATCAACTTGACAGTTCCACGAAGTGAGTGGTGCTCAAAACGCAGCCCTTCTTTCTAGTTTTTTTTTTTTTTTTAATTTTGATTTATTTATTTGAGAGGCAGAGTTACAGTGAGAGGGAGAAACAGAGAGAGAGAGAGAGAGAGAGAGAGAGAGAGAGGTCTTCCATCTGCTGGTTCACTCTCCAGTGGCCACAACAGCTGGAGCTGCACTGATCCAAACCCAGGAGCCAGGAGCTTCCTCCAGGTCTCCCACGAGGGTGCAGGGGCCCAAGCACTTTGGTCATCTTCTGCTTTCCCGGGCCACAGCAGAGAGCTGGACTAGAACCGGCGCCCATGTGGGATGCTGGCACCGCAGGCGGAGGATTAACCTACTGCGTCACAGCACCGGCCCCTCACTTTCTAGATTTTGTTAGCTTTACCTTGTTTTTATTTTTTAAGAAAGATTTGTTTATTTGAAAGACAGGAAGAGAGAGAGACACAGAGAGAGGGAGGGAGAGAGATAGAGATCTTCCATGCCTGGCTCACTCCCCAAATGACTGCAATGTCTGGGACTGGTTCAAGTCGAAGCCAGGGGTCAGGAGCTTCCTCCAGGTCTCCCACCTGGGTGCAGGGATCCAAGCACTCGGGCCGTCCTCTGCGGCTTTCCCAGGCCACAGCAGGGAGCTGGACTGGAAAGGAAGCAGCTGGGACTCGAACTGGTGCTCATGTGGGATGTGGCGTCCCAGGCAGCTGCTCTCCCTGCTGTGGCACAGCGCCGGCCGGCTCCTGTCCTGAGGTCACGTGTGTGGTGGACACGGCACGCAGGGCGCCAGCGTCGTGGTCCAGTCGCGGACATGGCAGCCATTCGGGGAGTGAACCAGGACTTGGAAGAGTGTGTGTGTGTGTGTGTGTGTGTGTGTGTGTGCCCCTCTCTCTCTCTAACTCCATCTTCCTTTCAAATGAATGAATAAAGCTTACAAAGAAAAAGCAGCAGTGCACAGTACTGCTTGGCCCCTGGTGGGGTCAGGAGCTGACAAACCCATCATCAGTTGAAAATTTGTAAAACTCCAGTCGCTTGCATGCAGCTGACCTGCTGACCCCCTTGGCTCAGCCTGGGCTCCCAACACCGTGCTCAGCACGCGGCCTGCAAGCCTGTGCGGCATAGGCGTGGAGCAGCTCTGGATCTTGCAGCCCAAAACGGCCACACAGGTGCCCAGGTGAACCGCCGTCCAGCTGAGAGCTTGGTGCAGGGAGACCACTGTGGCATTGTGCCCTGCTGAGGTGCGGAGGTGTGGGTGGAGGTGCGTGGGCATGGACAGACACCAAACATCAGGGCTTGCTTTTTTGTTCCATTGTCTGAATTTGAGAAAGTGACACCCAAAGTTAATGTTGCAGCTTAAACTTGAAAGTTGTTACATTGTGAGCAGCCTAGAGAAAGGAGCCCATGGTTGCCCAGGGTTAGAGAAGTAGCATCCGCTGCTCAGAGAAGCCACTAAGGGCTTTTCTTTTTAAAGATTGACTGATTTGGAAAGCAAAGTGAGAGAGAGAGAGAGAGAGAGAGAGAGAGAGAGAGAGAGAGAGAGAGAGAGGTCTTCCATCCCTTGGTTCACCCCCCAGATGGCTGCAAGAACCAGACCTGGGCCAGGCTCTCTCTCTCTCCCTTCCCCTCCCTCCCTCCTTCTCCCTCTCTCCCTTTCCCTTTCTCCCCCCCTCTCCCTCCCTCCCTCCCCCTCTCTCCCTCTCCCCCTCTCTCCCTCTCTCTCTCCATACAGCTGTTCGGGGACCAGGCTGCTGTGTGCTGAACCTGAGGAGGATCCCCGATCCCTGACCCTCCTCCTGCTATTGGGAAAGACTCAGCCTGTTTGTTTGTTTAATTATTTGCTTGGAAACACGTTTGCTTCGCGTGTCCTTCAGGTTGGGTGCTCAGAGGGGGCCTGGCCGCGGGAGCCCCGGTGTGAACGGGAACTTCGTGCTGGGGCCGAAGCAGCAACAGCAGGGCTGGGCCGGGCCCAAGCCAGGGGCGGGAATTCAGTCCAGGGGCTGCACAGCGCTCAGGCCGATGGCCGCTGCTTTCCCAGGCGCATGAGGCGGGAGCTGGATGGGAAGAGGAGGAGCGGGGACGTGAACCGGTGCTCTGATATGGGATGCCGGCGTCGTAACCCGCGGTGCAACAGCGAGTGGCCGGTGTACAGGAGACAGACAAGGAGAGGACGACAGCCAGCCCCTCGGCCTCGGCCGGAGCCAGCGAAGCTGCGACAGATGTCCAGAACGCCTGGGACCACCAGAAGCAGGAAGAGGCGGGAGCCTTCCCGAGCCTGCGCAGGGGCTGTGCCCGGCAGTGCCCCCGGGACGGTGAGGGGACGCATTTCTGCTCCTTTAAATTTCCAGAGGCAAAGAGATGGGCGGAGCTTCTACCTGCTGGTTCATTCCTGGCTGCCCACAACATCTGGGACTGGGCACAGCTCAGGTGCCAGGGACCCGGTCACTTGAGCCGTCGCTGCCGCCTTCCTGGGTCTGTGTTAGCAGGAAGCTGGAGCCAGGAGCCAGAGCTGGGGATTGAACCGAGGTACTCGGGTAGGGACTCATGGCCACCCCCATTTCCCTTGTCTTGACCCCTGTTTGGGACGGAGCGAGGAGCTGACCCTGGGGGTGTCACCACCCTGCAAGGCTGTGCTGCCCGCCCTGGCTGGGTTCCGGCAGGACAGTCCTCTCGCCCCCTGTGTGGCTGCCATGGGCCAGGCGCTGTGACAGGCCTCCTCGCTGAATGGCCACCCCAGTCCATGAATCCATATTGTCACCTGTGTCACAGAGGAGGGGATGGTGGCCCTGGCTGTCTGAGGCTGCCAGGAGGGCTCGGAGAAGAGAGGCTGTTCCCCTGGGTGGCACCTGCAGACAGGAGGCCCGTGGTGAGATAAGGTCCCAGATGAGGACGTGACAGCCTCACACACAGCTCGGTGACAGAGTGGACAGCGCCAGCCGCTGCCTCCACCCCCGCCTCTGATCAGCCTGCAGCCCCTCTGGGTGCCGGGCACGCGCGTCCCTCTCCAGGCCTCTCTGAGCCCCCAGCTCGGCGAGGACCCCCCCTCCCCAGGATCCTCCCGGGGCCCTCCCCTCCAGGTCAGTGCTGGGGGCTGCAGCTCCAGCCAGGGCCTCCCCACGCAGCCCGCGTGCCTTATCTTCCCCAGGCCGCTGTAAATCCTGGCGGCAGGGGTGCCTGCCGTCTCCCTGGGATCCCTGGTGTCCCCAGCAGGCGCCGTGTGGTGATTCTTCCTGAAGGAATGCATGAAATGTGCCGTAAACAGGGCCCCTGACCGCAAGGATGGATGCCTATCTAGGGTGGCCAGAAGCCGGGCCTGCCTCGCGGAAGGCACCTGCTGGGCACTCCTACCGCCCAGGCCCAGGGTCACTGGGCCCTCGTGGGAGTGCCCACCTGGTGGCCTCTCTATGGCGCTGTCCAGTGAACTGGCACAGGAGCCACCTGTGTGTGTGTGTGTGTGTGTGTGTGTGTTTTACAAAGATTTATTATCTGAAAGGCAGAGTCACAGAGAGAGACACCTTCTGTCCACTGGTTCACTCCCCAAAGCCACGGCCAGGCCAAAGCCAGGAGCCTGGAACTCCATCTGGGTCAGGGGCCGTCTTCTTCTGCCTTCCCAGGCACATTGCAGGGAGCTGGATCAGACGTGGAACAGCCGGGACTCGAACCAGTGTCCATGCAGGGTGCCAGGAGTTGCAGGCAGGGGATTTACCTGCTGCAGCACAGCAGTAGCCCAATTTATTTATTTATTCATTTTAAAAAGATTTGTTGGGGCCGGTGCTGTGGTGCAGCAGCTTAACACCATGGCCTGAAGCACCGGCATCCCATATGGGCACCGGATTGAGACCCGGCTGCTCCACTTCCGATCCAGCTCACTGCTATGGCCTGGGAAAGCAGAAGAAGATGGCCCAAGCCCTTGGGCCCCTGCACCTGCGTGGGAGACTCAGAGGAAGCTCCTGGCTCCTGGCTTTGAAACCGCACAGCTCCGGCCATTGCGGCCGTCTGGGGAGTGAACCAGCGGATGGAAGATCTCTCTCTCTCTCTCTCTCTCTCTCTCTCTGCCCCTCCTCTCTCTGTGTAGCTCTGACTTTCAAATAATAATGATAATAATAATAATATTTGTTTATTTTATTTGAAAAGCAGAGTTACAGAGAAAGAAAGGGAGAGAAAGAGAGATTTTCATCTCCTAGTTTACTCCCCAAATGGCCGTAAGAACCTGGCACTCCAGCCAGATCTCCCATGCGGGTGGCAGGGCCCAAGCCGCTTCCCCAGGACTGGGAGTGGAGCAGGGACTCAAACCGGTGCTGGGATGGGGTGTCGGCACGGCAGGCGGTAGCTTTTAACTTGCTGTGCTACAATACTGGCCCCACCTATAGGACTTTCAAATTTCTTTTTTTTTTTTTTTAAGATTTATGTTTTATTTATTTGAAAGGCAGAGTTACAGAGAGGAACAGGCAGAACAAGAGAGAGAGGTCTTCCATCTGCTGGTTCCTTCCCCAAATGGCTGCAACGGCTGGAGCTAGGCTGATCCAAAGACAGGAGCCAGAGCTTCCTCCTGGTCTCCCACACAGGTGCAGGGGCCCAAGCACCTGGGGCATCTTCCACTGCTTTCCCAGATGCATTAGTGGGGAGCTGGATGGGAAGTGGAGCAGCCAAGACTTGAACCGGCGCCCATGTGGGATGCTGGTGCTGCAGATGGCGGCTTTATCTGCTATGCTACAATGGCAGGCTGACTGGATTTTGAAATTTCTGATGATCACTTTAAAAAGTTGAAGAGAAGCCGGCGCCGCGGCTCACTTGGCTAATCCTCCACCTGCGGCCCCGACACCCCGGGTTCTAGTCCCGGTCGGGGCACTGGATTCTGTCCCAGTTGCCCCTCTTCCAGGCCAACTCTCTGCTGTGACCTGGGAAGGCAGTGGAGGATGGCCCAGGTGCTTGGGCCCTGCACCCGCATGGGAGACCAGGAGAAGCACCTGGCTCCTGGCTTCGGATGGGCGCAGTGCTGGCCGTAGCGGCCATTTGGGGAGTGAACCAATGGAAGGAAGACCTTTCTCTCTGTCTCTCTCTCTCACTGTCTAACTCTGCCTGTCAAAAAAAAAAAAAAAAAGGTGAAGAGAGTAGGGAAGCTGAGCTTCAGCGGCACGTTGGTCCTGCTGAGCCCCTGGGTCCGCACATCGTCCCTCCCGCGTGGGCTGGGCAGAAGCGCCTCTGAGCAGGGACTTTCCTTCTTGTAGTTGTTCTGTCTTGGAAGCCGGGGTGGCTCTGGCCCTGCTCCCCCGGGCTCGGCGGAGTCCTCAGGGCCCGTGGCCACCTGCGGCTTGAGGCCTCGGTCCTGGGCGGCAGAGGTCAGGGCAAGATGTGCCCATTTCAACATCCCAGCCGAGATCCTCCCCTGGAAGCCGGCCCGCCCGAGCTCCCTGCCCTGCCTCTCGCAGCCCGGGCAGCCCCAGGACCAGTGTCCGTGGTCGGGTGGCCACTTACTGCCCAGTGGAGCCAGGCCTGGCCTCGGCTTGGCGAGGGGGTTTCCTCGCCAAGGAACAGCGGCACCTGCAGCCTGTGGCTGCGGGAGGCCCACCCAGGCCTGCGGGGACGGGGTCAGAGGCAGAACAGCAGGTGACCCTCGCAGGCTGGGGCGGGGGCAGCGGGGGGAGCCGGTCCTTGGATCTGGGAGTTCTGGTCGTTCAATCCCGCGTCAGGGGCTCACAGGGCAGGGCTGCCGGCCGAGCCTCCACCTGGGAGTTTCCTTCGGGGAGGGTCTCTCTCCCGCCCCGGGGCAGCTCCAGGGCTTCCGCTTCAGGCTGCAAAGCCGCTGATGTCAGCCGGCGCGGCCCCCGGGTGTCTGTGGGGTGCGCCGCCTCCGCCTCCCGCACGCGGCCTGCCTGTCATTAACAGGGAGGGGCTCGCTGGCAGCGCGGGGTAATTACGGGCTGCGTCTGAAGACGGGTCTGCGCATGTGTCTCTGCAAGCCGGTGGCCCGGCTGGGCGGCCGGGGGTCGATCAGCAGCTGCTCGGTGAGCCGTGCAGAGCTGCCGCCCAGCAGGACCGGCGGGGACCGGGCCGTGTGTGGGGCTGTCCTGGTGGCACTGCCCCCGGCGCCCGCCCGGCCCTGGCCCTGCTCTCGTCCTGTGTTCCTTTACCTGCCCCCTTCCTGCGCTGCTCCTGTGGGTTTCCTACTCCTTCCCCTTTGCGTGTCTCTTTGGAGCCCTGCTGGGATGACCCCGTACCAGCTGAATGACGCCCCCCTAAATTCACGCCCCTCGGGAACCTCAGGAGGTGAGCTTGTCTGGAGGTAGGGTCTTCGCAGGGATCATGGAATGAACATGAGGTCATCTGGATTAGGGCCGTAATTCAGTGCCCCGGTGTCCTTACGGCCAGGGAACCTGGGACCCTGAGATGTGCAGGGGAGAGGTCTGGGAGGCGGGGGTCAGTTCGAGGCAGGCCAAGGGCGGCCGGCACCCCCAGGGGCTGGCAGAGGCCAGGAGCATTCAGACTTCCTGCCCCGGATGGGGACAGGATCCAAACATCCATTGCTTTGTTTCAGGCCAGCTTGTGGTCGTCTGCTGCCACAGCCCAGGACAGGCAGCCCCTTCCCAAGGGCTCGGCAGCAGAGTTCTGGGGCCTCCCCCTTCCCCCCCTCAAGGCCCCTGCGCAGCCCCCGCAGGTGGTCCCTGGGTCCCAGCCCCTGAGCACACACAGGTGGGGAGAGTGATCTTCGGACTCCAGAGGGTCTGTCCGCCCCAGCCCAGCCGCGGCCCCGTGGTCAGTGCTCGCCGCTGCTCGGCATTGGGCACGTGAGCAGGCACAGGAGCCGTCAGCAAGGTCGGCAGAAGGCAGGGCTCAGGGACCCAGGGGTGGGGTGGGGCAGGGCCCCTGGCGTGGGCACAGTAGGTAGGGAGTTAGGGAGGGGCGGGCGCGGGCACGCACGTGTGTGCACCCATGTGCACACATGCACACGCACACACTGCTGGTTCACTCCTCAAATGCCAGACCGAAGCTGGGAGCCGGGGACTCCATCCAGGTTTCCCCGGCAGGTGGCACAGACCCAATCATTGAGCCGTCACTGGTGCCCCAGGGTCTCAGTGGGAGCTGACTGCTGGGCTGGGGGCCCGGCACACTCGCCTGCTCGAGCAGCAGCCGGACTGCAGGCTCTCAGAGGCTGGGGCCGGAGCGCCAGCGAAGGTGGGCATTTCTAGACTGGCCAGACAGCTGTGAGTGGGAGCTGGAGTCCAGGGAAGCGACCCCCGTGGAGCTCAGATGGGGTCCGCTTTGGAAAGGGGGGTGCGGCCCGTCCAGAGCTGGTGGGCAGGAGACGGCCCCTGCCCCGGGCTCAGCACCGGGGCTGGCATGCTGGGAGGGCAGGGGCGTGAGGGGCGCTACCCCCCACCCCGGCTGTGGTCTGTTCAGAAAAAGCACTGACAAGTCGTCTGCCGGTGTTGGGGGGAGGCTGGGGCTGCCCCGGGCTGAGGGAGAGCTCGCCAGGCAGAGCTGCAGAGGCCGGGCTGCACACCCTGCGCCACCCTGCCACCCGCCAGGGGCAGAGCCAGGCTCGGGACCAGGGCTCTGCCTGGCCACAGATCCGGGGCTCAGGGCCTGTGTGTTCCGGGAACGGCTGCAGGAGCCCCACCTCCCCTCCTCTCCTGACTGCTTGGGGTCCACAGAGAGGTCCCAGCTGAGCCCGCAAGGGTGGTGCCGTCCACTCTGCGAGCCCGAGAGTGCCCAGCGGCACCCGGAGGTGGTCCCTGCATCCTCATCCCCGCTGGGCGGTGGCGCTGACGACCTTTGGTTCCTTCCTTTGCTCTCCAGGATCGGTTTCATCCTACGGCTGCTGGTGCTCCCCGGGCCGGCCGGGTGCACCTGTCTGCCCGCCACGCTCCCGGCAGAGGGACACAGAACGGGCTCCAGGGAACCCCACAGTGCAGCAACCCCCAAGCCCTTCCCCGCGGAAAGCACGCCCCCCCCCCCCCCCCGGACCAATCGCCCGCCCAGGCTGCCTCGCTCTGTTCTGCCTCCCTCCTGCTGCGCAGCCCCAGCCTCGCCCCTCCTGACGTAGCCGAGGACCCTCCTTGCTTCTTCCTGCTCTGCATCTCAGCACCTCTGGTCACATGCCACACCGCCCCAGGCCTCCGACTGCGACCCCCGCCAGCGACTGCCCTGGCTCCGGCTCCCTGGCAGGGAGAGAGGAGGGGGTGGAAGGAGGAGTCTGGGCCTGGGGTTTGCTCCTGCAGGGTGGAGACCCGACTTCCCAGGCCTCCAGAGGGCTCACCGTCCTCTCGGCTTGCTGGCCACAGCGTTCTAACCAGCCTGGGGAGATGGCACAGAGAAGCCGATCTGGTTGTGGTTCTATGAGTCTTTGTCTCTTTTAGGGCTCAAGTCTGAACATCAAGGCCAAGGCCACATAACCGCTCCAGAGTCAGTGCCAGCCATCCCTGCCTCGTGCCCCCAGGCCTGGGCCCTGTGGAGGATGCTTCTCCGTCCCGCAGGCCACGGCGGGTGGCCCTCGGCGGTCATTCGCAGAGGAGGCCTGGAAAACCCACTCCCCACCGCCTCGTCCTCAGGTTTACCCAGCAGGGCATCGTTGGCAGGCTCTGTCCCCTCGGCCCCACCTGCTGGGTGCTGGGGCCACTCGCTGGCTCCGGCTGGGGCTGCTGATGGCAGCTGGGGGCTGGCAGTGTCTTGGCCGGTGTGGGTCCAGCAGGCATGGCAGGTCCGGCCACTTGCCGAACCTCAGTGAACCCGGTTAATTGATTTCTTTGAGTTAAGCTTGCCAGATTTTGTAGATAAACGCAGAGAACAGCCAGCCGGGCTGGCTTCTGCAGCTGACGTCCCCGTGTGTGCCGCCTGGGGCAGCTGCTGGGCTCGGGCAGCCGGCTCCACCTGCAGGGCGCGGTCTGTGCGCCATCACAGGGCTCCCGCCAATCACGGTGCGGACACCTCGACGCTGCGCTCCAGCCTGGCACCCCGCTACCCACCAGGTGCCCAGCAGGTACCGCTGGCCGCTGGCCGGTTGAGCTCTCACCGGAGTTCGGACGCCCATTTGGCAGAAAAGGGAGGGGTCTCCGGCTAAGCGATTTTCCGGGATGCCTGGAGTCCCCTTGCTTGCTCGGACTGGAGGGACTTAGAGGGGACACATCGCTGGTCAGCCAGCACACGGGGCCAGAGAGGCCTGGCCAGGCTTTGGGGCTCTGATGCCAATCTCTCTGGGGTCCCCCCTCCCCCACATCGCGGCCAGGCCTCTGCAGAGGTCGCTGGGGACAGCCTGGAGCCCAGGCGGAAAGCTGCTGGTTGCCCTTAGGGCTCAGGGCTTTTGAATCGCTGGCAACAGTTTCTTCTGAGCCCTCAAGGGCTTGTTTAAAAGGAGTTAAAGTGCCCGGTCCCTGGTGGGCGGGGTTAAGTGGCAGGGATGGAGGATTAAGTGGTGGCTCCGATGGGCGGGGTCTTGGCAGGCTCTGCTGGAGCTTGTTGGGCCCCCCAGGGCCAGAGCTGGCCTCTTTCACTCTGGTCATCACCCAGGTCCTTGGATGCTGGCACAGCGTCCCGGGAAGGCCCGACTGCTGGGACAAGCGCATAGGAGGCTCCGAGGCAGGAAGCCCAGGGCAGAGAGAGACCCCCCCGTGCGGACAAGCAGGGTCGGGAGGTGACCCCTCCAGCTCCTTCCCGGGCTGGACACGAGGGCAGTCCCCCCAGGACGGCAGGTGGCCCGGTGGTGGCTGGGAGTTAGGCCTCCTCCTCGCAGGTGGTGGGGTTCAACCCTGCCAGCCCCCCACTTCCAGTCAAGGCCTGTGGCCCCCTGGGAGCCCCAGTCCAGAGGGGCTGAGCAGGAAGGACCCTCCACAGACTGGGAACCCGTGGCCCAGTGGTCAGCCTGGGGGACGGCCTTGGGGGTGACCGGGAGCCGCGGCTCCAGCAGGGCCCTAAGGTCGGGTCTGTGCCCTGTGGGGTGGGAGAGTACCTGGGCTGCCCGCTGGGAGCAGAGCGTGGACCGTGGGGAGAGGAGGGGCCATCTGCTCTGGGGAGACTGGGGGGTCACTCGTGGTCTAGGGCAAGGTGCAGGGGGAGGGTGGGTGCCCTGGGGGGACAGGGATGGAGCACTGGGGATGGGGTGAGGGAGGGCTTTGCTTCCTGGAGCGTGTGTTTCTGGAAGTCTCCTGCAGGCTGTTGGGGTCTCCAGCGTGTCACTACACAGCTCCCCCGTGCTGCACGCAGGCTGAACTAATTAAGAGGGAGCGGCAGGCTCGGAGAGGTGCAGCTCACCAGGGCGGGGGCTCCTTAGCCGCTGGTGGGTGGGCAGGGAGCCGGGCGGAGCCACCTGCCCTCCCCCTGGGCTGGCCGCCTGCCTCCCCACTCTGCGGGAACTTCCTGAGGTTCCCAGTGCTTGCCGAGGAAGGCCCTGCCCTGGGAGGCACCTGTCTCCTGGCCTGGGCCAGCAGAGCTGGCGGGCTCCTGGGGAGCTCTGGGTAGGGGGGTCATCTCTTCCCCCCAACCCACCAGTCAGGCCACCCCTGCAGGGACCCAGTTACTGCGGGGATGAGTTGCTCCTGACACCAGCGGTGCCCGAGGGCCGGGGGGAGAAGGCAGAGGGAGCCCAGCCTGGCCCCGACCTGTCCTGTCTCCAGAATCTTCCGCAGCCATGGCCTCATTTGGCACCCGAGGTTATTGTTGTCACCCCGTTTCACAGACGGCCGAGGGTGGGATTCCAAACACCCAGATCTGACCTGCTGCTCGGACCAAGCGGAGCTGCCAGGAGCTTCTCCCGTGTCAGGTCGGGGGTGTGGAACCTGGGCGTCCCATTTTGTAAAGATTTTTCTTTATTTTTTTGAGGGGCAGAGTTACAGACAGAGAGGTCTTCTATCCGATGGTTCACTCCCAAATTGACCACAACAGTCTGACCTGAGCCACTCGGAAGCCAGGAGCCAGGAGCTTCTTCCGGGTCTCCCATGCAGGTGCAGGGGCCCCAGGACTTGGGCCATCTTCCGCTGCTTTCCCAGGCCAGAGCAGAGAGCTGGATCGGAAGTGGAGCAGCCAGGACTCGAACTGGCACCTATATAGGATGCTGGCGCCACAGGTGGAGACTTAGCCTACTATGCCACAGCACCTGCCCCGGGCTTCTCATTTTAAAAGCTCCCCAGATTTGGGGACGTGAGCAGGAAGTCTTTGCCCCAGCCCCCAGCTGGAATGCGGCCGGGCTCCTGGTCCAGCCCGGCTACCAGCGGCTGCTTCCGGGCAGGGACTCTGCTGGGGGTGGAGACCGGCAGCCCCCAGTCCCTGCCGAGGGCCAGACACCCGCACAGGTTCCCACCTGCTCCTCACCACAGCCTAGGGGCCAAGGGTTTGTGTTGTCATGTTTTTGTTTTTTAAAGATTTATTGTATGTATTTGAGAGGCAGAGAAATGGAGAGATCTTCCATCCACTGGGTCACTCCCCAAATGCCCGGCTGAAGCCAGGGCTGGGCCAGGCTGAAGCCAGGAGCCAGGAGCTTCTCCCAGGTCTCCCGCGTGGGTGCAGGGCCAAGCACTGGGCCATCTTCCACTGCTTTTCCGGGTGCATCAGCGGGGACCCGGGTTGGAAACAGAGCAACTGGGACTCCAACCAGTGCTGGGTCGCAGGCGGCAGCTTACCCAATGCACCACAGCGCCGGCCGCCCATTCTTCCCTCTTACAAATGGCACGAGGAGGCCCCGAGACTCGGCACCTGCTGTGTGTGGGGGCTCTCAAGGCCCCTCGCAGACCTTCCCGTGTGGCCCCTGGTGTCTGAACAAAGCTGCAAGGTCAGGAGCCTGCAAGGTCAGAGGACATGGGAGCCAGTCCCTCCTGCCCCAAGGAGCTCACAGTCTGCACCCCCGTGGACCTCGCAGGCCACGTGGACACCTGCCCCACACCCCTGCTGGCTGAGAGCAGCCAGCCTCCCCCGTGCAGCCGGGGCCCTGACCCTGTGGGCTCTGCAGACGTGGTCCCTTCCCCTCCAGCTGTGGGGACAGACGGCTGGACCCAGGGAACCACAGCCCTGCACATTGCTGGCCTGGCCCTACCACTCAGACCAGGCCCAGGGCTGTGGCCTGGGGTGTCCCCGGCTGGGGGCAGAAACCTCAACAGGACCACTTGCCACCCCCCAGTTCCTAACCTGGCCAGCCTGGCAATCAGCTGTCCAACAGGCACTGGTGTGGTGACTTCCCCGTTGACTGCCTGCGGCTGCCCCGGCAGCCAGGTGAATGGGGTCTCTTCGGTGGCCGGCGGGGCTGTTCTCAGCCCTCAATGAGTCCCGTGGCCCGGGTGCCCGGCTGGGCTGTGGCTGCTGACGTCATCGCTTTGAGCTTGATCCTACGTGGACGCCTCCCCTGACGGCTGCTGGCACCCAGGACACAGAGACCAGAGATGGACACCAGTTCCCCTGGCCACTCCTCTCCCTTGACCAGAGAGCCCTGGCTTCTCCAGAGCCTGTCCACACCAGGAGCCCATGGGAGCCCACGCAGCACACACAGGGGACGCTGGAGGTGCACCCAGGGGGCCGCCACCTCTGACGGGGCCACAGTGAGCACATGTGTGTCCCCACACCCCGGGCGGCCCTGGCTGCCACAGC
>CM027400.1:1772964-1824562 GCA_015711505.1 Sylvilagus bachmani | reverse complement strand
CCACTGTCTCCCACTGTCCCCCACCATCCACAGAGTCCCCCACTGCCCCTGTCCCCCTCTGTCCCCCAGCATCCACAGTGTCCCCCACTGTCCCCGTGTCCCCACCGACCACAGTGCCCCCAGCACTGCCCGTCACTCGGCACAGCGCTCCCCCCGTCGGGACGGCGCCCCGGCCGCCGCTGCTCCCGGACTCACCCCCTAGGCTGTGCAGGAAACGATACCGACCGGGCGGCTGGGGCCAGCGTCAGAGGGGCTCTCGGGGAGGACTCCGCCCGCCTCTGCCCCTGCTGCTTGTCCCTCGCTGTGGCTCCGCCCCAGCCTCTGCCCCCCGCTCCGTGGTCTGCTCCTGTGTCCCTGTCGTCTCTCCTCGCTCCCTCTTCCAGTACCTTTAATATGTGATTGTTTAGAAACACCGAACTGTTCACTATGCTTTCATCTGAAAGGCAGAGAGTCGGCCAGGCCGAGGGAGATCTTCCACCCGCTGGTCCCCTCCTTTAACGCCCGCAACACCCAGGGCTGGGCCAGGAGAGGCTGGGAGCTGGGAGCTGGGAGCTGGGAGCGGGTGTCCCATGGGGGCGGCAGGGCCCCCAGGCCTTGAGCCGTCAGCTGCTGCCTCCCAGGTGTGCGTCACGGGAAGTGGTTCAGAGGCAGAGCTGGAGCGCGGGGGTCCCCGTGGCCTCCTAATGCCTTGTTGGCACCTGCCCCTCTCCTGGTTCTCACGAGAACACCGTCTCGGTTTCCTCCATTATCTCTGCCAAGACCCCGTCTCCGGATAAGGCCACATGGCCCGCTTATCCCTGGGGGGCCGCCATCAGCCCGCGGGCGTCTCCGTTCCTGGGAAGTCGTACAACACAAGCCCCACGCTGCGGCTGGTCTCAGGGCCTGGTAACATCATTGCCCCCTCCGCTGCCCACCTGGGACCCCCTCTGCTGCCGGGGACGCTCACCTGGAGGGGGGACCCTGCCCTGAGCCACGGCTCCAAACGGCCTCTGCAGGGCGCTACGAGGTGCCGTGGTCATGACACGCCCACACGCCCGGCACAGAGGGCCCCTTGGTCCCATGTGGAGTTCCACTTTCTCTGCCCTGGGCTCTGTGCACAGTTCCTGCTGCCTCTGGCCCAGCCGAGGCCTGACCCCATCTGCCGGTGGTGGCAGGGCCTGCTGTCCCGGCGTGGCCGGCTCCGGATGGGCTATGTCAGTGCCGGCTCCTGCCTGATGGCTGGGCGCTGCGTCCGGCCGGGCCCAGATGCACCCGGGATGTGTTTTTGAGACCAGACCTAATTCCATCCTGCAAACGCCCTGCCTAGCTCCACGACCCGGGGCCGTCAGCCGTGCGCAGCCATTTTCCCCCTGAAAAAAATGCACCCAAGACCTGGGGGCCCACAGGGTCCCGTGTCCTGCTGCCAGGCTGTCCCTGCTTGGGTCTCCTTGAAGCCGGAGGGTGGAACAGACTGCCCCGGCATGGAGGAGGTCACCACGTGTCCACCGCGACATCTTGGCTGTCATCGGTGTCCGGACCCAGCCTCTGCTGTGACCGTGTCTCAGCAAGGTTTGCAAAGCGCGAGCTGCGTCCAGCTCACGTGGCTGGTCAGCGAGGCAGGGACTCCCAGGGGCTTCTGCACGAGCCCAGGCCCCTCGGGGCTGGAGGGGGTGGCTCTGGCGAAGCCCCAGGCCAGGCCGCCAGTGCATCTGTTGCCCGTCCTGTGCGGGCACGGCTCCTCCCGGGCTCCATCCTCACGGGAGAGGACACGTTTGCCACATCGGCGGCCACAGATCTTTCTAGGCTACGTCTGAGGACAGGCGCGGTTGGGGCCGCCAGTGTCTGGTCACCTGCTCTTCCTCCAGGATCGCCTGTGCTTTCAAGGACGAGACCCGTCGCTGGATGGCACGCGACGGGGACCACCCCACCAGCTCCGCGGGGGTCTTCAAGGGTGGTACTGACATCTGCCATCCACCCAGGAAGAAGCACACGGTGTGTGTGGAGGGGGGGGAGAGAGAGGCTGACGCAGGGAGGGAGCTCATACCTCAGGGTCACTCCCCAGATGCCTGCAAAGGCCAAGGCCAGGCCAGGGCTGGGTTGAGATTGAAGCCAGGAGCTGGGAACCCAATCCAGGTCTCGCCCTCGGTGGGAGGGACCCAAGCACTTGCACCATCACCATTGCCTCCCAGGGCTGTGCATGGCAGGGAGCTGGCACTGGGATGTGCGCCCAGGCCCTCCCACGTGCCAGGTGCCAGGTGCCAGGCAGGCATCCACCCCTGCAACCGGCGGCTGGGCAGACATCAGGGCTGCATCAAGCAGTTGGCTGGGCCGCGTCTACCCCTGGACGGGCACCTGACTCCCTGCCTTCTCACCTTCTGGGGGCTCCTGCTCCCCAGCTCGGGGTGCCCCCCCGGCAAGGCCCCTCCCACGTGGCATGTTTCTGAATCTGATGTCCCCCTGACTCTCCCGCCTCCCTCGCTCACCTGTCAGGACCCAAGGGACCACACTGGGCCTCCAGGAATCCCAGCAGCGTCCCGGCTGAGGCTCGGCTGAGTGGTGGCCTCTGCTGCCTTTCCCGGGTCGGCCCAGTTCCCAGGGTGGACCATGGGCATTGCTGGAGGGCTGCTCTGGGGCTGCCGTGGCCTGTGCATGCCTGGTGACCCCTGACCCCATGGGGATGGCGTGAGAGGCAGGTCTTGGGGGCTCAGGCGGGCCGAGGGAGCTGGCTGGCCCCTTGCTCCGTGCCGGGACAGTGGCGGCAGCATACACAGCAGAGGAGGGCACTTCGCAGAAGCGTGCACCGGGATGCTCCCAGCCGCTCGGGGTGGGAGACCTCCTGAGCTCCCCACACCACGTGAATCCTGCAGCCTCCCGGGGGGCCCAGCCGCAGGCAGGGGCTCGGCCGGCTCGCAGCCCTCCGTCCCTTCCTCCACTGCCGTCTCCGGGGCTGGGCCGGCGTCTTCCTCCTCCACACCAGAGGGATGCCGGGACACTCACAGCCAACACTTTCTCTCTTCCTCCCCCAGCGTCTCTCTGTTGTCAGAACATTTTTATTTGTTATTTTCTCTAAAAACAATTGATTTATTTTAAAGGCAGAGTTAGAGAGAGAGAGAGAGAGAGAGAGAGAGAGAGAGAGAGAGAGAATCTTCCATCCTCTGATTTCCTAAATGGCTGCAACAGCGTGGGTTGAGCCAGGCCAAGTCTAGGAGCCAGGAGCTTCTTCTGGGTCTCCCACGCGGGTGCAGGGGCCCAAGGACTTGGGCCATCTTCCACTGCTTTCCCAGGCCACAGCAGAGAGCTGGATCGGAAGTGGAGCAGCCGGGACTTGAACCTGCTCCCATGTGGGATGCCAGCACTGCAGGCGGAGGCTTCACCCGCTACGCCACAGTGCCGGCCCCTTTCTTGGTTATATACTGTCACTCCAAGCACAGAACCATGACGATGGCTCATCGTTAGCATGCACGCACCACTCCTCTCTCTGGGTGCAGCAGTGTTGGGAGAGAGCGTCTCACTTGCACGCAGAGCCACCGAGGTCCCACGGCTTCTGTCTTGTGGCCTGTTCGTGGCTCTGGTTGCACAAAACCAACTTGACAGTTTCTGCTTCACTTCCTGCTCCATGAACACACTGCCAACACCTCCATCGTAGCATCTGGCAGAGAAAGAGAGAGAGAGAGAGATCGATCCCCGGGTGCTTGCAACAGCCAGGAGCCAGGAGCCAGGAGCCCCATCTCCCACGTCTACTGGGTGGGTGGCAGGGACATGAGTCTTCCCAGGGTGCCCATCAGCAGGCCGCTGGGCAGAGAGAGGGGTCGGGACTCAGATGCAGGCCCTTGGATGTGGGACGCGCGGGTGTCGGAGGCGGTGGCTGAGCCACCCAGTGGGTGCCAGCCCCTCTCCGTGCTGCTGCGTGGAACAGAGGGCGTGGCTTTTGTGAGGCCGGTGTCACTCCTGCCCCGCTGGCGCCACGCCACGCTCACCCGGCATCACCGAAGCTGAGCCCCCCCCCAGCCCCCGGTGTGCCTGGACAGCATGGGTGTGTGTCGCCAGCGTCTGCGCACACGCGTGCTCTGTGTCCCGTGGGGTTGCACTACACCGGGCGAGTTCAGGGATAAAGTGGTGAATGTCAGGCCAGCAGCAGCACAGTGGGAGCCCGAGCCCCGGGCCCTTCCGTGCGTGCGCCCGGGGGTCCTGCGGCTGCTCAGCTCGCCGAGTGACAGATCACGGGGCCTTCCTCTGAGACGCCACTCGCGTTCCCCGGAATCCATGTTCTCTGAAGTGGATACAAACGCAGCCGCCGAGCCGAGCCTCGACTTCTCACACACAACACTGCTCAGACGTCCTGGGTCCAGGGACAGGCTCCCGGCCAGCAGCCTGCAGGCTGAGTCCTTGCGGGGGAGCTGCTGGCTGGCCGTGGACAGAGATGGATGCTGGGAGACCCCAGCCGGCAGCCGGCCCTCCACCCCCGCACAGTGGGCGCCCGTCCTCGCCCATGCCAGCCGACACTGGCCCGCTCCACAGCCTCAAGCCTGTGCCCACGGACGGGCCAGGCGATCTCACGGCTGTTTCCCCCCGTTTAATCATCGCCAGGGCAGGGGTCTGTGGAGCCCCTTGTTCCTCCGCTTGGCCAAGCTGACCTCGCCACGTTGGTGGAATGACGGGCCGCTGCTTATCCTCCGAACTGCCCGGCTCAGCCTCCACGGCAGCCACGGGGACGCTCTCTTCTCCCGCAACGACCTGGAGCTCCTCCGTCCACTGGCTCACTCCCCACCCCCCAGGCCTGCAGCAGGACTGGACAGGGGCTTTCGGCCGCCTGTCCCCCCTCCCGCGGCCCTGGCTGTGAGCTGCCCGCCGGCCTGGCTGTCTCTGGCCGCGCCCGTGGTCTCCTGGGCTGCCGTGGGCTGTGCAGGCCGCTCTTCCTCCTGGTCCCCAGTGGGGCCAGCAGTGGGATGACGGGAGGAGAGGTAATTGTGGCTCCTCATTCGCAGCCACACCCCGGTCGCCTGTGCGGGGCAGAGCAGCGCCGGCTGTCTGCCTGTGTATTCCCATCAGGGCCCCAGCGCCGGGTGGGGAGACGAGGGCCAGGGAGCACCCGAGGCAGCCGGGCTGGCCCCACACTCTGTCCTCCAGCCCCAGGCCCACTCCACCCGCCTCCGGGAAGTCCCCCAGCTGGGCCCTGGCCGCCTGCTTTCTGTTCCTTCCAGGCTGAGCCCCCGAAGCCGCCTCTCGCGAGGAACAGGGGCAGGGGCTGTGGTGACGACCCCCCCCCCCCGGCGCTTTCTCTCACAGGGCCACGCGCACCTCCCCCGGCCCCCACGAGACCAGCAGGACCACCACCCAGCTCCACTACTCGCTCACTCTTCTGCACGCCACGTCTACAGAGCCGGCTCGTCGGCAGACAGGGGTGTGCACGCGTGTGATCGTGCATGTGCACGTGTGTGATAGTGTGCGTGTGTACATGCACGCGATTGTGTGTGCATGCATGTGCACACATGTGATGTGGGTGACTGTGTGCATGTGCGCACATGTGCGATTGTGCACACGTGTGATGGCGTGTGTGCACATGTGTGTGTGCTTGCTTAGTTGGTGGCCGGGGGAGGCTGCAATGAGTGACCTCAGGAGAGCTGGGGAGGGCAGGGCCAGAGCTCCAGGCAGAGGGAGGCAGCTGGAAGATGAGGGTGGGTGCTGGGTGGGTGCAAGGGGCCCCACAGCTGCCGAAGGGCAGTCAGTGTTGGGAGCAGAGGGGCCGAGGCAGGACAAGGAGGCTGGAGGGGTTGAGGGCAGATGGAGAGGGGTCGGGCCACAGTCGGGGGCTGGGGGCGGGGTCAGGCAGGCCGGAGGGCGCAGCAGGGGCTGCGAGCAGAGACGGGGCCCAGGTGCAGGTCAGGCAAAGGCCCTGGCTGAGGCGGCCTGTACGCTCCCTCCTGGGCCTGTCCCACGTCCGCACCCCCCAGGCCGCCTGTGGACCTCACCACCTCCGGGCCTGGGCCGTGGGCGCCAGGGCGGGTGGGGGCCCGGGTGACCTCTCTCCTCGGGAACGAGGAGGGTGATGCCGGCTCGGTGTCTCACAGCCGGCCCTGGGGAGCCTCCGGGAGCCCGGGCGGAGGGGGCCGGGCCAGCCTGCTCCTCATGCCCGCCTGCGCTGCTGGCCTTGCTGCATTCGCTGTGCAGGGAGGAGCCGCCCGGCTGCTGCTGACGCCTCTGCCGGGGTCACGGCTGCCTCAGGCACCCGGGAACCGGCCCGGGGCTCGGCGTCGCCCCCAGCTGGGGACGCCCCCATCCCTTCACCCGGACGCAGCCGGGCCGGCGTTCTGTGTCCACCTGGCTTGGGACGCTGGACCAGGAGGTGGGGAGACCAGTAACCCCAGGAACATATCCGAGGAGACACAACCTTCCCAGCGACTCCGCCGCAGGTGGAGCAGCAGCGGTTTTCAGTACGTCGCGGGCGCAGCCTTCGCCGTGACCTGCCACGGAACACTTTCACCCTCCCCCAGAGACGCCCTTGCCCACCAGAGTCCCCTCCCTCAGCCCGGGCCAACCGGGAATCTGCTTCCTGCCTGTTCTGGGTGCTTCGTGCCAGCGGGGCCTCCGAGGTGCTCCGGCGCGCGGACGCCTGGTGTTTCCGGCGGAGGAGAGTCTCGCGGCTGGGACGTCGCTGCTCAGCACGGGCCTGCAGGTGGGTCACACATGGCGACCTGGGCGCACGGTGCCCCCTGCCCTTGTCCACGCAGCGCCGCCCAGCTGGGAGACGCACACCATCGGCTTTTCCGGGCGCCAGGGCGTGGAGACCCTGGGGGCACGGCCTCCGCCTTGCCCGTGTGGTGTCTCCGCGCTGGAGTCTACCTCCGGCCCCGACATTTGCTTGGGTGAGAAGCTGTCACTCTCGGCTGTGCTGAAAGAGCCACCAGGCGGGGGGGGGGGGGGTGTCAGAAAGGTGCGCAGTGCCCTGGGAGGGAGGATTGACCGTCCAGTCACAAGCGAGACCCGGGCGGGCAGCTCGCCGGTGTCTGTGACTGCTCCGCATCCTCCCTGGCCCGCCCCAGCACTGGCTCCCGAGGGGCTCTGCGCCAAGGGGGGGGAGGGAGGGGTCTGTGCGAGCCCGTGGGGGCCAGCTGCCCTGGCTGCCCGCTGCTCAGAACCCCCGGGAGGCCCTGCAGGGTCACTGCCCAGCCCCCACCCTGGGAAGGCCCTGGCCCAGGTGCTCTGAGTGTGCGTGGGGAACGCCTGTGGACAGTGCACACACAAGCACGCCCCCTGCACACACACACGCAGACCAGACGTGCACACACATGCACACCCCACGACAGGCTTGATGACAGCGCCCGCACTGTGGGTCCCTCAGTGCTGCTGCGCTGTGCCCAGGCTGGTCTCCGAGGCGTGTCTGCCTGTGTGCATTCGGCCCCTGGGGGCTGGGGGGGCTGTGTGTGGTTGTTGGTGGGGAGAGGATGAAGCCAGAGCGGTAGCACACCCCTCCCCAAGGGGAGGGGCAAAGGGCTGCCTGGGCCCTTCCGCCTGCTGGCCCCAGCCAGATCCCCCCAGGAACCCTGGCTGCCCACTGGGGCTCAAGGACGCCCCCTTCTCAGGGGCTCACAGACGCCCACCTGCCCTCACCTGGGCTCCTATGCTGTGTGCCCAGGCCCCAGGCCAGCTGGGCCCGTGGACGGGGACAAGCCCTGGGTCACTGCCTGCAGAGGGCTCTGGTCCCACCACCACCAGGTGCAAGTGTGGGTGGCGGTACATTGGCTCTTCCTGGGGTGGGAGGATCCCTTTAAAACCACAGTGAGGGGCCTGCGCTGTGGCATAGTCGGCTAAACCTCTGCCTGCAGTGCCGGCATCCTATATGGACACCAGTTCAAGCTCTGGCTGCTCCACTTCCCATCCAGCTCTCCTCTGTGGCCCGGGAAGGCAGCAGAGGATGGCCCGAGTCCTTGGGCCCTGCACCCGCGTGGGAGACCCGGAAGAAGCCCCCGGCTCCTGGCCTTGCTCTGGCACAGCTCCAGCCATCTGGGGAGTGAACCAGTGGATGGAAGATTCCCTCTCTCTCTCTCTCTCTCTCTCTCCCCCTCTCCCTCTCCCTCTTTCTCTGTAACTCTGCCTCTCAAATAAATAAAATAAATCTTCAAAAAATAAACACGTCACAGCGAGCCACAAAGCTGCCTTTCAGGGTTGGACCTTGCTCTGCATCCCGGGAGGAGGGCTCTGCACGGACACTGAACGCTGCTGACCGGACGCACACAGGGGAGCAGCCGGCTCGCCCTCACCGACGGCGCCGGGCACTGGTTCCCGGAGTCTCCACGCGGCCCCTGCCACCCAGGGCTGCTGTGTGTCAGGGGAGGGGGCCAGGGCTTCAAACCCCATCTGGTGAGAGGCCCTGCGCTCGGCTCAGCACAGGCCCCAGGCCCCCGGGCCCCGCCGCACGGCGCCTGTTGAGGGGCTGCCCGTCGTGGCGTGGAGGGCCCCCCTCCAGCTGCCCCTCTGCTGCAGGGTGGGTGCAGGCCCGAGCCCAGGCAAACTGGTGAGGCTGCTCCTGGCAGCCAGTCCCGGGCACGTGGTCCGCGCAGCCGGGCTCCGCACCCTGCCCGGCACCAGGCCAGGCCTCCTCCACGTGCGGGCTGCGCCAGGACTTCTCCCAGGAGGCCATCTGAGCACGGGCTTGTCTGCCGACGCAGCTAGGCGGCCACTGCTCCCTGCGGCAGGAACAGCCCAGGGAGGAGGAGGCCAAGAGCCGGCCCCTCCAGCTGTGCCTGGCCTCAGCATAAGCTTCAGGGGAGTGAGTGCAGGGCTGTGCCTCAGTTTCCCCGTAAGGATCATCCCTGGACCATTAAAAGATGCATCTCCCATCGCCCAGGACCGGGCTGGGCAGGGAGGGAGGAGCCACCGCTATCCTCACCTGGGCTCCTCTGGCCAGTCCTGCTGGCATCGCTGTCGGCAGCGTGGGGAGGGGTCGCTCGGGGGCTTCTTCCAGAACCCCCCCCCCACAGTGTAACTACCCAGAGAGCCCATGACCTCCCCGCAGCCCCCAGCCCGGGCAGCCCCAGGTTCTGCGCCCCGGGGGGGATGTGTGCGTGAGCGTCTCCACTGGCAACCGTGCCGTCGCCCTGGCAACCTGAGCACACCCCCACACCCGCCCTCTGAGCCCCGGGGAGCCCTGAGGGGGGCGGGGGCGCCTTGCGGCTACGCAGCCCCTCCCCCGTGGACGGGGGCATGCCGGGTGCAGAAGCAAAGGGAAGTGGCACGGTGTGCTCCCGAGCCCGCCGGGAAGTCCCCTTGCGCGCGGGGCACCTGCGTGGCCACCGGGGAGAAGGAAAACCCGAGACTCTGCTCCAGGAGACCCGGGCAAGCCCTTCTCCTCCCCGGGGAACAGAGCCCTGAGGCCTCCCCGGCCTGGGCCTGAGCCAGGGCCCTGCAGAGCTGCAGATCCCCGGGCCAGTGGGCGGCCGGAGGTCACGTGGGGCAACCTGGATGTCTAACCGGGTCTGGGGGACGGTGCTGGAGGCAGCCTCCAGGGACCTGCACCCCGGGGCTGTTGCCCAGAGCTCTTGGCCGGGTGCTGCTGGTCTCTTATCGCTGGGGCACACGTGTCCAGTGCCTGCGTTTTGGGGAGACCGTGGGCCTGGTTGGAGCTGAGTGGCCACCTGACAGCCAATTGCAGCATTCCACATCTTTGGAAAAAAGATTTATTTATTTATTTGAAAGGCAGAGTAGCAGAGAGAGAGGGGGAGAGACAGAAGCCGCAGTGAGAACTTCCATCCACTGATCGCGCCCCAAACGTCCACAGCGGGCAGGTCTGGGTCAGGTGGAAGCCAGCGGCCGGGAGCTCCGTCCGGGGCTGCCGGGTGGGTGGCAGGGGCCGAGCACGTGGGCCATCACCGCTGCCTTCTCAGGTGCATCCGGAAGCTGGATGGGAAGCAGAGCCACGGCGTCCACCTGCACTCCCGTGTGAGGTGCGGGCCCAGGATCCACACCCTAACCCTGCAGGTCCCGGCTCCAGGAGTCCCCGCTGACGTGGAGGGGAGCCTTGCTGTGGGGGGGCACTGGCAACACAGCCGTGGTTCTGCCCTGGCGCCCCCACGCCACGCACCCAGCCCTGGCCCTCAGCACCCCGGGAGGAACCCCTCCCCCAGGGAGCCCCTGTGCAGGGGCTTTCCCACCTCCCAGCTGGGAGCCACCGTGTGGGCTCCTTGAGCCCTGGGCTTCCGTGGTCTGGTTCTGGAAAATGCAGGCAGCCAGGGGCTTTCCGGGGGCAGGGGTGGCACGAGAGGCGCCCCTTCCTGGCAGCTCCCGGATCCGCACCCGCTGGGTGCACCCCTGGTCTCTCTCTGCCTCCATCCCCCTCCCCGCTCCCTGCTCCATTCTAATTCAGCCCCTCCAGCCCGTGTCACTTTGGTTTCTCAGTGGGAATATCTGGGGCTCTGCCTGCCGCTCCGTCCACTTCCCCGGGCCACCCTCCCGCAGCCGGCCAGGGGCTGGGGCCGGCGCTGGTCGTGCTGACATCACAGGGCGTTTGCCCACGGCTCCTCGCCTAACGCAAATTTCATCCTCGTTCCCTTGGAATCAATTTGCTTTTATTGCCTCAGCTGCTCAAAAGCAATTTTTCAAGAACAAAAAGGTCAGCACGTCCAAGACTCATCAATTCTCGGAGAGCTCCCGCCGCCCCCGGGGAGCGGGCTCGCAGCCCCCGGCCTCGTAGCCGCCCCTCCCGCCCCGGCACGCTGATTGCTTCGTGATGCCTGTCATTAGCCGTGTGTTGGAGACGTGGCACCATGTTCTTACAACATAAAACCTGGGCGGCTGGGGGCGGGGGCGGTGGGCGCATTGATGGCGCATGAAGGCTCACGTGCACGGTGGCTGCTGAGCTGATGGATTGCTGGCCAGCAGAGGCAGGACAGGAAGCGCCCGGCCACCTGTTTAAAGCCTTGGCCACTCAGGGGAGGAGCCGAGTCCCTCCAGCCCCCACCACCGTGGCCTCTGGCAGCAGCCAGCTGTTACCCCGCTGCAGCCCTGCTGGGCACGGACACGCCCCTGGGTGCCCCTGCCCACCACGATGCCAGCCCCGGCCCCTTCAACCCTGCAAGGGCCACACCGCCACTGGCAGCTGGGGAGCCCGAGGCAGTGGGCAGGGAGGAGACGGACAGACGGACAGGTGGACAGGCGGACAGGCGGGTCGGCCCTGCCAGGCTTGCTCAGTGTCCCCACCCCGGATCCTGACCCTGGTATCCGTGACCATGCAGCTCGGGTGCGCCACACTTTGTCTTATATCCACTCCCCAGACAGGCAGACCGAGGTGACCAGGCCCTTAACTGTGCCCCTGGCTGGAAGTGGGCAGCGGGGGCTGGAGCCCCACTGTGTGTTCTTTGTTCGCCTAAGGACAGTTTCTTTCTTTCTTAAAAACATCTTTGCTCTCATTTTGTTTGAGAGACAAGCCATGGAGAGGGAGCGATCTTCCACTGCTGGTTCACTCCCCAAATCCCTGTAACAGCTGGACTGGGCCAGGCCGATCCAGCCGGGGGCTCCCTGCAGGTCTCCCACGTAGGTGGCAGGGGCCACGCACTTGGGCCACCGCCTGCTGCCTTCCAGAGCGCACGTTAGCAGAAGCTGGGTCAGAAGTGCAGCCAGGACTTGAGCCAGCTACTCTGTGGGGGGAAGCAGCGTTCCTAGTGGCAGCTTAGCCACGAGCCAACCCCCTGCCCTCTTACTCTCCTAAAAATGCTCCCGGGGCGGGGTGGGGGGAGGGGGACTGGCACTGTGGCGCAGTGGGTTAAAGCCCCGGCCTGCAGCACTGGCATCCCATATGGGCGCCGGTTCAAGTCCCTGTTGCTCCACTTCCAATCCAGCTCTCTGCTATGGCCTGAGGAAGCAGCAGAAGACAGCCCAAGTCCTTGGGCCCCTGCACCCATGTGGGAGACCTGGAAGAAGCTCCTGGTTCCTGGCTTCAAGACGGCTCAGCTCTGGCCGTCCCAGCCATTTGGGGAGTGAACCAGCAGATGGAAGACCTCTCTCTGTCTCTACCGCTTTCTGTAACTCTGTCTTTCAAATAAATAAAAATAAATCTTAAAAACATGCTACAGAAGGGGCCAGAATTGTGGCTTAGCAGATAAAGCTGCTGCGCCGGCATCCCACATGGGCGCCGGTTCTAGTCCCGGCTGCTCCACATCTGATCCAGCTCCCTGCTAATGGCCTTTGGCTCTGGCACCCACGAGGGAGATCTGGAAGAAGCTCCTGGCTCCTGGTTCTGGCCTGGCCTAGCCCTGGCTGTTGTGGCCATCTGGGGAGTGAGCCAGCGAATGGAAGACCTCCCCCCCCCGCCACCGAACTCTGCCTTTCAAATCAATAAATAAGCTACAGAACCCCTCTGGAACAGGCAAGTCCTGGGATTCAGAGCAGATGGGGGTCAGGAGGTGCTGGGGAGCCCCCCGGGGATGAGGAGAAGTCGCTCAGCTTCCTTCTGGGGTGAGGACAACGTCCTGTGGCCAGAGGTGGTGGCACAACAGGGCGCACGCTCTGAACACCACCAAATTGGACACTTGAGACCGATGGATTGTGTGCAGAGCGAATTTCACTTCAGTGAATGATTCGGGAGAAAATGGCTTAGCCGTTTCTGCCACCTCTCTGGCATAGGCGGGGGCCAGTGTGGCTGCAACCCGGGAGAAGCAGGCCCAGCCGGAGCCACCTCCTCCAGTGAGCCTTCCCGACTCATTGACCTCTGTGACTCCATGGCCTCTCCAGGGTGGCAGCCCTGTGCCCTTAGCTCTGGCCTGGGCAGAGGCTTCTGTCACTGCTCCGAGGGCAGGGCCACCATCTCGGCACACAACAGCCTCGTGCCCACGGCACCAGGATCCAGGTGCTCTGGGCTTCTGCCAGGCAGGGCACACGCACTCGCACACATACACACTCATACACTGGCACACACACTTGTACATTCACACACACACATGCATACATACACATACACACGCATATACTTGTGCACATACATACACCCACCCACACTGTCACACACTTGTGCACACACACATTCACCCCCCACACACGGTCATACACGTGTGCACACACATACACTTGCACACACATTCATGCATACACACACACTACACACAGTCATACACTTGTGCACACACACATACACCCACACACACATACTCGCACACTCACACTCAGGGCCCAGGGCCCACGGAGCCTCGCCTGCCTGAGGCTCTAACTGACCCCTGCTCCGTCCCCTTTCTGTTCCCTTCAGCCACAACAGAGGCTCCCTAAGGCCCTGGATGACTCGTGGCTGGCAGGAGAGACTGCCCAGGGCCCATGAAGGGTGGGAGAGCTGGGGAGGGGCTGGGCGCAGCCTCGTGTGGAGCCCGCCTGCCCTGGAGACAGGAGAGCCCTTGGCTCCCAGTGGACCCACAGGGTCTGAGCTGAGCTCTCAGGAGGCCCCAAGGCTGCCCTGGGACCCCGGCAGCCCCGGATCTCCGTGTGCTGACCAGTGGCTGGAGCTCATGCTCCCGAGTTCTTTCTCGGTGAGATCCGGCAGTCTCTGCTGCACCCCAGGTTGCCCGTCCTGGCCCCCAGGTGCGAGCCTTGTCCCCTGTCTCCAAGGCAGGTGGGCACTGCGCGAGGCTGCGCCCAGCCCCTCCCCAGCTCTCCCACCCTTCATGGGCCCTGGGCAGTCTCTCCTGCCAGCCACGAGTCGTCCAGGGCCTTAGGGAGCCTCTGTTGTGGCTGAAGGGAATGGAAAGGGACGGAGCAGGGGTCAGTTAGAGCCTCAGGCAGGCCAGGCTCCGTGGGCCCTGGGCCCTGAGCGGGTGGACGGCACTTGTCTCCCTTCTCCAAGTCCAGGGACTGCCAGGGAGACGGAGCGAGACGGCACCCATGGAGGCACCTGGGAGAGACAACCCCTGTCACGTGTCTACATTCTAATGACACCCACGACCCTCCGTGAGCCGGCTCTGTGTCCTGGGCATGGGGCCTGTGGTCACCCCCAGCCGCTGGGGCAGGTCGGGGAGCCCCGGTGCCCAGGCCGGCACCGCTCCGGCAGCCAGGCTCAGCCTCGGAACCTGATCTGCGTCCTCGGGGGGTGGGGGGCCCAGCAGCTCGTCTCAGCGCACAGGGACGGCTCAGCATTCTAGGAAATCCCTAGGGGTTTTCTCGGGACCCAGGGCGGGGCAGGAAGTCCCTTGGGGCCAGGGGATGGTGGCAGCAGGTGGCACCCGGCACTCTGGGCGGAAGTGCCCTCCGGGGGCCGGGCTGGTGAGGCCCAGTGAAGGAGCTTCCGCCCCACACAGGGCCTGAGGGCTCCCCCGGCAGGCTGGGCCCCCACCTGCCCTATTTTCAGCCTCAGGGGAGCCGGGGGCCGGGCCTTGCTGCTATTTCGCCCTCCCGGGCTGCTTTGCTCTGAATAACTGGGTGAGCGCGAGTGCCCGAGCCGCGGGGCTTGGCAGTGGCCAGGCGTTTCCCTGCCCAGCTGGTCTGCAGGTGACCCAGGCCGGGCATCCCCGGATTGCGGGTTCCGGGGGCGCCTCGGCCCCCCGCACGCCTCTCCCCGCCCCCACCAGCCTCCCACGGCTCTAAACTCAAGGATGTCACTCGCTCAGACCAACCACAATGGCATCCATTATAATCCTAGAGCTACAAAAAAAAAAAAGAGAGAGAGAGAGAGAGAGAGAGAGAGAGAGAAGAAAGGTTGTGTGGGGTGCCCGGGAATCCTGCCGCACCCAGCGCGCCACAATCGGCCATTGTTGGGGTAGAAGTTTCCCGGTGATAAGAGGGAGGCTGCAGACGCGGCCTCTGAACTGGTTGCAAAACAGACTACAGGCTTCAAGGCCACCAGATAGCGTGGCCCCGCCGGAGCGGCCCAGGGCCCCGGCCGAGCTGTGGGCCGACGGCCCTGCCGCCACATCACAGGCTCCCAGAAAGGGGGGCTGAGTGCGGGCTCCGCCCCACCCCCACCCCTCAGGGCCCTGGCTCTGTCTAGAGGGCGACCTCTGGGGTCTTCCCTGTGCCACAGGCTTCAGCCCTCCCCCCCCCAATTCTCCAGTCACATCCACCTGTCCGGAGGCGGTGCCGTCTGCCCCCTAGCGTGGGCAGGGAAACTGAGGCATGGACTGGGGACAGCTGGCAGGGCCTGGACTCAGAGCTGGGGGCCTCAGGGTTCCCCCATTTACCCTGTGGGAGTGGCCGGGGCTTTCTGCCCTCTCCCTGATGGAGCTGGGGTCCTGGGCCAGGTCAGGGGGAACCAGCCAGGGCTCGGGGCTCTCCTGGGAGCCGCCCCAAGGCCACTGGCCCTGGAGCTGTCACCAGCTTCAGCGCTGGGGACCTGGAGGGCAGGAGGCGGCGGCAGTGAGTGTACCAGCGACAGGTCTACGGCGTAGGCCCAGGGCCCGGCTGCTTTCACTGGACCCCGGCTGGTCACTCGGCCACTCTGTGAGCTTGGGGACCATGCAATTTGGCCACGCCTCCGTTTCCTAATTTAATAGTGGTTGCCTTGAGATGTGACCGAGAGTGCTTGGCTGAGTCCCTGCCGTGGGAAGGCCCCAGCCCCCGGCCCTCAGCCTCACTGTGCAGACCACCCCCAGCTGCTCTCCCTGGCTCCGAATCCGGAGCTCCAGCCACACATGGCCCCTGCACCAGCGCTGGCCACCAGCTAGCAGGTGGCTGCTGGTTCCCGGCTCTCCCGGCAGGCTCAAGCCGCTCCCTGGGAGCAGGGGCCGCTGTGTGCACCACGCGGACTCCAGGCACGGACTCCAGGGTGAGTCACTGTGGGCGGAGCTGGGCACTGCCAGTCAAGCCCGCGCAGCCCCCAGCCTCCTGGCCTAGGGCCCCTGCGCCCCTCCCCCTCTCAGAGGCTCCAGCCAGCAGCCCCTGGTGACCCAGGCTGGGGTCTCGGCTTAGCGTCTCCCAGCTGGGGCACAAGACCTCTCCAAGGCCATGTCTCTCCGCCACCGGCCCCTCGAACTCTAGGACCACACCCCTGCCCCCCCATCCCTGCTCTCACCTCCCCCAGCCCAGGGGGCCAACTCCTCTGTAGTCGCCACCAATGAAGCCTCTGTCCCTCGACCGAATGCGCGGCCGGTAACAGATGCAGACCCTGGTGCCAGGGAGTCGTCCGCTGTCAGCCAGCGCAGGGTGCACGGGACCCAGCAGCCCACGCTGCCTCCGAGTGGAGACCTGCGGGCCAATGTGGCCCCGGGGGGCGCGGCCTGGGAGGTGGGGGCTGGGCACAGTCTGCTGGGACCCCGGGCGCAGGGCTGGGGGCTTCGAGGCCGCGAGGCTGGAGCTCCATGCTTTCTGCTGTCTGCGTCCACGGCTCCAGCCAGAGTGAGGCTCTCTGGCCCCCACCTCCCCTGCGCACTGGCCACGGCCAGGCTGAGTGGCCGCCTCTGCCTGTGACTCGCCAGGCTGGACAGCAGTGCAGTCCTGACCTCTCACGCCTGGGCACGGACTGGCCCTGCGCGTGACCGGGGGCCGGGCCGGCTGTCACGCTCTGGAGTGGCCAGAGGGTGCTCCCCAGCCTCCCCTCACCCAGCCCGCTCTCAGACTCCGACCTTATCAGCCAGCGGCCCCGCCACGCTCGCTCTGGGATCTGTGTGCTCCGCCGTGTGCCGGGCCCACGTTCCTGCACTCCCAGTATTTGCCAAGTTCCCGGGAGGGCCTGCCTTATCCCTTTATTACCCAGCGAACACCTGCTGGGCCGGGTGGGGGCGGGGCCGGCCGGCAGCACTGCAGCTGTGATGCTCTGAGGGGGTGTGGGAAGGGTCTGGCGGGGGAGGGGCGGGCAGAGGAGCCAGGGTGGGGGGGTCTAAGAAGCGGAGCCAAAGCTGAGGGTTGAAGGCCTTCGTTGGGGGAGGGGCTGCCCGCCTTACGCCAGAGACCCCCACGACGGCTCTGGGGGACAGATTTGGAGCCCCAGGGTTGATATCCAACCACAGAGAGGTCATGACCCGCCACAGCCCCAGCAGCCAGCCGGGAGTCCAGGGTTCAAAGCCGGCCTCTCTGCCTGGGTGCTGGGCCTCTCTGGTGCTGGGCAGGTGTGTGAGGGGTATAAGGGGGCGGGGTGAGAGGGGTGGGGGGCAGAGGGAGGAGCCTCTGAGCAGCTCCTGCCCCTCTTCCCCAGCCTGCTTCTCTGCATACAGCAGGCGCTCAACACCGTGCTCACTCCTCTTCCCCCAGAGAGAGGAGGGAGCCAAGAGCCTGGGAGGAGGGGTGCAGGTGGGTGACCCAGTGTGGGGGGCCCTGCTTGGCCGGGTCACTCCCCGAGTTCCTGCCTCAAGGTCCTCAGTGGTCCTGCCCCCAGGGGGCCTCCTCCCCATCCCCGGGGAAGCGGCCCCTGCAAGGAGAGAGGCCGAGCCGGAGCCACACAGGCCGTCCTGAGCCAGGGGCTGGGGTGGGCCCGGGCTGTGCCACCCTTGTCCGGGCCATGCGTCCAGCTTGGCCGAGCCCAGCCTGAGCAGACACAGAGCTCGCTGGGTGCCCGGCAACGACCCAGATTAATCTCGATCCATGAGCCCGCAGAGCAAGGGCTGACCCGCGGGGCCGGAGCCGGGGTCCCGTCCGCGGCTGCCCCAGAGCCCCGGCCCGGTCGGTGTTGCTCTTTTGAGGCCTGAGCTGCCCTTCTCTGCCTCTGGACAAGGTGGGCGTCGAGCGTGTGTCCAGGTTCCATAAACAGTGACGGCTGGGCAGAGACGGACAGATGGACCGGGGAGGCCGAGTGGGCTCAGGGTGAAGGTGCCCGGAGGGGTGGGGCTCTGGGGGCTGGGGGTGCAAAGTGGCCGCCCCAGGGTGGGGTTCTGGGCTGCTGCCATGTGAATTCCCCGGTGAGCGTGGGGCCGGGGGACCCTTCCTTGCAGGGCTGTCCCCGGCCAGCTCCCCGCGGCCTCTCACCACCCTGTCCCTCGACAGAGCTGCCAGCGTGGGGTCCTAAGGCATCGGTTATTAGTATTGGCCTGAGCCCATCTGACCTCATCGGATCTACTGGCCCAGAGGGGGAGAGGAGGGGCTCCATCCTCGCCTCCAGCCCCTGTGTGCCCTTTTGCTGGTAGCCACCAGGGCCTGGGTCTCTGGGGGGAGGCAGGTGCATGCTGGGTGGGAAACCCTGGGGCAGCCACAAGGGGCTCTGGAGGACACAGGTCGGTGGGCGGGGCCAAGAGGATTAATTCTGAGGGGTCCCCCCACTGCACGGTGCCCTCACAGGCCTCCCCCTGCCCTGGGCCCAGTGGGGCTCCTGGCTGTAAGCTCAGGCCCTCTGGCTGGGCAAAGCCCCCTCCCCCATCTAAGGCTCCCCTCTTGGGGCCTGCTAGCTGTAAAGGACAAGCCCCAGTGGGGATGTCCACACTCGGCACCGACCGTCTCAGGTGGGGGCAGGGAGGGCCGGGACACTGGGGAGTCTGGCCAGCTCAGCCACGCCTGCATGGACCCTGCCATTGTCTGCTTCTGGGGACTGCTGCCAGCCGGCCCTGGTGTTCTGTGTCCAGCTTAGATGAGCAATGGGGGTCGGGGGCCTGCGCAGACTCTGGGGCCCCGGGCTGCCCTGGGGGCTGCAGACTGCCCAGGGGCATGGGGGGAATGGTCCTGTGCTCAGAACCTAGGTCACGGCCTGGGCAGGGCCTGCTGGGGCAGGGAGGGCTCTGTCTCTGCTGTGGGCACCGGAAGCAGCAGCTGAGGGGCGCCCCTACCCTAGCCACCCCCCCAGCTCCGGGCAGGACAGGACGTACCTGCCTCTGGCCCTTTGTCTCACTCTCCTGGGAAGCCAGGGTCCACCTTCCCGGGAAGCACACCCCGCCCACCTGCTGAGCCCTGGAAGCCCCCTCCTGCAGAAGGACCGGGAACAGGGGTCTCCACTTACGTCAACCTCTTGGCAGAACGGGGCAGGGGTGGGGGTGCTGATGAGAAACCCGAGAGCTCTGGGCTTTGGCGTGGCCAGGACTGACCCCTTGTTGGGGGGCTGTGGGAGTCCCCGGGGATGCTTAAGGGGCCCAGCACTTCGCTTCACTGGGGTAGGAGGTGGATGGATCCTTGGGAGCCGCCCCGGGGTGCCCTGGCCTGCTCCCGCCACTGGCCTGGCCAGTGTCTGTGCTCAGGCCCAGCCCATCTCCTCTCCCAGGAGCAAACACGGCTTCCTCCCAGCCCAGGGCAAGGCCCACGCCAGGGCCCCCGAGTCCTAGAAGGCACCAAGAGTTGGCGATGACGCGTGGCTCCCCTCGTCCTCCTGGCCAGGCGAGCGCCGGTTGGAGCTCTCGCTCTGATTCTTCAAGCTGTGCCTTCTCTATATCCTCTGGTCTTTATTGTAAACAAGGCCCCACTCGCTCTTTCAAGGTCTTTTGAGTTATTCTGACCTCACTCAGAGGCTCTCCCCGCCCCCGGCCACAGCCACGGTTCCCCCGTGGCCATCAGAGCTTGGTCGGCTCGTGGCTGGATGCTTGGGCCCCGGGCCCGTGCTCTCGCTCAGCGTCCACTCCTAAAGGACCTTCTGTGCTGCTCACAGCCAGGAACCAATGCCTTGGGCAGCCGGCTTTGCGTCTGGACCCCGGCGAAGCCTCGCACCGCTCCTGCCTCTCCACGGAGGGGGTCGCGTTCCCTCTGCGACTCCCTGAGGCGCCAGCCGTGCCGCCCAGCCGTGCCACTGCGTCCCAGTGGCATGGCCCCAGCGGCGGCATCCGAGCCTGGCTGCGGGAAATGACGAAGTCGTTTTCTGATGTCTCGGACGCAAGGTGATCTTTGTCATTCGCTGGCGAGCCGACGGCGGCGGCCCTGTCCAGGGGACTTGCTTTCTGAATCAGACCCCGTGTGGAGCATTTTCGGCCCAGTTTGTCTGAATTCCAGGGACCCCCTGGGGAGCCCGCAGGCCCGGGGGAGGGGTGGGTGCGGGAGGAGTCGTCCCCCTGAGCCGCCCAGGTCTGTGTGTGGTCTCTGAGGCCCCTGGCACTTGTCCTCTGGACAGCAGAGGGTGTGAGAGTGGCCACAGGCCTGGCTGCTCCCAGGGATGTGAGGGGGGCGCAGGTGGGCAGTTCCCGCCCCTGCCCCGTGTGTGTGTGAGGATGGGATGCTGGGTGGGGGTGCAGGTACAGGTGCGCCCGGGGCACTGGAGCCCCAGCCGAAGCAGCAGCCGAGCCGCACCGCAGGCCTGTCAGTGATACCAGGGGCCGGGGCTGGGGGGGTGGGACAGAGAGGGGCTCAGACTCACCACGGGCTCCCATTGGACTGGAAGGAGAGGGTGACCTGTGTCCGTAGAGTCAGTCCTACTCGCCAAGGGCAGGCGCCCAAGGCCACTTAGAGATGGGCAGCTCAGGGTTTGTCCACTGGACCCCACGGGTTGCCAGCCCATGTGGCCTCACCTGGGGCGAGCAGTGTACACGTCGGCCTCCTGGAGCCACGTCGCGGGACCAGCCCTCTGCTGGGGCGCGTGGCTGAGGCCCCCGAGTGCCCAGGGAAGGAGCCCTAGCTCTGGACAGGATGCACTCCTGGAGGGGGTAAGGGCCTGTGGAGTCTCTGCCACCGGCTCTGCTAAAGGCACAGAGCGGCCACGGGTCTCAGAGGGCCGGGCTCCCCAGGGCCTGCCCCTGGAAGCAGGCTCTCCCGGGGGCCCAGCCCCTTGGCCGGGTGCTGTGCCCGCATGGCTCAGGAGAACTGGAGCAGAGCAAACACAAACATTCCGGAATGTGTCCGGTTGGGGCCACACCCAGGGAGCGGCCCAACAGGTGTGAGGTGTCCTTCCAGGTGGGGACCCGAGGGGACCATGGCCCAAAGGGGGGGGGGACAAGGCCCCGTCCTCCCACGGGGCCAAGCCCTGGGGGTGCGACCACCCCTGTCTGAGGGTGAGCTGCCCCATGTCTGATTCAGCCTCCACTTGCCACGTGGCCAGCGCAGCTGCGCCCGGGAGGCTGGAGATGTAAATGCCGAAGCCCCTGAGCCCCAGCCCCTGCCTCTGTCTCCCCTCAGCCACCATGGGGGCCTTGGCTCCCTTCTGACAGCTGGGCTAGGCTTCCAGGTGTGTGGGAGGGGCCCAGGTGGATGGGGGTTCCTTTAACTGGCGCCACGCATGGTGCTGACGCCTCCTGTGCGTGGGAGATGCCAGTCTGTTGACACCCCAGGGCCTGGCCCCGTGGCACCTGCCCAGCTGGCCTCGGCGGGGCCACCTCTGGCATGCGGAGAGGGTGTGGCAAGGCTCTCAGAGCCACGAGCCAGGGCCAGGTGGGTGGGAGGTGGGGCACACACCCCAGACACTGCAGGCAGCAGCTCTGGGGGGGGCCTGGGCCACCCCTCACCACCCCCGGGCACAGGGCTCGGAGGGGCAGCAGGACATGAGAGTGAAGCCCGTATCTTCCTGTTGGCTGCCCCCACCTGGACGAGGTCACAGGCACCCGCTGGCCTCCCTGGGAAGTTCACAGACGCGAGACAGGCTCGGGCCAAGGCCACAGGAGCAGCTTCTGAGTGCTGCCCCCCATCCCCGCGGCAGGCCAGTGGCCTCTGCCTGTGATGTCCAGCGACCTTTCCTGAACTTGTCCGGTCCGGAGCTGCCTGTCCCCCGAGGCCCAGTGGGCAAGGTCTCCCCAGAGCAGGGACCTGCTGTGCCCCCAGCCAGCCTCTCGCCCCGTCAGGGAGCAGGAAGCCGGGTGGGGGAGGGGGAGGTGGCCCCAGGCCTCGCCTGCACTGCCACGGGGCCCCGTGTGCCCAGCCCCGCCAGCCCCGCCAGCCCCGCCGAGGCGTGGAGCAGGCACACCGGTTGTCAAGATGATTTTATTTGTTTTGCAGTGGAATCTGTGAGAACCAGAAGCTTTGCGGGGCCAGCGAGCAGGGGTCGTGGTGACCAGCCCCAGGGCCTGACCAGTGGGCGGCTGTAGTTAAAGACAAAGTAAAACAAAATGCCAAGAACAGATGGCGAGCCATGGACACCAGTGAACGCCGGCGAGAATCCCACGAAACTCCCTAGCGACAACGGCCCCTCACAAGTGTGACCTGACCTCCCCTTGGTCCCAGAAGCTACCTTTCCACCTGGGACGGACACACACTGCCTCGTGCCCGCCCCCTCCAGGCTCCAGGCTCCACACCAGGGGCTGCGGCCCTTGGGGCTGTCACAGTGCGGGGCAGGGGCCAGCGGGCACCCACCCGCCTCCTGTACATGCGTCTCGCGGGACGGCCGAGTTCTCGTGGGGGGAGTGGTGGCGTGGAGGGATCTCCACAGAAGAGGCACAGAGAGGTTGGCCCTCGGCAGGGCGCAGCTGGCTGTGTGTGCGGAGGCAGCCCGGTCGCCGATGCCACGCCGAGGGCTAGGGCCAGCAGGCTCTTCCCTGAGTGGCAGGCGAGGTCGTCTGGGGTACGGCAAAGAACTCTCGTGCTGGCGGCTTCGACGCCAGGGGCCCCGCAGCCATCCTGGGCGGGCGCGGGTGGTCCCATTTCACAGATAAGGAAGCTGAGGCCGGGTGGGTTGCAGGCAGACAAGCCCCAGGAGAGGGCCCCTCCCTGTGCACAGCACTGCTCCCCACCCCGTGGGGGAGCAGCCCACAGGCTGCACAAACCTTGGGGGTAATGGAGCTTTAGTTTGGGGTGTCCCTCCAAGCTGGGGACGCCCGAACCTGGCCGGTTTTTGACTCCAAGTCCCCAACCTTGTGGCTGTCTCTGGCCCAGGCCGGATCCCTTCCCCTTCCTCTGAGGGGTGAGACTTCCCTCTGCTGGGGGTGAGGAGGACCCCCAAGGCGTCCCTGACCTGCTCGGGCCCCCAGCAGGGGGAGGGGAGCGCTGTGGGCCGAGGCCTCCCCAGGGTGCAACGCTGAGGATTCCTGGCCACGCCCCCTGTTCTTTCTGCTCCGAAGGGAGACCCTGCTCCAGGCCCCCAGTCCTGGCTGCACCTCCATTCCCAGAGCCACCACGAAGGCCACCGCTGGCTGACCTCCGCCAGCCGCAGCCACGGCCAGGGCAGCCCCTCCCCCAGCCCCTGCAGGGCTCCAGCTGGCTCCGTGCCACCTCTTGGTTGCTGATGGTGGCCCAGGCCCAGGTACGGACAGAGCTGCCCTCTGGACCTGGGACATCGGTGCTCTGAGCAGGAGGCCAGCGCCTCCCCGGCCAGTGGACCGTGACGTGTGGGTTCTAGTCTTCCTGGCTGGACCTTGAGTCGGAAGCTTCTGGAACAGTGTGCTAGTTCCTCTGCACCCGGGCGAGCAGACACGTCCCCTCCTCCCAGCCCGGGTGGCCCCAGCCCCCCGTCGCCCAATCTGTGCGTCCCCTCTGCCCTGGCACCTGCACGCGTCCATCTAGCTGCCTTCTGGGCCCAGAGGCCCCGAACTGCCCGGCACCAAGCTCACACATCGGCACAGCAGCCTCTCAGCCCACGTGCGTGGGGTGCTGGCCGGCCCCGTCAGGCGACACGTGGAAGAACGGGGTGGGTGCCTCAGCAGTGTGGCTGGGGGCGCACGGGCGACGTCTAATGACTGAACCGGGAGGGCTCTTGCGCAGCAGCTGCCGGGGGGAGGGGTTGGGCCGCCTCCTCTAACTGCACCCGGATGCAGGGAGTGGACGAGCCAGGGCTGCCTCCGGCTGGCCTCGGGGTACAGAGCTCACTGGGGCCTGGGCCAGTCCGGGGAGGGGGTATGAGGTGGGAGCCGCGAAGGTGGGAGTAGGGGATTGGCACGCGGTGTGAGATGGGGCAGGTGGCTCTGAATCAGGCCTGGAGGGCCAGGGATACAGAAGGAATGCCCTCGCCCGCGGGACCCTCTACACGCCTGCGCCCCTGCTCGACCTGCCCCCAGAACGGCACAACACGGGGACCCGGCCCCCCCAGAGTGGCCAGGGTGCCCGCTCTTGCTCTCTGGGAAGGCGAGTTCTGAAACGGTGCCACCTGGACCGAAGCTGCCTGGGGGCCGGGCCCAGCCCTCCACCCTCCGAGTTCTCGACCTTCTGCCACAGGACTGTGCGAAGAGGGCCAGAAGTGGAGCGCCCCCTTCCCACCCTGGGGCCTCGCTTCGGCTGACATGATGCCGGCCAGTGCGGTCCGCAGGGGATGCAGGACGCTCTCCGTGCCAGGGTTAGCTTGGGGGGGGGGGAGAGCCGCAGGGACCTCTGCCCTTGAAGCCCCCACGAGAGCTCACACCCAGTGGGCCTGAGACATGGGAGCCCAGGCAGAGCCAGAATTGCCCGGCCCGGACAGCTGGCCGTGGCCCCACGCGCTAGGCAAACTCGTCTGTTGTAAGTCAGGAGTCCTGGGGTGCCCTGTGGCACAGCACGCTGCGGCGACGCCTAACGGGCACAGCCAGGTCTGGGGTCTGGTGTGGCAGAGGGTCAGGGCAGGACGCGCTGGGTACCGAGGAGCCGGCACAGAGACGCAAGCCTCTTCCCAGAAGCCCCCGCCCCAGGACAGACGGGTCTGGGAGCTTGGAACGCCTGCCAAGAGCACCCTAGCCCGTGGAGCCGGCCGCTGGCGATCTCCCCACCCCAACCAGGAAGGGGCCCTCTGCCTGCGACCCCGACTCCAGCAGTGCAGGACAGGAGCTCCCACCACAGGTCTCCCCCCGCCCGCCCCGTGTGTCTGCAGGAACATGTGTCCCTGCCCCATGTGTCCCAGCAGGACTGTGTTCGGAGAGTGTGGGGAGACCGAGCTCCCACAGGGAAAGCCGGGAGCCCCGAATGCTGGCTACTTCACTGTGGTCACTCTGGTGTCCGGCTGCAGGGGAGCCCTGTCCACGGGCTCTGCAGGTCGCTAAGGAGTCTGTCAGGTCCCTTTGTCCTGGCTGGGCAGTTACTACATGACCTCTTCCCTGGGACACAGCAGGGCGTCTGCTGGGGATCCTGCACACACACACACGCATACACACATGTACACACACATGAACACACACGGATCTGCCAACATACACACATACATGCAGGCACACACACATGCACAGTCTTCCCCAAGGCACACACATATGTACACACATACACACACATACATACACACATACATGCACAGGTCTGTCCACATACACTGGCACACACAGGTACACACACATGCATGCACAGGTCTGTCCACAAACACACATACACACACACACATGCACACGATCCACACATGTATGCGCACACAGCCCCAAGCCGCTGAGCCCCCTCTGGTTGCTGCTTGCCAGGGTCGACCCCCAACACCCCTCGGGGCTCACAGAGACTCCAGCTCGGGGGAAGGAACCCCACACTCCTCCACCAGCCTGCGGCTCGGCTCAGGGGCAGGCCAGGGGCGAGAGGCCCCCAGCCCCGGGGCTCCCTGCGGCTCCTAACCTGTCTACGCTGCAATCGGGCTGGTTTTCCTGGGGTGGGGGTGGGGGCAGACGTGGGCCTCCCGGGGCGGCTGGGGAAACCACGGGAAGTGCGCTTGGCCCCGAGAACGCCCTGCTGGCCAGCTCGCTGTCCACACACCCCGACGCGGGCAGATGCCCGGGGCCTCTCTCCTCGCCTTCTCCTCGGCCGGGCACGGTCATCGGTCGCTAAGGAAGCTGGAGGCCCCTCCTGGGGTGCACTGGGCTCCCCGAGGCAGCCAGCAGCCTGAGTCTCAGATGGGGCGGCTGCGTTTCCTGGCTCTTCTCGGGGTGCCGGCGGGCCTGACCTCTGTCACTCTTGGACGCCGACTTCACCACTGCTACAACGAGGGGCTCCCTTCTGGACGGTTCTACCATGCCCTGGCCCTCCCAGCCCACCTGCTCCAGACCTCCGGCCGGGGGGCCCTGGGTCCTGGTCTGGGCGTCCAGCCCCGCCTATCTGCGGAAGGCAAAGACTTCCCTGGGCACCTTCGGGCTCTTCCTGCTTTCCCTTGGGGGCTTGGGCGACAGCGGCTCCACGGTGCCCCCGTAGGGGCAGCTCTCGGAGCCCGGGTGCTGGCCGGTGCACTCCACGGCGGGCATGCTGCCACTGTCCCACATGCCCGTCCCGCACAGCTTACAGAGGTCGTGCAGGCTGCAGGGGATGCGGGGCAGGAGGCGGAACTGATACAGCAAACTCCTCGCCTGCCGAGAGAGGGAGGAGGCTCGGTGAGCGGGCGGCCTAGGCACCCCCCACCCCGGAGCTGCAGGGAGCAACGGCAGCGGTGGCCAGCGTCCGGGGTCTCAGAGCCGAGGGCCCTGCGGGCCCGGAGCCAGCACTCCCGGGAGCACGCAGAGGACAGCTCCCACCTGTGTTCACCTGAAGGGTGAACGGGCCCCGCCCAGCCGGCCAGGCCTCTGCCACACGGTCGCCACGTGCTGGGTCTGCTTGGGGTGTCCCCTGGGCACCCCCAGAGACCTCTAACCCACAGCACCTCCAGCAGGCGTCCGGGAAGCAGGGGAACTGGAGATGGCGGCAGGTCCTGCAGGGTCCCTCCATTCGGCAGACCAGGGGCGGGGGCTCACCCCAAGCTGCCTGCCCCACTCCAGCTCCACAGGTTCACGCACCCCAGGGCAGGTGTTGCCTCAACCGGGCTCCAACACACAGAGCCCCACGCGCAGCGACACCTGCCGGCCCCTGGACCTCGGTAGGGAGTGCCCATGCCGCAGGTGCGGATGCGGCCAGAGCCAGGTGTGGGCAGGCTCTGTGAGGGCCGCTCTGGACATGGGGGAGCAGCCCACGTTTTAGGGGAGGCCAGTGTGCAGAGGGCAAAGCTGTGAAGGCGGGGCTCTGTGTGCAGGGGTGGGCTGTGAGCGTGGGGAGGGGCTGTGCATGCAGGGGCGGGGCTCTGCGTGCGGGGCGGGGCCGCACTCACCTTCCTGAGAACCAGCTCCCCGTTCATGTGCATGGCCAGGTTTCCAAAGTGCAGCAGCATCTGGTCAGTGGCCAGCTGCTGCTCAATGACGTCATCCCCGTAGATGGCCACGATGGCCACACAGATGAAGAGGTGGAAGTAGTCTGTCTGGGGGGAAGAGGGGCGGTCAGACGCGGGCCCTGCCCCGGGGGCCAGTGTGCAGGGGCGCCCCGTGTGGAGGTGCCGTGTGCAGAGGCGGTGGCGCTCACGGCCGATGTTGGCTTGAGCCACACTGCCTCTGTCCTCAGTTCCTGCACCTGCTAAAGCGGCCACTGTGCGCACCTGTGTCCCGCGCTGCTGCGTCAGCAAAGCGCACGACGCAGGCGCACCCTGCTCTCGGTGGTCTCCTCAGGCCTGGCCTGGCTCCGTCCAGCCCCGCAGCGAGGGTCTTCCCAAGGCTGGCTCAGGCGCGCTCCCATGGGTTAAGGAAGAGCCTCTGGCACTTGCTGCGGTCACTGTCCACCTGCCCCCAGGCCGGATGTCCCCCACGTGTGCCCCGGGACAGCTGTCGGGTGTGCTGGCAGGATAACGCGAGAGGAGCAGGCAGGCAGCTCCCTGGCCGCCCCTGCAGGGCCGGAGCAATCCCCGTCCTTAACCTCCACCGCCCTCCTCCAGGCCACGTGGTCCTGGCCACGTGCAGCCTGTGCAGCTCCTGCCTGGATGCCTGGAGGGACACCTGCTCCCAGGACAGGCGGGGGCGGGGGGCACAGGGAGTGGTGTTCAGTCTCTGGGCATTAACCAGACGAAACCCAGTCCCCAGGGCAGACCAGGCAGAGGCTCTGGGCAGCCCACAGCCCCACCCTCCTGCCCCAGGCCGCCCTGTTCGCCCCCAGAATGCAGAAGAGCCTCGTCCTGGCTCCCGAGGGAGGCAGCAGGGGCACCCGGGAGGCTGATGCCCACTTCCCTCTCGAGGAGCGTGGAGCGGAGGGCATGCACCCTAAGCCTGCCAGCTCCAGTTCCCAGCCCACAGGGCAGGGCCCACTGCCCCCGGGGCGACCCAGCAGTGGACATCAGTAGAGCCCTCCTTGCCTGGGGGCCACTGGACAGTAGCAGGGACCGCCCCTTCGCAATGCTCACTCCTGGCTGGCCAGCCCCCTCCCCCACTGAAGGGCCCCAGCGTGGCCACGGGGAGCCTGCTCCGTGGGCTCCCAACAAAGTGGCAGCCAGCAGAGATGTGCGAACGGCCCCCCTGGGACTTTTCCCTCGCGTTCACGACGCCTGGCACGTGGACGGAGCATGGGCGGTGATCGGAGCTCACGCGCGCCATCAGCCTGTGCCCAGCACCGCTGGGAAATACGGTTCTGCCTTGTGTTGCTGAACCGGCTCCTGGGCCAGCAGGGCCAGCGCTTCCCACCATGAGCCGGCTCCCAGGCTGCGCACGTCACGTTTGCTCAGACGCGGCTGAGTGGCCGGAGCACAGAACGCGGCCTGTCTCCCTTTGCCGGCTAGAGGTCCCCAGAGGCGTTAGCAAGGAGGGAACCCTGAGGCCCGGTGCTCAGGGCTACCGGCAGGTCCGAGTGCAGGCTGCCACCGGGGAGAAGAGCCCGAGCTCCTGCAGAGGGTGTCCCCAAGGCGCTGGGTCCCCAGATCTCGCCTCCCCCTGCATAAGGCCTGCTTGTCCCTGAGTGACAGGGCCAGCATTTGTGCACCACCGGCCGGGGCTCTCCGGGGCGGCTGCTGGGAGGCCGGGTCTCAGGTCCTGGCCCCGGGCAGGCGGGGGACCGAGTGAGCTGGCCCTGCCCCGCTGAGCAGTCCCGAGGGAGGCCCGGCTCAGCCCCGCTGATGTCCCTCGCACTGATTGGCGGTGACAGGTGGGAGCTCTGCGCCGAGCGTGGTAATAAGCACAGTCAGGGGGCAATTTGCATCGACTTCAGCTGCTGGGGAGCTGAGCCGCAGGTCTGGAGGCAGCCACGGCGTGAGGGGCCGCGGAGGGGCCGCCTGAGAGGCCCGGCGCCCGGCTCACCTGGTAGTGGGCCCAGCAGGCCTCCCAGATCCGCAAGGCTTCCGCCTCGGGGAACTCGCGCTTGAAGCAGAGCAGGAGCCAGCGGTGACAGAAGAGCAGCTGCAGGCCGTCCTCGCCCAGGGACACCAGGTGCTGGTAGAAGCGTGCGTTCGTCAGCCGCAGCAGCTCCCGCAGGTACAGCTGGGGGCGAGGCCGGGCCAAGTGAGCCCCTCGCCAGGGACCCCAACCCTGTGGAGCCCCCGCCGAGGCCCCCTGTGTGCGAACACCCCTGTCTCCCGCTCACTCGGTTCCACGCCCAGAACCCGGCTCACACCTGCACTCGCTGGCTGGCCTAGTGTTGAGACCGCAGCTGGGGGCGCCCCCAAGCCAGGCAGGGCGTCGGCCCCGTGTGGGCTCCCTAGCTGGGAAGACGCCCCAGCCTCGACTGCCCCCCAGGAACCTGTCTGATCCCCACCCCCGCAAGGTGAGTGGGAGCTTCACTCTGGCCTGAACCCCTTCTGTTCCCTTCACCACAACGCCTTGTCTTGGGGGGATTCAGGGCGTGGAGGGGGTGTGTCTGAGCCTCGGGGCACCTCCCAGGGGCGGGGGTGGGGCAGGCCATTTCTGGGGGCACGGGGCTGGGGATGCTGACTTCACCGCAACGCCACTGATGAGTCGCTGGCCACACTCTGCCTGCCAAGGGGCCGTGGGGACCCGACATGGTGGCACACGGGCTGCGGGAGCAGGCGGGAGCTGACTGGGCAGGGGCAGGCCTCTGTGGATCCCAGCGGGGGGGGCCCAGGTCTACGTGCCCCTTCCCACACAAGTGACACGTTGCTCCTACTGCAGATCCTGGGGGGCCCAGTCCCAGGACAGCCCCGTGACCCTCAGCAGGGTCAAGGCCACATGTGCAGCTGGGTCCTGCTCATGGCCGCCCCAGCTCCCGGCTCCACCCCTCACACCCCTGTGCTGTGTGCGTCTCTCCCCGCCCGACCTTGTGGCCCAGGGGTCAGACCTAAGTGTGTGCTGCCGGCCCCGCCTCTCAGTCCCAGCGTGGACACATCGGCTCAGAGACCATCCCTCAGGGCCCTGCCCGCCTGTGTCACGGGGGTTCCTGGACCCTCCCCGGCCCCCTGCTGCACGCTCAGCTCCCAGGGCTGGAGGGCCAGCCGTGTCCTGGGCCTGGTGCCAACAGGTGACAGGCAGCGAGGACAGTGACTCGGTGCCCGGACTTGTCCCCGGCCCTCCCAGCCTCGCTGGACACCTGCCCTGCTGTCCTGTGCTGCCCGGCCCCTCCAGGCTGGTCCCTAGGGGAGAGGTGCCAGTCAGGCCCCCAGGGATAGGAACAGCACGCCGTGGGCCTGCACGGAGGCGGGGAGGGGGTGTCATCCCCACAGCCGGGAGGACGCAGCCCCCTGGAGGCAGCCGGTCGTTTCCGGAACCCCACCAGCAGTGCCCACAAGGCTGCCGGCAGCAAGAGGAGCAGGCGGCCTGGCTCCCTCCTGCTGCCCCTCCCCCAGCCCGGGCCTCACCAGCTGCTTCTCCATGTCCTCGTCCCGAGGGGAGCTGACGAAGATCGTGTTGTGCATCAGACCCACAAAGCACCAGAATGTGTCCGACTCGTCCAGGACCTCGGCCAGGATGGGCGCCACCAGGTCGGACATGCCCTGGGAGTAGCCGATGGCCGGGTTGTACACAGCGTAGTTCAGCAGGATCCTCCTGGTCAGGCGGTGGAGACGGCAGAGGCTGGGCACGACCCTCCCACCCTGTCCTCACCGCTGCTGGGGTCCCTCGGCTGCCCACCCCCTCCTTGGCCTTGATCTCTGGGGAGGCAGTGTCGGATGGCGGTCTCCAGGGCCTGAGCTCTGGACCAAGGCAGAGGGGACTCTCCGTGCACAGGCAGCTGCCACAGCTGGCCGCACCCCAGGTCGTGGGCCCAGCTCTCTGATGGCCGGCGACAAGGTGGGGCTGGCAGGGACGCGGTCACGGGCTGCTGCTTTTGTGCCAGGCTCTGGCTCTGTGACACACTCATGGTGGGCGTGAGCTGAGCAGGGACAGGTGTGGGGGCTGCCCTGTGCAGGGCGGGGAGGGACGGGGTAGGGGCGGGTACCTCATGCTCTCCACGTTGGGGTTGCCCTCGCCCCGGAAGAACTGGCTGCTGCGATCCGTGCGGACCACATCTTTGTCCACCGTGAACTGCACGTTTCGCCAGAACGCCCTGTGCTCCTCGGGGGTCATGGAGAGCCTGCGTGGGCAGGTGCCCCCGCGTCGGTGGCAGCGCCGGGCATGGCGGGGAGCAGCCACCCCTGCAGGAAGAGTCCCTCCCAGCCCTCCGGGGCTGCTGCGTGGGGCGGTGAGGGTGGGGGTCAGCGCCTCGGTCCCAGCATTCCAGAGGGTGCAGCCCAGCGGGGACCCAGAGCACCCGTTCCTGGGTGTCCCAGGCACCCGCAGCCCTCCTGCGGCGGTGAGGCCCAGGCGGGGCTCCGCCCCCAGCCCGCCTCAGCTGGGGCCTGCGTGGAGGGGCCGGGGGCTGGGGGGGGGGGGCACGCATCGGCCCTCACTCGAGCACAGGGCCCGGGGCTGCAGTACCTGTGCCGCTGGATGGCCGCGTACTCCTGGCGCTTGTGCGCCCGCAGCGCCTCGCGCTCCTGTGCCGTGGACTCGGGGCTGTAGAACCGCAGCAGGAAGGGCCAGACCGCCCCGCGGATGGACACGTCGATGCCGCCGAAGAAAATGGCCTGCAGCAGCGGGCAGGGCGGGCTGAGGACCCGGGGCCCCGAGCTGTCCTGGGGGCTGCGGTGGGCGATACGCAGCGGGAAAGACCCGGCCCCGGTTCCCAGACGACGCAAACCGGCCTCATTTTCATGTCAATGCCCCCCAGGGCGGCGCGGCCTAAACTCCGCGTCTCACGTAGACTCTAATTTGCCGGCTGACACCGGCTCCCCCAGACCCAGCGCGACTGTCCCCCCCCCCCCCCCGACCTCGCAGCGGCCCCGAGGGCCTCGCGCGGCATCGGGCTCCGCCGGAGGCTGGTGGCCCTGCTCCTGCCCGGACCTCGCGGGGCGCGGGACCCGGGCTCCCCAGGGGGCTGTGGCCGCTCCCCGCCCCCTGCCCTGCCCCGTCCCCCCCAGAACCTCACCGGGTGCGGGACCCGGGCTCCCCAGGGGGCTGTGGCCCCGCCCCCTCCAGAACCTCACCTAGCGGGGTCCCGGGCTCCCCCAGGGGGCTGTGGCCGCTCCCCGCCCCCCGCCCCGGCCCCGTCCCCGCCAGAACCTCACCTAACGCGGGGTCCCGGGCTCCCCAGGGGACTGTGGCCCCGCCCCGGCCCCGCCCCCGCCAGAACCTCACCTAGCGGGGTCCCGGGCTCCCGGGGGCTGTGGCCCCGCCCGGCCTCACCTTGCGGAGCTTGGACTCTTCCTCCACCTGTCCCAGGGCGTTGAGGTGGCTGAGCCAGGCGGCGCGGTCCAGCCGGCGGTAGGCGCTCTCCTCGGGGTGGGTCTCGCAGGAGGGCAGCTTGGGCCGCCGGATGGAGAACTGCAGGCACGTCCTCTCGTCGGCGAGCTGCTGGACAGGGGGAAGAGCGGTGGCGCTGAGTGCCCCCGCGCCCGGCTTTGGAAGCCGGGCGGCCCTGCCGTTCCCAGGGTCTGAAAGGAGAGGCCCTAAATGGCGAGTGTAATTAGACGCAATTAAAATGAAAATACCTCCACCCTCGGAGCGCCTTCCCTCGCCGCGCCCCCACCGCCCCCCACGCTCGCTCTCCCACCGCAGCGCACACACGGCATGAATGCCTGCTGCGGCCTCGCCGCCCGGCCCGGTGCCTGCGGTAAATTACGTGTGATTGGCCACATACAAAGGGCCGCTGTTCGGGAGCCGGGGCGGGAGCCGGCCTGTCAGGACGTCTCCGTGTGCAGCCGCGACTCCAGGGCGAAAATGCAGCTGACACTTAATTCAAAAATCAAAGGTTGTTGGATGCGGGGGTGGGGTGGGGGCAGCCAGCAGGAGGCTCTGAGAAGGGAGCCCGGAGTATCTTAAACAGATCATTAAGGAGCTCTTATTACATTTGTATGTAGATGGAGCAAATATGGCAGCGAGTCTTGTCAAAACACGGTTTCTCAAGTGCACAGCCCCGGCTGCACAAAGCCCCGGGCGCACGTTGCGAGCCCGCGGTGGCCGCTCCCCTCGGCCACTGGACTGCCCGAGCCCACGGCGGACACGGAGACCCCGGCCCCGGGACGCCGGGCTACCTGCTCTTTGAGGTGCGTGTCCGTGCCGCCCTTCCACCGCTGCAGCGCGTCCGACAGCTTGTCCAGGCCGCCATGGTGGAAGTGGAAAACCTTGTACTGGCTCTCCCGGCTGGCGACCACCAGCTGGCCGCTGGTGCAGGCCTCGTCACTGAGGGGCCGTGGGAGGGGAAGAGAGAAGCCGCTGACTGCTAAGTACAGCGGGGGCCTTGGAGCAGGAAGCCGTGGGTCCCAGGTGAGTGGTGGGGGTGAGGGTGGGGCAGAATCCCGTTCCCTCCCAAGCCACCCGCCCCTCTGCCCAGGAAGGCACAGGAGCTCCCTCCTGGGGGGCCCTGGAGTGGCTCCTCCGGACCACCGGGGCTGCCTTCTCCCCACGCGGTCTGTCTGCCCTGGACACCTAGTGTGGAGGCCGGCTGGAATCTGAGTTTGAACCCCAGTGGGGGTGAGTTCCAGAAGACCCTCATGGGCGTGGACTTGCTCCACGGTGTAGGGCTGGCTCTGGGGGGAAGCTGCCGGGGGCTCTGGACCAGGGCCCCTCCCCCAATCCTGCATCACTTTCCCTGGGCATGGTCTTGCGTCCCCTGAAGGTAAGGAGGGCAGTGTGAGGTGGGATCTGCAGGGGCTATGGACCCCGGGAAAGAACGGAGCCTCTGTCCAGAGAGCCGGCACTGGGGGTGGTGGACAGCGTGGGGGTGGTCCTGGCTGGGCTCCCCCGCAACAGGTGAGCAGCAGGTGAGCGGGTTCGCCAACCTTGCCCTAGGGGCACACCCACGTGAGACGGTTCTCACCTGAAGAAGAGGCGCAAGGAGCGCATGTGGCCCAGGTCCACGCGGAACACACTGCATGTCTGCTCCAGGGCGCACACTCGCGGCGGCTCGTCCCAGCGCGGGCTCTGCAGGGCGCCGCTGCCCTCCGGGGAACGCAGGTTGGCATCTGAGCTGGAGGGAGAGCTGGCAGGGCGGGTGCCGTGAGGGCCGCGTGGTCCCTGCCCGCGCCAGTCAAGGGGAGGACTCGGAGGGCAGGCACCCGCAGACGCGCCCCCAGGAGCCATGTGAGTGGGGGACGCGTCCCAGCCCCAGCAGGCAGCACGGACCGCCCCGCCCCTCCCCTGGCAGGTGTTCAAGCCTCTCTCAGCACAGCGGGGACCACCTGCAGGGTTTGCCATGAGCGGCTGTTGTGTGACCACTTCAGGCAGCACACGGCGTCCACGTGGACCCAGAGCGACACCCACGCCACGGACGCTTGCGTCATCGATGCTCTTAATAGCGACAGCGAACACTCACAAGAACCCCCAGCAGGTGGCCTGGCCCTGGGTCCCCACTTTGCACGTGGTGTACCCAGGAGGGACGCTGCGCCCAGAGAGGTCAGCGGCTGGCCCGAGGTCACACAGTGTGCAGGCGGTGGAGCTGAGCATGGCGCCCGCGTGTCCGCTCACCAGCACAGTCCACGGCAGGGTAGGGGAGGCCTCGGGGGTGGGCTGATGGGTCAGCTGATAACAGCGTGACCCTCGCCGTCTCTGAGCCCGCAGATCAGCAACAAACCCCACTTATTCTGCCTTTTTTTAAAGTTCATTAATTTGTTAGGTTCCTGATTACAAAATGCACGGGTTCAGCCACACTGCAGGTCACGTCCTAGGAGAGCCATTAAATCCCCGCCCCAATCACGGCGCCCCACGGAGACACGGGCCAGCCTTGTCCTGCTGTCCTGAGCTGGGAGGTGACAGGGGGAGGTGGCAGGGGACAGCGGCGACCTCCCCCTCGCTGTCTCAGAACCACACAGGGCCTCTCCCTGCCCGTCCAGGGGAGGTCAGCTGAGCCGGGTCCTCTTGTTTCCAGGGAAACAGACCCAGGGAACGCCAGATACTAGGCAGACAGATAGCTCGAGCCACCGTGGCCACGCCCACGGCAAGGGAGGCCACGGAAGGCTGAGCGCCCAGGCCCTCCAGCGGGATGCTGACCACAGGTGGATGCTGACCAGGCCGCACCAGATGTTTTGTATGGTAGTGAGGGCTGGCCCGAGACAGCCCCCAACACACCGCAGCAGGGGGCTCCAGGGTCTGCTTGTTGAGCCACGAGGCCACGTGTCCAGGGAGCCCAGCCCTGCCCTCCTCCAGCCTGGGGCAGAGCTGCCCACTCCCCCATCCCTGTCACCACCATGCCCTACACCCAGCAGTCCTTCGGAACCTACACACCCCTCCCGGCACACAGAGCCCCGTCCACCCTGCAGGCACCCGGGCGGACAGACGAATGGATGGGCAGAAGGCCTCCTGCTCTGCCACCGTGGCCAGAGGAGACTGGTCCCCAGGGAAGGGGCCACCACAAGCCTCCCCCCAGCAGTGCCCACACCTGCCCCAGCGCCACACCTCTCCTACAACCTGATGTAGTCAATGCATCAATCCATCAAGTCAAGACCCGCCCGGGGGCTCCAGGGAGACGGAAGCCTAGCTGTCCACGTGGGACCCCTGGAGCAGACTCCCCCTGGGGAGCACCTGGGGCCGCTCCTGCGCCCCAAGTCTGGCTGAGCCAGCACACCAGGATTTGCCACAAACACCTGGGGGTTTTGATGTCACAGAAAACAGAGAAAACTTTAAAAGAAAGTAAAACCTGGGGGAGACGGAGATACAGAGTTTTTATTCCTGATGTTTCTGTCTACACTTGTGCAGCAGTTTGCTTTAAGAGTTTTCACAGCGGCTGGTGCTGGGGCACAGGGGGGTCAGCTGCCGCCTCCAACGCGGCATCCCACACGAGCATGGCTTCCAGTCCCGGCTGCTCCGCTCTCAACCCGGCTCCCTGCTAGTGCGCCTGGGAAAGCAGCAAAAGATGCCCGCGGGCTCGGTCCCCTGCCACCGTGTGGGAGACCGGATGGAGCGCCTGGCTCCTGGCTTCGGGGTCTGGCCTGGCCCTGGCCATTGTGGACTGGGGAGTGAACCAGCAGATGGAAGACCTCTCTCCCTCTCTCTGTAACTTTGCCTTTCAAATACATAAAATAAATATTTTTTAAAAAACCGAGTAAACAGGTTGCAACGACATACAGAACAGGGTGACTCATCCCAGGAAGGCAAGGCCGGTTCAACTCACGACCGTCACTCTGTAACAGAAAGAGCAGAAACCATGCAACAAGCCTGCAGGTGCAGGCGCCCAGTGCGAAACCCGACACCTCTATGACGAAAACATCCGTCAGACTGAAGGCGTAAAGGAACCTTTTCCGTCTGACGGTGTCGTGAGCCCAGGTCCACCAGTGAAAGACAGAGCCTCGGCCAAGGGCAGACAGACAAGGACCGTGCACCAGCACTTCCGTTCCGCGTGGAACTGCAGCCGCTACCCAGGGCACCCAGGCGCGTAAAGACGTAAATAAACACGGGCTTCCGGGTTGGGCGAGAAGAGTTAACGCGCTCTCTTAGCAGACGACATGGTTTTGCATATAGAACATGCTTGAGGATCCACACTCACACACACCAAAAAATCCCCCTGGGACCAATAAGTGGATTCCTCGTGGTTGCAGAATGTAAGATGAACACACACAGCAATTAATTGTAGATCTGTCTGTTACCAAGAGACAAAGGAATGAAACGCACATTCCATCTACAATCCATTCACACACAAAGTAGAAGACCTGTGCGCTGAAGGTTACACAACATTGCTGAGGCCAGCTGCAGGCCTAAGCACACGGGAAGTTCTCCCACGCTCACAACTGGCAGGCCGAGTGATTCACTCCCCAGATGCTGCAACGGCCGGAGCTGAGCCAATCCAAGGCCAGGAGCCAGGAGCCAGGAGCCAGGAGCTTCTTCCGGGTCTCCCACGAGGGTGCAGGGGCCCAAGGACCTGGGCCACCTTCCACTGCTTTCCCATGCATCAGGAAACAGACAGACAAGACGGATAGTGACTCAACACGACCCCGTCACGCCCCGAGGCCGCTCTCGCAGTTACCCACAAGCAGACCCTGACGTGAGTGCAGAAATGCGAGGGACTCGGCCGAGCAATGTGGACAAAGAGCAGAGGACTCTCGTCCCTCGTCTCAAAACTCGCTGCGAAGCCACAGTGGCCAAGGTGGCGTGCAGCTGGCTGCAGGATGGCCGTGCTGGCGGGAGGAGCAGACCTGAGTCCCGAGGGAAACCTGCTCAGTCTGTCTACTGGTTTCCAGCGAGCGAGCCAGCGTCCGGTGAGAAGAGGATTTGGACAACCGGATATCCACGTGCAGGAGAGTGGAGTTAGAACCGTGACCTCTCACCATCTACAAGATTCAACTCAAGATGGATCCGAGACCTCCGCGCCCAGAGCTGCAACTAGAAAACTCTTAGAAGACGGGCTGGTGCTGCGGTGTAGCGGGTAAAGCTGCTGCCTGCAGCGCCGGCATCCCATATGGGCGCCAGTTCAAGTCCCGGCTGCTCCACTTCTGACCCAGCTCTCTGCTGTGACCTGGGAAAGCAGTGGAGGATGGCCCAAGTCCTTGGGCCCCTGCACCCGCGTGGGAGACCCAGAGGAAGCTCCTGGCTCCTGGCTTCAGATTGGCTCAGCTCTGGCAGTTGCAACCATCTGGGGAGTGAATCAGTGGATGGAAGACCTCTCTCTCTCTGTCTCTACCTCTCTCTTTAACTCTGTCTTTCAAATAAATAAAATAAATCTTTAAAAAAAAACTCTTAGAAGAAAACGTAAGCATTAGACCTCGTGACCTCGGATGCGATGCTGTGTCCCACAGCACACAGACACAGGCACCCAAGGGACACCAGAGAACTCTGACACCACAAAAACCAGTGACATCCGTGTTTCTGAGAACATGGCTGAGAAAGTGGCAAAACGACTCGAAGAACGGGAGAAAATACTGCAGATTGTCTGTGTGAGAAGGGGCCAGGGCACGAGTATATGAAAACACTGAAAATTCAAGGGCCCCGATGAGGAACAGACACGTCCCCGGAGGAGACACCTGGGTGGCCGACTCGCAGGAGAAAAGGCGGCCACGTCATCCTTCCTTGGGGCCCTGGCCAAGGAGAAGCGCGGGTGAGGATGCGGGAAATGGGGTGTGGGCGCAGAGGCCGGGGACACAGGGTTACCTGGGGGATGGGGTGTGGGTGCAGAGGCCGGGGGACACAGGGTTACCTGAGGGATGGGGTGTGGCGCAGAGGCCGGGGGACACAGGGTTACCCAGGACCCAGCAGTTCTGCCATCCACCAGGAAGCGGGTCCCCAGGGAAGCTGGAGCCTTTTGTCCACCCAGACCTCTGCGGAGCGCCCAGCCCTGGCATCTTCACAGCAGGCACACAGCTCACCAGTGGGGCAGGGGTCGCCGGGAGGCAGGGGTCCCCTGTGCAGCTCCAGTAGCAGTGACGCTGACACGCGTGCCCGGCCATGGGAGGGACCGAGAACAGGGCTTGGCTGCAGGACGCCGGTCACGGCGTGTCCAGCGCAGGAAACCCACCAGGACGGAGGGCGACTCTGGGCGCCGGGAACAGAGGGAGGGGGAGCGGGGTGTGACTGGGAGGGAGCCGGGAGTGTCTGGCATTGCACGGTGCGCAGGTGCCCAGGAAGTACTGCTGGACAAGGGGACAAGGTGCAGGTGCCGCCTCTGACACGGGGACAGCTGGACGGGGTCCCTGCCGGGAGGACGCGGCAGCCAACGGGGGCACGGTGTGGTGCTCACAGGTACATGTGGGTGCTCACAGGTGTGTGGGTGTTCACATGTGTGTGTGACTGTTCACGTGTGTGTTTATAGGTGTGTGGGCATTCACAGGTGTGCATGTGTTCACAGGTGTGTGCAGGTGTTCACAGGTATGCGTGTGTGTGCACAGGTGTGGGTGCTCACAGGTTTGTGTGTGTTCCCAGGTGTGTGTGGGTGTTCACAGGTATGCGTGTATGTTCCCTGTTGTGTTTGGGCATTCACAGGTGTGCGTGTGTGCTCACAGGTATGCATGTGTGTTCACACGTGTGTGTGCTCACAGGTGTATGTGTGTGCTCCCAGGTGTGTGTGTGTGCTCACAGGTGTGTGTACTCACAGGTGTACATGTGTGCTCACAGGTGTGCATGTGTGTTCACGCGTGTGCGTGTGTGTTCACAGGCGTGCATGGGCGTTCCCAGCACCATTCTCTCAGCACGCTGGAGGTGGCTGGCGTGTGCACTGAGCAGCTCATCCCCCCACACCACTGCCATCAGTGTCGCCAACGCAGGGACAGGCGCTGGCCCAGCAGCGGCACCTGGTAGGACGCCCGCGTCTCGCGTGGGAGCGCCTGCCTCTGCCGGCTCGGGCTCCTGCTGGGCTGCACCCGGGAGACAGCAGGTGACAGACAGTGAGCTGCACTCACTGCTTCTGTGTTCCTTGATTTATTTGAGGCAGACAGACAGACAGATCTGCTGGCTCGCTCCCCAGATGCCGGCAGTGGCTGGGATGGGGCAGGGGCCGAGCCAGGAGCCGGGCGGGCACTCCCTCAGCTCTGTTCACAGCCCCACCTGGGAGGTCAGCTGCGGCTCCCTCTGGGGGCAGGCAGTGCCAGCCTGGGGGTCAGCAGAAGCAGGGGCAGGCCGGCCGGCTCACTTCCCAAGGGCCCCGGGGCCACCTCTCGGCCCGGCTCCGGCTTCAGCCCCGGGTTTCCCATCTCCCGCCCGGGGCGGCGGGGACCGGCGGACACTGGCGGGCACTGAGAGAACAGATTTGCCGCTTTATCTGCAAGGTCACAAGGGTGCAGAAAGATCCGGTACTGGGGCAGCACTGTCTGCCCTCCAGCGGGCTTCGGGTCCGCGACGGTGCGTTTGCCGTTTGGGTTTCTGGCTTTGGGTAAACTCAGGCACGCCAGCCCGAGGGGTTCCGGGAAAAACAAACAAATCCAGCCTCCTAATCTACCTGGATCGAAAGCCCAGCTCGGCCAACCTGCATTTCGGCCCTGGCCCGTCCCGCCCTCCCCGGGGCCCCAGCCGGCCGCGAGGCTTCCGGGAACCCCGGCCTCCTTCGTGGCCCACTTAAAAGGCGCCTCGGAGCCAGCCAGGTGTTCTTTAAGCCCTGGTGAAAGCCGCTTGATCGGTCAGACAAAAAGATGGCTTCAAACAAGGGGGCCTGGCAGGACTGGAATGTCCTCGCAGCCCGCGCTCCTCATTTCAAAGAAGCGAGGATGAGAAGGGGCGGGGAGGCGGGGTCAGCTGGGGAAGACAGGCCCCCCGCCGCCACCCTGGGCCCCCAGCGCCCCACACCTGGCGCCGAAACCAGGAGCTCCGGCCACACCTGTGCAACCCGAGTCCACGGTGGAAGGGAGCCCGGGCCTGTGCTGAGGCCCAGCACCGGGGGCAGCCGCTGGGCAGGGGACTCCTTCCCCAAGTCCAAGGGCGGAAGTCTCTGACCCAAGCCCAGGCAGGCAGCCAGGGCATGGGGCACGCCAGGCAACCGTGGCAGCACCGGGCATTTCCAAGTTATAGTTTATCCCAAACCGGTCCGCACACAGGCCAACCCGGACCTGACCTTGGCGCCTGGACCCCCGTGCACACAGGCCGAGAGCAAGGGCAGAACACACCGAGAACCAGCACGGACACAGTGGTCATGGCTCTGCAGGTGCACACGAGTTCCTGCCGCGCCCACTTCTCAGACGGGAAAACTGAGACCCAGAGCAGCCCAGGCCTGGCTCAAGGCGACGCCCACCCTGACCCCTGTCCTAAGTGAACACCCCCAGCACACTGTCATGCTGTGAGCACAGGGTGAGTCCTCCAGCCCACAGGCGCCGGCTGGCAGTACAGGGGGGAGAGCTGGGGAGGGAAGATGCCCATGCGGCGCACACGCGTGTCTGCCGAACACCCGAAGCGTGAGCAAAGGAGACACAAGGCGCACAGCGCCCCGGCCACACAGCGTCCTGTGGTCTCCTCCAGGTGTCCGTGGAGGGAGCCGCATGGACACAGACTTCCCCGAGGCCTTGGAGGGGGGCCCTGCAAAACAGACAGCGCGCAGCTCCCCCTCGGCAGGGCCGGGCAGGGAGGGGGTGGCGGGCGCCTGCTCCAGCCCTGCTTCCCGCCCGCCCTCCCCTCCCCTCCCACACCCGGGACGGGGCGGGGAGCTGCAGAGGACGCGGAACGGGGAGCACCCGCCAGGCTGCTGTTCTGCTGACCCAGAACAGAAGTGCCGGGACCTCAAGCAGCATTCCACCAGGCACCGCGGCGGCCCGGCACTCGCTCTGCTGTCCCCTCTGCCGGAATATTCCGCCTTGCCCTGGCTCCTCTCGCCTCCTCCCCTGCTCCGGGTTCCAAGCTGTCCCGAAGCCCTACACCACCCCCTGCCCTGCCTCACTGGAGTGGAGAGGCCCAGGGCCCGGCATGGCACCCGGCAGAAGGCTGGGAGGAGGGGGCACAGAGCACTGCCCTGCCTCTGCTCTGGCCCCAGCGAGGCCGAGTGCCCCTCCCCGACCCCTCAGCCCTGGCCCTGCCTCCCTACGCGAGGACGGGGTCTTTGCCCCCACAACGGCCAGGCAGGGAGGGGCACGGGGCGAGGAAGGGTTAACGTCTCCACGTGGGAAGCGGTTGTGGACTTCGCCCGGGTGCTAAACTTCTGGCAGCTTCTAAAATGCATCCTAAGCAAAGGAAGCAAAACTGTCATAACATCCACACGTGTATGGACACATGTGGACACACGTGGACACAGCAGCGTGGACCCTCGGCTTACCGGGCTGCACCTGCCCGATTGCTGCCGGTCACGGAGGCGGCTCCGAGGCCCCGGCTCCAGGTTTGCTCGCGATGCCCAGCCAGGCCATGCACTGAGGCCGGAGGAGGCGGCTTCCGGGCGCTGTCTGCTGCCCAGTGGGGCTGGGCTCTTCAGAGACCCCAGGGAGCCCCAGGGAGCCATTTCTCCTCATCTCAGGACGCCATTCCCGGCACAGGAGGAGACCGAGTGGCAGGAGCAGGCTGCCTGGTTCTGCTCTTGCAACCCCTGGACTGAGGTCAAACATGGGCGTCAGCAACCTGCCCACACCTGACACAGCTGAGTGTCACCTGCCCACACCCGAGACACCCTGAGTGTCACCTGTCCTCACCCGAGACCCCTGAGTGTCACCCGTCCACACCTGGACCCCCTGAGTGTCACCTGCCCACACCTGGACCCCCTGAGTGTCACCTGTCCTCACCTGAGACACCCTGAGTGTCACCTGTCCTCACCTGAGACACCCTGAGTGTCACCCGTCCACACCTGGACCCCCTGAGTGTCACCTGCCCACACCTGGACCCCCTGAGTGTCACCTGCCCACACCTGGATCCCCTGCGTGTCACCTGTTGTCACCTGGACTCCGTGGCTTCCCTGGGCACAGAGCCTCCAGACCCTCAGACTGGAGGACAGAGAGGCGGGGGAGGGGGGGTATTCACACTCTTCAGATGGGGGCGGGGCTCCCGGGAGCAGGTGCTGCTCCGGCCGGGAGGGAGCCAGCAATGAACTCGCCACGCCCGCCGTGGGAGGGGCCGCAGCCTGGCCTTGCAGGCTCATTCCCTGCGAGCACAGGGAAAGGTGGCCGTGGCCACAGGCGGAGGGGAGACGCCGGGTCCCCAGACGCTGTTCTCTTTTTCATTTTTCCTTCGTCTAACTGAACGACCGCGTCAGATTTCCAGGAAGATGAAGAGAAATCCCCGTGGGCGGCCATGGCCGTGGGCGCGCTTCATCTGCGTGCGCGATTGCTCTGGAGCTGGAGCCGAGACGGCCGCTCCTCCCCAGCACACAGGACACACGGCCCCGTCTGTCTGCCCTCCCCCCGAAAGGCTTCTGCACACCGCCCAGCGGCTGAGAGCCACCAGGTGCCTCTAATGAGCAAAGCTGAATGATGAGCAGCTGTGCAGCTCCAGAGCGGGGGGGGGGGGCCCACAAGTGGCTTCCGCTCCCTGAGGCTGTGACCCTGAACTTGCCACAAGGACGCCCTGAACTCTGGCCGCGGCTCCCAGGCTTTCACAGCGACGCCGCGGGGCAATGCGAAGAAGGTGGCTCCAGACCACACGGGTCCCAGCACGGGAACTGGGCAGCAGAGCCACCCGTCCCGAGGCCCACCTGGTGCGGGGACGGGCAGTGCAGGACACCCAGGCCTCTGAGCGATGTGCGGCCCTGCTCACTGGGACTGAGGGCCGGGCAGGGGACAGCGAGGGCACTGCGGTTCCAGTCCCGGCTGCTCCTCTTCCAATCCAGCTCCCTGCTGATGCACCTGGGAAAGCAGTGGAAGATGGCCCATGTGCTTGGGCCCCTGCACCCACGTGGGAGACCTGGATGGAGCTCCTGGCTCCTGGCCTCGATCTGGCTATTGTAGCCATTTGGGGAGGGACCCAGAAGATGGGGGATCACTCTCTCTCTCTGTGTGTGTCACTTTGCCTTTCAAAGAAACAAAGTAATCTTTTTGATTTTTGTTATATTTGATACATGAATAAGAACACCTATAAGCCCTGTTTCCAACTAAGGTCACACCCTCAGGTTCTGGGTGACCTGAGTCTTGTGAGGAGCACTCTCCACCCCCCTCTGCAGACCAGGCTCCCAGCACTAACGATGCATTTAATGCATTTGCTTGTGTGGGAGCCAGGACGGACAGCCAGGCAGGTGGCTCAGGGTGTATCCAGTCTGGTCCCAGCAGGCAATGGCTGCTCTCTCCCAGGGCCAGTCCCTGGTGACATAGGTCTGGCCATCTGGTATACCCCGAGTGGGTTCCTTTCCTCTACCCACCAGGAGCGCCCTCCCGGCCCTGAGACCTGGTGAGGGCTCGGGGAAGAGGGGGAGAAGCCTGGGAGGGGGGCGTTAGTAGGCTGGCTCCCTGGCTGCAGCAGCCATTTCTCCTCTGTCCCCACCTGCTTTTCAAAACACACATTTCCCCTCGCAAACTGTGCTAAACGCTATTTAGTAGCTAATTAACTTCCCGTGCAAAGACCCTTCTAATTGCACGCTGGCCTCCCTGCGGGGTCCTGGGGGAGGCCGAGCTGTCCTGGGGCATTTGTTCTGCCAGCTCCCACCTCGCAGACAAGCTGCCAATCAATGTGGCAGAGGTCAAGGGGGACCGCATGAGGAGCCCTCCGCCTCTGCCAGGCTTGCCGAGCTGAAGGGAGAAAGCACCTTCGGGCGCCCTGGGCCCCGCCCCGCTCTCCGCAACGACGACTTCTGCCCTGGAAGATTCACCCGGGATCTGTTTGTATTGTGACTGCACTGGCACCTGCCATCCATCACACGCAGAGATAATCAGAAAATAAAAGCCTTCGATTAGCCCCCGTGTGAAATCACCACAGTGCCAATGACGGCCAGGCACAGGAACCGTAAACGCTGCGTGGTGCTGGGGCCAGAGAGGCCGGACCGCAGCTCCTGACCTCGAAGGACAAAGGGCAGGGGTGCGACCGGCTCGGCGAGCTCGGCCTGACCAGTGGTTGTGGTTCTGAGACAACTTCCTCCATGGCTGGGAAGGCCAACCATCCCGGCTCCTGGACGGAGGCCGATCCTGCCTCGGACGGAGACACCGGGCATGGCCAACACCGCCTCCGCCCTGGCCGTGACCGGGCCAGCCCTGCCTCGCACTCCATCCCAGGTGCAGCTGCTCCCAGGCCACTGAGGGAAGGGAGACCGCGGGGGAAAGGGGACAGCTGCCTTGAGCCCCAGCTCCACTCGGCCCTGCCCCCGCCCAGCCACGGCCACCTGCCCTGGGCCAGCTCTGGGCTTCTCATTCAAGCAAGACTTCCTGTGACCTCACAGGGGGTCACGACTCCCACTGGGCCTCAGCAGGGCCTCTGGGAGGGGTAGGGAACAAGCATTTCTCCAGAGGTGGTTATTATTGATTAAAGATCTTTTTATTTATTCAAAAGGCAGAGGAGAGGGAGAGAGGGAAAGAGAGAGAGAAAGAGACAGAGAGAGATCCCCCCAACCGCCTACAAGAGCCAGGACCGGACCAAGCTGAAGTTAGCAGCCAGAAATTCCATCCGGTGTCCCCCGTGGGTGCAGGGGCCCCAGCTCTTGGCCCCTCCTCCGCTGCTTTCCCAAGCGCATTAGCAGGGAGCTGGATCGGAAGTGGAGCAGCCGGGGCTAGAACCGGTGCCTGTATGGGATGTCAGCACTGCAGGTGGAGGATTAACCTACAGTGCCACAGCCCCGGCCCCAAAGTTGGTTATTTTTAAACAGAATGAATGAGTTCAGGGATTTGCCCAGGGACCGGGAGCCACTTCCTCCTGCAGCAGGGGGTGGGTGTGCCGAGCAGGCGGCATTGGCTGGGCGAAGCTGGCTCCAGCTCCTTGACTGTGGCCTTGATCTGTGGGCAGAACCCTGGGCTGCTTAGAGCTGGGTCTGGGGGCAGGAGAGTCGAGTCAGAGCAGGGAGATTTGTGTTCACGCGTGTCCCCGGTGGGGGAGGGGCCTGAACCCACAAACATGCGTGTGCCAGCTAGGGAGGGGCCTGAACCCACAAACATGCGTGTGCCAGCTGGGGAGGGGCCTGAACCCATAAACATGCATGTGCCCGGCTGGGGAGGGGCCTGAACCCACAAACATGTGTGTGCCAGCTGGGGAGGGGCCTGAACCCACAAACACGTGTATGCCCAGCTGGGGAGGGGCGCTCGTGGGCGCCCAGGCGCCTCTAAGGCTTCCGGATTCTGAGCCTGATGAGGTCAGAGCGGGGAGATCTGAGACTTGGAAAAACTGGGCCTTGTGGCTGGCGCCGCGGCTCACCAGGCTAATCCTCCACCTGCGGCGCCAGCACCCCGGGTTCTAGTCCCAGTAGGGGGCCGGATTCTGTCCCGGTTGCTCCTCTTCCAGGCCAGCTCTCTGCTGTGGCCCGGGAGTGCAGTGGAGGATGGCCCGTGGCACAAATAGGCATCTGCCGAGTCTGTAGCCCACTCCCCGGGGCCACCAAACCCAAACACACACGGCACAAATCCTGTAACCAGAAAGGTCACCTGGCCGGCTCCAGGCAGCTGTGGGTCAGGTCCGACCCCCCAGGGAAACAGCTGAGGCCCCAGATCGGTGCCGTGTGCCCCCACCTGACGTACGGGACAGCCGTGGGCCCAGAACAGCCAGAGAGAGGACCTCAGAGCCAGAACCCCTCGGGTCCCTGCCTCGTGGTTCTCGCTCAGACACCCTTGTCCGCAGGGTTAGTGCAGTGGCCGGCCTGATGCCCCCTGGCTGTGCCTCTCATGGCCTGCACAGAGGAGGTTCCCCACTCCGGTCCTTGTCTGAGGGACAGGCCCCCTCAAAACATGAGGTCCCCCTAAAAACACAGGGCCCCGAGGGAATACGGCACCCGGTCACTGCCAGGATGAGAAGGCATGGCCTTGCTCCCACGTGGGGAAGAGCTGATACACACTGGTCGTCTCTGGGTCCCCCAAGAGCCGGGCCAGCCGAGGGCCTTTGTGGCATCCAGCCTGATTCTCAGCTCAGCCCAAGGCTGCCGCTGGCTTCCAGGACCCCTTACAGGAAGCAACATGGCATGTGCCCGTCACACCCAGCCATGCCCCCCCCCAGCCCGTGTGGTCACTGGATGGCCACATTCACAAGGCACGATGCCACGGAAACAGCCACCAAGAAGCAGGCCGTCCACGGTCAGCACGGGCACAGCTTTTTCTGGATATTTCCCACGTGAGGTCAGTGAACTCCAGGAATAAGAAGCAGGCTGGGCTGCCGTCTGCAGAGCCGGAATCCCATATGGGCACCGGGTCAAGCCCCGCCTGCTCCACTTCTGGTCCCGCTCCCTGCTAGTGTGCCTTGGAAAGCAGTGGAGGATGGCCCGAGTGCCTGGACCCCTGCACCTGTGTGGGAGACCGATGAAGCTCCTGGCTCCTGGCTTCAGCCTGGCCCCGTCCCAACCATTGCAGCCACTTGGAGAGTGAACCAGTGGATGGAAGACTTCTCTTTCTGTGTCTCCTCTCTCTGTAACTCTGCCATTCAAATAAACAAACCTTGAAAAAATTCTATTTAAAAAAAAAAAAGAACCGGGGCAGAGGGCCAACTACGCGCAGGCGGGCACGTCTCCCTGGGCACCGTGCCCAGGACAGCGCCCCACAGCCGCAGAGCCCAGCTCAGCCAGCTCCGGGCAGTGGCCGGAGCTCAGGGCCCTCGCTGGGGGCCACTACACCACCCACACGCCAGCCGCCGGGGCAGGCTCACAGGGGCCAGCCACCAGGGGAGCATGGGGTGGTCTCTGGCCCTGAGCACCCTCGAACCCAAGAGCCACACCACGGGTTACCTGTGCCAAGACCCCAGACTCTGGGGACACCCGGCACGGCCAAGCATGAGATGCCGACCCTGTCGGCCAGGCGAGGCCTGGCGCTCTCCAAGCCAGCAGGCGCCCTATGCCCCGCCAGTAGCCTCCCTACGCAGCCCCAACCAGGCTGAGCTAGGAGGCCAGTTACAGAAAGCAGGTCACGGTCAATGATGGGATCTGGGGACCAAGACGCCAGAGCCTCCATCACACATCAGGGTCCAGCAGGTCCCCACAGGGCTGGCGCTGTGGCGTGGCGGGTAAAGCTGCGCCTGCAACACTGGCATCCCGTAGGGGAGCCGGTTCGAATCCTAATCCGACCCAGCTCCCTGCTAATGACTTGGGAAAGCAGCTGAAGACGCCCTCGCGCTTGGGCTCCTGCACCCACGTGGGAGACGTGGCCCTGGCCATCTGGGAAATGATGCAGAAGGTGGACAATTTCTCCCTCCCCCTGCCTTAAATCTTACAGAAATACAGACACTTCTCAGAGCCTTGGGGTGGAGGGGGAAGGCACTGTGGCCTCAGTGCCACAGGCCAGGCCAGCCCCCCGGTCAGCCCCCACTCCCCAAGTGCTGGCCCAGAGGTCTCCACCCTCCGGGCATGGCTGGGGCCTCACGGTCACGCCAGGGGAGCCCTAGGCCCACACGGGGCCACGTCCAGCAGTAGCCTTCCTTCCGGCATCCACACCCAGAAACGCTGCTCCTGGTTCCGCCTCCCTGGAGGGCAGCGGGGAGAGTGCGTTTTCTAAGTTCTGGACAACACCACGGGGGGGGGGGGGTGGACCTCCTGACCTAACCCTGACAAAGACCCTCGGGCTCCACCCCGGGTTCCTGCTGCCCCGCACCAGCCCACGGGCGTCGGAGCTACCAGATTTTATGTCCAGCAACCCAGACAGAGGCTGGCCTGAAGGCGGCCATCCCTCTCACATGCTGACCATCTCTGGCAGACTCTGGGTGGGCTCAGGGTCGGCGCTCCGGCCACAACCCACGACCAGCAGCCCCGATGGCTTGAAGTCCAAGACCAGTTCTCGGGGCAGGGACAACCGCCCAGGCCAGCGCCCCTGCCCCAAAATGTGTCCTGGCGAGGCTGGGAAGGTGTGGCCCAGGCTGCTTCCCACGGCCCTGCGACCCTGGGGACTTCTCTCGCCTCCTCTCTGCGCCGCGGTGCCAAGCAGCCACTCTGAAGCTCCCAGCTCACATAGACCCAGGCTGCTGTGCAACCACCGCCCGCTCCGGAACCTTCCCCTCCTCCAGGCAGAAGCTCTGGCCCGTGAACCAGCCCCCCCGCACCCTCCACTCACTTCCTGTCTCTGTGCCGCGACTCCTGTAGGGACCCCTGTCAGGGTGGGGTCTCAGGATCTGTGCTCCTCTGCTTGGCTCACTTCGCCTAGCTCAGAGCCCCCAGGGTCCCCCCTATCGCCGCCTGTCTGCAGATTTCCTCCTCAGTGCGAGGCTGGGCGAGTGCCCGCCGCCTGGCCGGGCCACGCGTGTCTGTCCCCACGTCTGTCAGTGGACACCGCTCGGCCATCGTGAATGACACCACTGCACACACAGGTGTGCTGCCCCCGAGTCCCCATTTCCGATTCTCTCCATGCCATCTCTTTATCCCTAACTTCCAAATGGACGCAGACCGTTCATGTAATAATGTTTGCTTTGCTTTTAAAGATTTGTTTTATTTGAAAGGCAGAGTTAGAGAGAGAGATTCCACCTGCTGGTTCACCCCCAGAATGGCCATAGCGGCCAGAGCTGGACCAGGCCAAGCCAGGAGTCTGGAACTCCATCCAGGTCTCCCACGTGGGTGCCGGGGCCCAAGCACTTGGGTCATCTTCTACAGCTTTCCCGGGCCATAGCACGGATCGCAAGTGGAGCAGCCGGGACTCAAACCAGCGCCTATATGGGATGCCTTGTCCCAGGCCACAGCGCCGGCCCCCACAGTGAATTCCAGACAAAGGCGCCCTGGAGGCTCGGCTGGCCTGGCTTAGGGTCCATTTGTCCAGGCGGAGCAGCAGAAAGGCCAGGGGGCAGGTGTCCGCTGCACCCGGCTGACCACCGTGCCCGGGGCTGGCAGCTTTTCCCAGCCCCAGGTCCAGAGCCCAGGCGAGGATCAGCCCACAGCGAGGGCTCTGCCTGCGCCCGGCCCTAGAGAGCCGCACAAAATCGGCGGGGGAGGCGCCGGGCGGCGCCGGCGGGAGAAGCCCGCCACCTGCTGGGCCGCCGCGCTGGGCCGGAGCCGCCCCTCCCCGGGAGCGCGCGCGTGCGAGCCCCGCGCCCGCGCCCCCCGCAGCCGGGGCCCGTGCTGCCGCGCGTGGGCGGCCCGCACCGCCCGCGTGCTCCCCTCCCAGAAAGCGCGCTTTCCCCTCGCGCGGGGCCGGCGGGGCCTGGGCACCACGCGGGGTCCCCGGCGGCTCGCCGAGCTGCCCCTTCCCGCTCCGTGTGCGGCCGGCGTGGCGCGGGAGCTGGACGCCCCGGACCCCGCGCGGCGCGGGGTGGGTGCCCCGGCGGGGCGGGAGCCGCACACACGCCGCGCCGCGGTCACTTGACACCCGGGCCGGCAGCCTGCCAGGCTACGCTCCCAAAATAAGGCTCCGGGTGTTTAAATATTTACAGAAGGCCGGTCCTGGTGCGCTCCCCGGGACAGGCCACGGTGGCCGCCCGCCCATCCCTCTCCTCCCTGCTCCCGGGACCACGGGGCGGCCATGGGCGCCTGCCTTCCAGAACATTCTGGCACCCCCGCACACGCTGCAGCCCCGCCCCCACCCCGGAGTTGCCCCCTCTCTCCGTAGGGTCTGCACCCCATCCTGGAGACCAGGGGCCAAGTTTGCACAGTGGTGTGTGCCACCTCCCCAGCACCCATTCCTCAGCCCCTGGGACCCCAGCCCAGGGTGAACCGTGCAGGTAGGGTCCAGGCCACACAGTGGGAGTCGGGGGACCTGGCCAAGCAGGGGCTCCGATGCCTTCCTGGGGTTGCTTCTATGGGAGCTCCTGGCACCCACTCGGTCCAGGAGAGGAGACACAGAGGCCATGAAGGGGGTGGGCCCCTGCACACCACCCGGGTCACTGCCTGCACTTGGATGGGTGCCACCACACACCCGGCTGCCATGGGGAAAGGAGACCCCGGAGCCGGCGTGTGGAGGGCCCCCGGTGGAGGTGGCCCCTCTGCTCACCCCACAGGAAGGGCGGGAGGGACACAGACCCGGCTTTGGGGCAGGAGTCAGGCACCCCCGTCCCCCACCTTCCACGGAGATTTCATCAGTGTTGGGTAGCATTGCAGCAGCCGCGCGGGTCCCCTGAGGCACAGCCGGAGCTCCCAGCCGCGGGAGGCGCTGCCACGTCACTGCCCCTGGGGCCCCGGTGACCTCAGCTCCGTGGGATGTGAGCTCATGGGGGAGCCAAGGGCCCCCGCCAAGGCTGCTGATGCAAGAGCGTCCCACTCCCCAGGGCGCCTCCGCTCATGCAGCTCAGGCCGTGGACAGTGCCTGCCGTCCCCCTGGAAACGGCCGGGTTGCATCAGGGACCCCAGGGGGCTGTCGTGGTTTCGCCTTTCTGGCCTCTTTTGCCAAGGGAGCCCCAGTCTCCCCCCCCCGGGGGGGGGGGCTTGTCCCGAGGCTGAGCTTCCTCCTGCAGCCAGCAAGGGGGTGGATTCAGAACCCGCTCCCTTGGGCGCAGCGACTTCCGGAACCCGGCTCAGAGCTGGGGGGCTCAGGGCTGCAGACCCCTTGGGGGGGCAGTGGAGTCCTCACCCACCGCCTCCTAGCAGCCTCCCCACCACAAAGAACAAAGGACAGGGAGAGCCAGCGGGCAGGCCTGGCCAGGGAACCATTTAAAAACCTGGATGCGCCCCGCATAGAAATGCCGGCCAGTGCAGCTGCCCAGAGCCCCACACACGAGGCCAGCGGAGGAGGGGCCACGTGCCTGGCGCCTGCACCTGTGTGCGAGACCTGGCGGAAGCGCCTGGCTCCGGGCTTCAGCCTGGCCCAGACCTGGTTGTTGTAGCCATTTGGGGAGTGAACCAGCAGGTGGAAGACCTCCCTCTCCCTCTCCCCCTCCCCCTCCCCCTCCCTCTCCCCCTCCCCCTCTCCTTCTTAAGTAAATAAGTAAATCTTTAGGGAAAAAAATAAGCTGAACCTCAGCCCAAACTTTATACCTTGTGCCAAAATTCACCCCAAACAGTTCATGCCCCAATCGTCAGCCATAAAACTTTGCGACGTTTAGGAAGACCCCAGGAGAGTGTCTCCGGGACCTCAGACTAGACGGGGAATTCTTCCACTCGACACCAGAAGCATCACCCACAAGAGGAAAAAAAATTCACAAAGGTTAAATTGTCATGTTTTGTGAAACGACAGCCGCACGCCCAGGGAGACACTTGTAAACCCCACGTTGGACAAAGACAGGGTCTCTGGAATATTCTGGAACACATCTGGGTTTCTGCAATCTTCTAGAACACTCAACTGGAAACAAACCAACGCTGAATAGATTTCTGCATAAAGAGACAGGGCTAGGGGCTGGTGCTGTGGCGCAGTAGGTAAAGCCTGCAGTGCCGGCATCTCATATGAGCGCTGGTTCGAGTCCCAGCT
>CM027400.1:1746579-1772864 GCA_015711505.1 Sylvilagus bachmani | reverse complement strand
AGAGGGAGAGGGAGAGGGAGAGGGAGAGGGAGAGAGGGAGAGGGAGAGGGAGAGAGGGAGAGGGAGAGGGAGAGGGAGAGGGAGAGAAGGAGAGGGAGAGAGGGAGAGGGAGAGGAAGGGAGAGGGGGAGAGAGGGAGAGGGAGGGAGAGGGGGAGAGAGGGAGAAGACTAACAGATGCAGGAAGACACCCATCGTGGTGGCCACCAGCAAAATGCAAATGAAAACCACAATGAGGCGTCTGTCCCTGCACAGAGATCGCACAGCACACACGCCGGTGCGGGTGTGGGGAAAGAGGGGCCGCACCGGAGTTGCTGGCGGGAACGTGAAACGGGGCAGCCCCTCCGGGAAACAGCTGGGCAATTTCTGTTCACACCAAACACGCAACCAAGCACCGTGGGATCAGGCCGACAGGACGGAGGCTTTGTCCCAGGGAAGCGAGAACTTGGGTGCAGGCAAACACCAGGACACGACGGCCCATCGCCTCATTCAAGCCGGAGCGGGCGCGGAGAGCCCTTGACAAGCAGGCGTCTGTCTCCCCGCCCTGCGGCCCCGGGGACGGCCATACCGCGCACAACTCCACGTGTGCGCAATTCTCCCCAGAGCCACTGCTGCTGATTCACAGAGGCAGAGAAGCAAACGGGGCACAGGGGGGAACCCCACAGGTGGCCGGTCACCCCCCATGTGCGAGCAGCGGTCCCCTGCCGGGCCGAAGCCGGGAGCTGGGCACGCCGCCCAGGTGTGCTAACGGGTGGCAGAGACCCGGCCACTGAGCCATCGCCGCTGCCTCCCTGGGAGCCCGGGAGCAGAGCTGGGACCGAAACCCAGGCACTGACCTGAGTTGCGGGCGTCTTAACGTTAGGCCAAAGGCCTGGCCCTGGAGTTCTTCCAGGCAGAAGTCAGGGGTCAGGGGTCAGGGACGGGGTTGACTGGTGGGGGTTGCATGAGGGAGCGGCGGGGGGTACAGGAAGTGGCCGGAGAGCTCCCGGCACCCGCTGAGGCCCTGGGCTGTGCCCAGCTTGGACAGTAGCTGAGACGGAGCCACAGGTCTGGGCGAGGTGCTGCCACGGGAGGGGGTGCTCCCTGCACGTTTCTTGTGGTTTCTGGGGCTGCGTGGGTGGCACGTGGTGCAGCTGGGGGCTGAGTCCGGTGCTGAGCACAACCCAAAGGAGGGTATTTCACGACGGATGAAATTATGTGAGGTCCAGATTCCAACGTTAAAGCTGCTTTTTTTTTTTTTTTAGTATTCAAAAAGTTACTGAGGGGCCCGGCACTGTGGCGTATCAGGCATGCCGCCAGCTGCGGTGCCGCATCCCATGGGGCGCTGGGCTAAGCCCCGGCGGCTCCACTTCCACTCCAGCTCCCTGCTAATGCGCCTGGGAAAGCAGCAGAGGACCCGCGTGCGAGACCCAGCTGAAGCTTTGGCGGGGGGGACAGGCAGGGGCCTCCCGTGGACCCCTACAGGGCACGGCCCTGCAGACAGCGTGATGGAGAATCGGCCTCTGGCTGTGGGCCGCCAGCTTGCCTGGGGCACCCTGAGCCCGCAGCTTCTGTCACCCCGGGAATGGCTGGGTGCACCCACTGCCCCCAGCCCTCTGAGCAGCACCGTCTCCCGGACAAGGCTGGGACACAGAGGGAGGAGCACCCTGGCGAGGCGCACCCTCGACCCCAGGCAGGGCCCGGCTCACAGCAGGGGAGCCGCCCGGAGCTGCACCTCCCAGGGCCGGGCACTGAATTCCCTGGCGGCCTCTCCGAACTCCAGGAGCAGTGACAGCCGGGAGGGGTCTCCCCACTCAGAGCGGGGCTTCCGGGGCTGGCAGCAGGGGGGACAGCTGGTGACGGCCACCTGGCCATGGCCAGGCCGGGGGAGGCGGAGGCACTGCCAAGTGCGAGGGAAGCCGCCCGGGCGACCAGAGCAGCTTGCAGAGCTTCGACGACGCAGCGCTGGGAGGGAAGAAACCTCAGCTCACGTTCCAGCACAAACAAACCCAAACAGCAGATCTCAGAGGCCGCCGGCTGCCAGGCTGCGCCGAGCGGGGCCCTGCGCACGGCCTGGGCTGGCCCCGGACGGAGCTCAGGAACGGTCCTGGAATCGGGCGAGCGGGGTGGGGGCACACAGCCCCTCGTGGCTCCCGGCCACTTCCAAGGTCTCTGCTGCCCACACTGCCTGCCCAGTCCACCCTCCCCGGTCCACGCTCTTGCTAAGTGGCCTCTTAGGAGCCCTCACGGTCTCACCCCGGCCCCCCACCCCCTCCACCAGGAGCTCTGGCCCCTGGGCTGCCCACGTGCCTGACTCCCCTGGCCGGCCCCTCCCTTTGCTGCCCCCCCCCATCGTCACAGGTCCTTCAAGTCCCCTCCCCAGCCACCTGCTGATCGGCCACTCTGAGCAGGGACAGAGGTACACGCAGGGACCATGAGCACCCTTGGTCTGTTCACACCACTGGACGGCCTCACTGTGGTCTGGGAGAAGCCCCCACCCCCACCCCCAGAGGCGGAGGGCCCCTCACCCTCTGGCCGGCTGACGTCCAGGTGTGCAGGGCACAGCAAGAGGCATCGTGGAGAGGCAGGCGGCCTCCGGCCAGACGCCCAGAGTACCTGTGCTGTGCCGGCCTCACCGGCCCTGGGCGACAGAGGGCACAGCAGCCCGGACACCGCGGCAAGAGGCCACCGCCGGGGCGCAGCCGTCTGCCCACCGTGCTGCCCCGAGCGCCCTCTTCCGCCAGAGCCAGCGCCCTGGGCACGCGCGCCCGGGCGAGACGGGCTCCAGCCAGAGCGGGACCAGGCCGGGTGTGGGGTCTGACGGGGAGACCCTGGCCTTGGCCTCGAGGGAGGGCCACCACAGCCAGCTGGCCCCGGGCTCGGGACCTCTCTCAAGCGAGTACGCAGGTGGCCGGGGAGCGAGCAAGGCTCTGCTTCTGCCAACGGGTTCTCACCGCGAGGCGAGCAGAACCTCAGGATACACGGACAGACGTGGAGGAAGCTAAGGAACGTGCTGGGCTGCGGCTCACCTTCCCCTCCACCAGCAGCACCGGGCCACCTCCCATCACCGGCTCCACCCCCCATCACTGGCTCCACTCCCCATCACTGGTTCCACCCCCCATCACTGGCTCCACCCCCATCACTGGCTCCACCCCCCATCACCGGCTCTACTGGCAGCACCGGCCCATCCCCCATCACTGGCTCCACCCCCATCACCGGCTCCACCCCCCATCACCGGCTCTACTGGCAGCGCCGGCCCACCCCCCATCACTGGCTCCACTGGCAGCACCGGCCCATCCCCCATCACTGGCTCCACCCCCATCACTGGCTCCACTCCCCATCACTGGCTCCACCCCCATCACCGGCTCCACCTCCCATCACCAGCTCCACCCCCCATCACTGGCCCCACCCCCCATCAGCGGCTCCACCTCCCATCACTGGCTCCACCCCCCATCACCGGCTCCACCTCCCATCACTGGCTCCACCCCCATCACTGGCTCCACCTCCCATCACTGGCTCCACCCCCCATCACTGGCTCCACCGGTGGTGCCAGCCCACCCCCCATCACTGGCTGCCCACGCAGGAACCTAGGCTGCCTTCGCCTCCGGGTTTGCAGGTTGGCAGCACAAGGGGCCTGTGTCCAGGACATGGCCGGCCAGGAAGCAGACAGGCGGTGCAACCTCCTTGTCCACGGCCTCTCCTGGTGACGCCAGCACGACTCCCTCGAGGAGCCCAGCCCCAAAACCGAGGCGATGCGGTCACTCCTCACTCTGAGCTCTGCCCGGAAGCCCCTGGCCCTTAGCCCAGGACTCTGCAAACCACGCCTTTGGCGGGGGAGGGGCACCCAATCAAAAATCCAAACCATTGAGATTCACAGGGGACTTTCGAACGTTTGTAAAAAAATGTTGATATTGGTAGGAAAAAATTAACTCACACGTTGTTTATCATGCACCCCCACATTCTGCACCCCTGTTTCACAGGCCCCAGGAGATCATCACAGACTTGGCTGCTCAGATGCACCTGTCACACGGCCAGTAGCCGGGAGATGCACACGGCCCTGGGCAGCCTGGGTCTAGGTTCTAGCCGTGTGTCTCACGGTGCGCAACGTCGTAACTGTTTACATTGCTAAGACAAAGGGAGCGTCTGTCCACTGGTTCACGCCCCAAATGTCCCCGACAGCTGGGGAGGGGCCGAAGCTGGGAACGCCACCTGGGTCCCCCCGGGTGGCAGGGACCCCCAGGGTCTACATTAGTAGGAGGCAGGGGGCAGGCACCAGACCAAGCAGCTGCGTGTTGAGGGGAGCCAGGGGCCCCGCTGCCGGGACCTGAGACCCCGAGTCTGTAGCTCCGTGTCCCCCCCGGCAGAGGCCAGGGCTCTGGACCTCTGAGGGGTCACAGGCCACTTCCCTTTGGGAAGTCTGGGAAGTGTGCACTCGGAGCCACCCACACGCAGTGGGGTAAGATTCCAGGGGCTCGCGGGAGGCAGAAGCCCCTGATCGGGCCGGGGTGCCCAGGCGCTGCCTCCCTCTCCGCTGTGGTTTACTGGGGTCCCTTCGCTTTCGCCCTCTATGCCGCTGTCTGCTTCTGTTCTCTCTGCTCAGGACAACGTCCAACAGCGGAGAGCAGGATCCGAGTGCCAGCTCTGGGGCCAGGCCACCCACACACGGGGGCCCTGGCACCCCAGGACCAAGCCTGCTGGGAAAAGCCCAGGATCAGGGTGGGGGTGCAGCTGGGGGTGGGGAGGGGGGTTCGGGTTCATGCATCGAGTGAGCAGCGACAGCTCCTTCCCGGAGCAGGCGCTCAGTGCTGCTTTGGGCAGGGAGGTCCCAGCTGTGGCTGCTGGAGGGTGGGGGGAACAGCAGGTGCCCTGACCTTCTCGGAACTAGGTCTTGCCCTTGCATCACAGGAGCGACAAGGGGACAGGGCCACACTTTCCAGCATTCAGGTGACAACATCTTTGGGGGACAGTCATTTCTGGGGGATGGGGGCTGCTCTTCCAGCCCACCCAGCCCCAGCCAGCCACCCAGCCTGCACATGTAGTTCTCCAGTTCTGCCACTAGAGGGGACCCGTGAGCCAGCCTCCCTGCCCTCCCCATGCCCGGCAGGGGACAGGATTCTCACCTAGGCTAAGCACCTGTGCTCTCAGGGGCCTGGCAGGCCACGCCCCTGACACCCTCCCTGGCCCACGCTTCTCCCCCGGGGGAGCTCCTAACAGGCCGATGCCCGGGGCCCACCCACCATCTCCGGTTAACGGTTCTGGGCACCTGCTCTCTGGCTTCTTAGCCCAGGGCTTCCAGTTCCCAGTCGTGCGGGGAGCAGAAGGTGAGGAAGGAGCAGGCGGCGTCCCCTTTGCTTCCGGGGTCTGGGTGCAGCGGGATGGGTGGGACCTAGACCTCAGCCTGGACACTGAGAGCAAAGGAAATGCCAGGGCCCGCCCGGCCCCTCTGCACACCCAGGTCTGCCTTCTCCCGTGAGCGCCCAGGCAGCCCGTGGTGCACGACGGGGCTGCAGCTGGAGCCAGGGTGCCTCCGCGCCACGCCTCTCTCCGCTGTCTGCGAGACCCGCTCCACAGAGATGCCCACGCTGCCCTCGGCTGACGGCGGCCACCAGGAGGACGGCAGCATTTCCGCCTTTGCTTGTGAGCAGGAATGGGGGCAGGTGGCCCCACCCAGGGCCAGGGAAGGCGGCTCCGGCCAGGCTGGAGACCCGGAGCTCCGGAGCAGGGGGAGGGGCCAGGGCTTGAAGCAGAGCTGTGCATTGCAAAGCTCAAGTCTCCGCTGCCACTGCCCCCAACGGCTCCGGACCGACGGGTGTGCACCTGCACCTCACAGGGGCAGAGGCCCGGGGGAGGACACAGAGGCAGCATCCACACGAGCTGGCCGCTTAGGAGAGGAGGTGGCGGGGCAGCCCTGCCCGTCCCTGGGACACAGTGGCCCAGCGGAGAGTCGGCTCTGGAAGCACTGGGCGTGCCCGGGCACCGGGGTGGTCTTCAAGCCCCCAGTGACTCCCACATGCACCGGGGCAGGGAAAGGGAGCCAGGTGTGCACTGTCACGGACACTGTCACGGGAAACCGGGGGCTGCCCTATGGTTCAGCCGTTAGCATCCCGTGGGGCTCTGGTTCAAGTCCCGGCTGCTCCACTTCTGATCCAGCTCCCTGCTAGTGCACCTGGGAAAGTGGAAGATGGCCCAGGTGCTTGGGCCCCTGCACCCAAGTGGGAGACCCGGAAGAAGCTCCTGGCTCCTGGTTTCGGATCAGCTCAGCTCCAGCCATTGTGGCCAACTGGGGAGTGAACCAGTGGATGGAAGACCGATCTCTCTCTCCTCTGTGTAACTCTGCCTTTCAAGTAAATAAAAAAAAAAACCTTTAATATTAATAATATATGAATGATCTTCGAGATGCTTTTGGAAAGTAAAAATCAGGGAGCTGAAGCTCCAAGAGGGAGAAGGTCCCCGGCTCCCGCCGACCTGTGGTGCCAACTCGAGTTCCCGAAGCTGAGCCCTGGTGAGCCCTGCCCGCTGGGCGGAGGGCAGGACCGGCAGAGCCCTGGCTCTGACCCTGCCACAGACCACGCCAGCCCACCCTGGAGCAGAGTGCAGTGGTGCGGGCCCCGCCCCCGCCCCAGCACCACGGGGAGCTCCGACGGCACCCGGCCAGTGGCACACGGGCAGCACCGGCATTCTAGCCCCAGCCTGGTTCCCGGCCCAAACCCACACAGCTCAGCGAACCCCACGGGGCCCCGGGGCCCCGGTGCAGGCCACCGCCCCTCTTCTCTGCACTCCCAAGCGCCGGAGGCCAGCACCAGCAGCTCACCCTCGGCTTCCAGGGGCCACAGCTCACGGAGGGGCAAACAGCAGGGCAGCGGCTGTGCCCAGGCCCCTCCCCCTGCAGCCGGCGAGCCGTCCACAGCCCTCGGCCCTGGCCCGGCTACCACGGGGCCCAGAGGCCGTCCGAGCTGCAGCCCTGCTCGATGTAGACCGCGGTGCTCGTGGGTACTGGCAGGGGAGCAGCAGGCCACCTCCTCCCTCTGAGCCTCCCTCTCCCCCTGGAGCCAAAGGATCCTGTTGAGCCTGTCCCCGGGGGCTGGTTGAAAGCCCAGAGATGCGGCCGGTGCTGCGGCTCACTAGGCTAATCCTCCACCTGCAGTGCCAGCACCCCGGGTTCTAGTCCTGGTTGGGGTGCCGGATTCTGTCCGGTTGCCCCTCTTCCAGGCCAGCTCTCTGCTGTGGCCCGGGAGTGCAGTGGAGGATGGCCCAAGTGCTTGGGCCCTGCACCCCATGGGAGACCAGGAGAAGCACCTGGCTCCTGGCTTCGGATCAGCGTGGTGTGCCGGCCACAGCGACCATTGGAGGGTGAACCAACGGCAAAGGAAGACCTTTCTCTCTGTCTCTCTCTCTCACTGTCCACTCTGCCTGTCAAAAATAAATAAATAAATAAATAAAATTAAATTAAAAGAAAGCCCAGAGATGCACAAACTAAGCAGAGCTCAGGGGTCGGCTCCCGGCTCAGGCCTGGCACCCCTGCGGGGCTCGGGGTCAGCCCTGTGCTGACTGACTGGACCCCACCGCCTGCCACCATCGCCCTGAGCACAGGTCGGTGGGGGCCATGCTGGGGCACCAGCGCCCCCAGAGCCGTCAGCCCTGCCGGCAGCCAGGCCTCTGGTCACCTGCAGTGTTGCAGAGTCAGCGACTTTCGCCCTGGGGCTGCTTGCCCGCTTCCAGGCACGGAAGGGCTCACGCCCCAGGGGTCCCAGCAGCAGGGTCTGGGGCTGGAGGGCGGCAGGCAGGGCAAGGCCAGCCCCAGGTCAGCCCTGCAGGCCTCAGGTGCCCACCCCCTCCAGTCCCTGGGCAATGAGCAGGAGGGACGGAGACGCCCGGGGGCTTGGCCGCTCAGACGGGGCAGAGGCTGTGCAGTCCCAGGCGAGGCCACCGGAGGGGGCAGAGACCCCGGGCGCACGCTCCCCAGCCTCCTAGGCCGAGGGCAGCCGGCCCGGTGCTGCCAGCCCTGCGCGGACAGACGCCGCCGCTCCCGAGCCGGGGCCTCCGCCAGGCCCAGGGTCCTACCTGTTACCACTCTCGAGGAACACGGAGCTGCTGCTCTCGGCCAGGGCCGCGCCGATGGGCGAGAGGCAGAAGGGCGAGGAGAAGGCGTCGGAGTCCGAGTCGAAGGAGCTGTCCCTGCTCACGCCGTCGGCCGACAGCGCCAGGGAGCCCTCCTCCTCCCCCGGCTCAGTGACTGCACAGGAGGTGCCAGCGTCGCCGGGGGCCGGCTGCCGGGCCGGGAGGGCTCCGTCCACCCCGGGGCCCGGGGCCAGGCTCTGCTCTTCCTCGGCAGACGAGCCGACGTGTACGGCGTCGGCCGTCCCCTGGCCCTCCGCTAGGATGTCCTCGTCTTTGGGCACCGGGGTGGGGGAGGCCTGGTGGGGGGCCCCCGAGCCTGGGGCGCGCCGGCCCAGGGGACGCGGCGCCTTGCGCACGGGGGAGCTGTCGGGCGTGATGTAACGCAAGGCCTCCTCGTCCTGCCTCTGGATGCGGGAGTTGGGGACCCAGGCCAGGATGAGGGTGGCCCCCAGCATCTCGTCCTTCTCCAGGTACAAGCACAGGTAACCTGCGGGGAGCCAGTGGGACGGGTGGGTCAGGGAGGCCGTCGGAGGGTCCTCGGCTGTGCACTATGCAAACCCCCAGCTGCAGACAAAAGCTGCCCCTGGGGACATGACTGAGCTTGGCGTGGACCTCAGTTCTGGGCGCGTTCCACACCCCTCCCCCACAGCAGATGGGGCGCTGGTCCCCGGGGGTGGCCTGTCTGGCACTTCCCTGAGCTGGGGCGCACTGGCTCCGCCCCTCCCCGCCCACTGTCCACCCCCGGTGCTTGCCCAGGGGTGCAGGGACCCCAGCCTCACAGCCTCACAGGCCCGGGTGGGGGAGGAAGACCACAGCAGAGTGAACCTGCAGGGTGGGGCCCCCGTGCCTCTTGCTGGACAAAGGGGCCGCTGACCACTGATGGGGACGGAGGAGAGCAGGGGTGAAGGCAGCATCTCCCACCGGGCCGACCCAGGCCTCCCGGACAGCAACCGCCCCCTCAGTACCCACGAGGGCTCCGGCCCCACCGGACCCTCCTCGCCCCACTCCCGTTTCTCAGAGCAGCGTCACTGGGCCCCCGGGCTCACCTGGGTGGTGCTCCCCCAGCCCCTGCAGCCCCTCAGGCGGGTGCACGCAGACATTGTTCTTGGAGTAGACGATCTCCCCGTCCAGGCCGGCAGGGGAGCCGCCGGCGCCCGGCGCGAGGGTCAGGAGGTCGGAGGCTCTGGCGGAGGCCCGGCGGAGGAGGCGGCCCAGAGACATGGCCGGGCAGGTGTTTCCATCCTCTCGGGCTGCGGCCCGGGCGGGGCGCGTCCAGACCTGCCTGCGGGGAAAGAGTGGCCACTGAGCCACAGCCACGCACAGGGCTGCGTCCTCCCGTGGCCATGGCTCCGCCCCTGCGTGGGGGCCGTCCTGCCTGCGGGAGACCTGCACTGGGTTCCCGGCTCCTGGCTTTGTCCTGAAGAGTGAATCACTGGAAGGGTGATGTCAGTCTCTCTCTCTCTCTCTCTCTCTCTCTGCCATTCAAAGAACATAAATCAGTAAGTTAGATTAAATAATAAATGACTGGGTCAGCTCTGTGGCACAGCAGGTGAAGCCGCTGTCTGCAGCGCCGTCCAATCCAGCTCTCCGCTGTGGCCTGGGAAAGCAGTGGAGGACGGCTCAAGTGCTGGGGCCCTGCACCCACGTGGGAGACCCGGATGGAGTTCCAGGTTCCGGGCTTCAGCCTGGCCCGGCCCCGGCCATTGCGGCCATCGGGGAGTGAGCCAGCGGACGGAAGACCTCTCTCTCCCTCTCTCTTTCTCTCTGTAACCCTGCCTTTGTAATAAAATAAATAAATCTTTAGAAAACGTGTATAAACGGCTCCAGGACGAGTCCACGGGATCCAAGCAGCGCGGTGACTGGGGCCCCTGCGTTGCATTCTGAAGGCGCCACGTGCGTGTTACGTTTTTATCACAACAGAGGCCACTCAGGCGCACGCGCTGGCTGGCTGGCTCAGCCGCTGCAGAACGCATGCAGAGGCCCGACGCCGTGTTGCACACAGTTCGCACCCACATTTCCACCTGTCAGTTTTATAAAAATGCCGCGTGCTAAAAATGGCTGCGTTTTACGTTATGCGTACGTCATCGTTTTCACAGCACTATCCACAGCGGAGGGCCTCAGGCCGTGCGACACTGCTCCCCAAACTTTCTGCGTTTTCTGTATTTCTCCAAAGCCCGCAGCGAGGGACGGCGCTCCCTACTAAGCGCCTTTCTCTCCTCGCCGGCAGTCTCAGCTGAGCGGGCCGCGCCCAGCAGGAAGCAGGGTCGGCCTCAGCGGGGACATCGGTGGCCCCATCTTCAGCTGCACCCGTCCCGCTCTGGCCCACGCACGGTCCCCAGGCCCCCATCCCCACGGGCCTGCGCGCACAGCACAGGGTTCTCCCAGCACAGAGCGGGGCTCCCTCCTGCATGGTGCCCTGAAGAACCCCCCATCCCCCTGTGCCAGCGTCACCTCCGATCACCTGCCTGGGGCTGGGGCTGGGGCTCGGCTCACATTCTCGCCTCCTCCGACTTCACCTCCCACATCGGGGCTCCCCCAAGGCCCCGGTCCACGTGGATCTCCCCAGCTGGCCGCTCTGAGGCCTCTGCCTGAGCCCACAGAACCCAGGCGACGCTGATCCCGGGGTGGGCGGAGCACGCCTGCTGGGCAGCGGCCAGGGGGCGTGACTGTGGGCCGGTCAGCCCTTATTTACCCGACTCCCAACTGCACAGACTCCGCACAAATTACCCAGAAATCCTGCTGCTGCTGTCTTCTCCCAACCACTGAGAAACACACACTCTACCCTGAGCCCCACGGGATATGTGGAGCAGCTGGGGCCTTGGAGGGCGGACCCTGGCTCATCCAGGCCACCGCCCAGACCCCTGACTCCTGAGTGGTCCCCTCCACCTTCCCAGTCACCTCCCGCCACCTCCCAGGGCCGCCTCTGGCCAGTCCTGGTGGAGGGGCAGGGTCACTCGTGCTGCAGGACCAGGCACCGAGCCACACGGTCACTTCCGAGCTTCAAACAGACCCGGGTCCCTAATTCCCAAAGCCGCAGCCGGACGGCGCTGCCCGACAGCTGGAGGCTTGACCCAGTTAGGGGTCTGGGAGGGGTCTCGGGGAGTCCCGAGGTCACTGGGAGAGTGCCCTGGGAGAGGACTGACCGTACATGCCGAGGGGGGTGTGGTCGCTCTCTCCACTTCCTGCCTCCACAGCCCTCTGCCCCGGCCCCAGACGCCCACCAGTGAGGACCTGCAGATCCTGGACGAGCCCTTCCCGGCTCCCTAGGGGGCTTTTCTCCAGGGTATTCTATTGCCGTAACTAAAACCCCAGAGACTCAACCAAGTTACCCCACGGCACCCACACACCGAAAACCCCACCCTTGCCTGCTGTCAACTGGGACGCCACACCCCGAGCCCCGCGACACCTCTGTGCTCAGGGAGGTTCTGGAATTCAAGCACTCCAAGGTCAAAGGTCAGTCAAACAGCAGCAGGAAGAGCCGCCTCTCAGCCCGGCCATGCTGTGAGCCACAGACAACCCGATGTTTCCTGGCAGCCACATCAGAGATGGCAGAGAGCGGGGCTGGCGCTGTGGCACAGCGGGTGAAGCCTCCGCCTGCAGTGCCGGCATCCCACATGGGCACCGGTTCTAGTCCCGGCTGCTCCACTTCCCATCCAGCTCCCTGCTAAAGAGCCTGGGAATCAGCCCAGGGTGGCCCGGCCCTTGGGCCTCTGCACTCGTGAGAGACCCCGAAGCAGCTCCTGGCTTTGGCCTGGCCCAGCCCTGGCCTTTGGGGCCAGTTGGGGAGTGACCCGGAGGGTGGAAGACCCCCCCCCCCCGTCTCTCCGCCTTTCTCTGTAACTCTGTCTTTCAAATAAAACTTTAAAAAAAATAAAATAAGGCAGCAAAAAGAAGCAAGTGAAACTGACTTTACTTGTGTTTTCTTGGTCCAGTCTACCCAAAACGCATAACCATGACGGAAAGATGGCAACAGAGACATTTTACTCCTCTGACGTCTGGGGCCTGTCGTATCTGACCTGCCACGTCCCAGGTGCTCTGTGGCGGCCGTGGCCTGGGCTCACGCTGTCACTCACTGTCAGCCCCAGGCCTCACTGCTCCACAAAATCAAAGCCACCGTGGGCGGGCGTCTGGAAGGAGATTCCAGAATGCAGGTGTTCTCTCTCCAGCCTCTCCCACGACCCCCGGGGCTCGGCGTGCACATCCCTGGTGTGCCTCCACCCAGCGCCAACCAGAGCACGGAAAGGCCCAAAACACGGGACCTTCGCGTGCTCCTCCCCCACCCCACCACCTGCATGCATAAGGACACACCCCTCCGGAATGTTCTGGAAAAACCAGGCTGCTTTTGGGTACACAGGGCCATTTCTGTTAAACATTACCCTGGGCTGTTTGCTTTCTGGAAATGAACTGTTTTAAACGTGAGCCTCCCTCACCCCGGAGGGGCTGGTTCCAGGCTCTGGACGTGGAGCGGGGTTGGACGGATAGGCACGAGCGCCATAAACCACAGGCCCCGACACCATGTCTCCTGCCACCCGCTGCACCCTGTGAGAACAGGAGGCTAAGACCCGCCCCCTGGAGTGACATCACACGCGATCCCACACGCGTGCTCCCAGCCGAGGCCCTAACCCCGCAGCCTCTCCACACGTGACCGTGGTTGGAGACAGCGAAATGTTGGGAAAGTGCACACCATGAAAACAGCACACGCGTGTCAACTTTTTTTGAACCAAAACCAACTTGTGTGCATGTGAGATTTCTGTGCACCTTGTTTGAAAGGCAGAGAGACGGGGGGCATCTCTCATCCCAGCAGCCAGGAGCTCCACCCCGGTCCCCCCGTGGGTGCAGGGGCCCCAGCACCTGGGCCGTCGCAGCTGCCTCCCGGTGCGCGAGCCAGGAGCAGGTGGAGCAGCCGGGACGCTGATCCCCCACGAGGGCGCCCCCAGCCCCCAGCACCGCACCAAGTGCGCACGCCCACGCTCCTGTCCCGCTCCGATTTTTCCTCAGACTTTCCGAAGTTGAAACCAGCCACAGCCAGGGCGCCAGGACAGGGCCTGGGAGAGATCCTGCCCTCCTCCAGCCCTGCAGGCACCAACCCTGCCCACACCTGGTCCTGGACTGGGGCCGCCCGGTCCGTGCCCCAGGGCCCTCGCACCTGCCACCTCTGGGCCACACGTGGGTCCTCTCAGGGGTTCCCTGTCTGCGTCCCGGCCCCACGGGCAGCACCGTTATGCACACGGCTGTCTGCATCTTCCCATGGCTGAGCACCCGCTGACCCAGAGAGGCAGGGACAGACGAGCCCGAGGAGCACCCGGGACCCGGCCTCGCCGTGCACAGCTCGGACGCAGCAAAGCCCAGGAGGCCACCGTGCCACAGGACACAGCACCTCCCGGCCTGGGGCTCTGGGTGTCAGCCAGAGCTGCGTGCACCACATGCACACACCTCACACATGTAACACGCATGTGCACATACCATATGCACACAGCACACGTGTATGCAACATACAAACACAGGCATCCACACACCACACACATGACACATGCTCAGATGCCATACACCAGACACATGCATACACTACCTCACACGCAGACAACACAGTGCACAAACAACACATATGTACACATGTCACACGTATGCACGCACAACACAGGCATCCACATGCATCTATACATAACACATGTACAGGAGCACACACCTCAGACACCACAAAGCACACACACACAGGAACACGCCACCACGCGCACAGGAACACGCCACCACGTGCACAGGAACACACCACCACGCGCAGAGGAACACGCCACACACGTGCACAGCCTCTCTTCTCCAGCAGCACAAATAACAACACGTCAGCTGCTGCCGGGTCCCGCCTCTGGCTGCCACCCACGGGTGGCGACGGCATGAAGGGAGGGGCGGCCGGCTCGCCTGTGCCAGGGCCGTGACCAGGTCAGCTGCAGAGGCCTCAGCGCTCAGCGTCCCAGACAGGGCGAAGGCAGGCAGGGCCCCCGGGAGCCGGGGCCGCCACGGCTCGGCAACCTCGGCTCGGGCCACGCTGCCTGCCGCAGCCCCCAGCCCCCAGCAGCACGGCTGTCTCCGGCCTCTCCCAGGCCAAGGGGAGGTCACCCCCCACCCCGTCCACGGCGCCGTCCCACAGGGAAGGAGACCGGGCCGGAAGCAGCGCCCAGCTCCCTGGGACTCCAGACTCAGCTGACCCCCCTGGTGCCCTGCCTTGGCCAACAGCAGCTCCGAGCCCCGCACGGGCACACGCACACACACGCACGTGCACACTCACACAATGCACAGGCACACGCACACACACGCATAGGCACACGCACACACACGCACGGGCACATGCGCACACTCACACAATGCACAGGCACATGCACGGGCACACACACGCACAGGCACACACACGCGCGCACAGGCACACACACGCATGTGCACACGCACACGCACGCACAGGCACACACACGCACGGGCACACTCACACACAGGCACAGGCACACACACGCATGTGCACACACACACACATGGGCACACACACACATGGGCACACGCACACACACGCCCTGCCCGCAGCACCCCCTCCTTCCTGCAGCAAGGGGCCGCCTGCAGACTCAGGCTCCAGCAGGGGTCCCGGAGCCGATCCCCCAGGAAAAGGGGCCGACTGGACCCTGCAGACCAGTCTAGCGGTGGACACAAGTCACGAGAGACCAAGAGGGAGCCGGAGCCTGAACCAGGGACCTGGGGATGAGGGTGAGCCAGCTCAGATCACCACCTGTAACAGACGGACAGTCTGGGGGGCACCGACCTGGGGGGCTGTGTGTTTCTAGGGGGGCACCGATCTGGGGGGCTGTGTGTTTCTGGGAGGGCACCGATCTGGGGGGCTGTGTGTTTCTGGGGGGACACTGACCTGGGGGGCTGTGTGTGGTGTGGACGCTGTCTGGGGGGGTCTTCGTGTGTGGTGGGGATGCTGACCTGGGGGACTATGGGGGAAACTGACCCAGAGGTACTATGGGGGAACACTGACCTGGGGGACTGTGGGAGATGCTGACCTGGGGGGCTGTGTGTCTGGGGGGGTGCTGACATGGGGGGGCTGAGGGTGGTGTGGATGCTGACTGGGGGGTCTTCGTGTGTGGTAGGGATGCTGACCTGGGGGGACAGGGGGGCACTGTGTAACTCGGAAGGAGAACAGCTTGGCCTCCCCTCAGGACACGTGCAGACGCTCCTAAACAAGACCCCTCAGCTTGCACCCCTAAAGGGGGGCTCCCGGAGGACGGCGGCTCCTCGGCCATCGGCAGCCCGTGAGGCCAGGCAGTCGGGGACAAAGATGAAGTCTGCGTCCTAGGGGGAGGGGGCTGCGGGGGCTGGGGCAAGGGGAGCTGCCCACTGGGGCCAGACTCGGAGAGGAAGGTGGCGGGAGCAGCTCGGACAGGCTGGGCTGGCAGCAGACAGAGCCAGCGGCTCCGCGCACAGCTCTGCCGAGCGGCTGCTAACCACGCCCCCCCCCCCAGCTGGCCTAGAGGCACCGGGCTTGGGTGGCCAGGTGGGGAGGGGCGGGGCCCCCCAGCAATCACCGAGCAGCAAGGTTGAGACCCTCACGGCCGAGTCCCGCTCCCAGGGTCTGATGGGTTGCGCACTCCTGGAGGCAGACAGCCACAGCCGCGCAAACACCAGAAATGAGCAAAACCAGGACAGGACCCGGCAGGCCCCCGGGGGCCCACACCCACCGCGGTCTCTGGGCTGCGACCAAGGCGCCACGGGGCCAGGTTCCCACGGGGAGGCCCCGGGCAGCAGCCACTCTGGGCCCGCGGCAGTGTCCGGAGGCAGCCGCATCCCTTGGCTCTCAGCCCTGTCCGCCTCTTCAAGGCCGGCCGTGGCCTCCTCTGCCCCCACCCCTCGGCCTCCTCTCCGGCCTGCAAAGGTCCAGGCAGGTGACCCAGGAAAACCCCGCATCTCAGGTCGGCTGACGAGTGCCCTTAGCTCCATCTGCGGCCTCCGTCCTCCTCGGCCACCCGGCCTAACACCCAGACGTGCCCTGTGTGGACACCTGGACCTCCCGTGCTGCCCACACCGAGCCCGGGACACCAGGCGAAGCCAACTCCTAGCTCCAGGAGCTCTGGGCCCACTCGCCCCGACCTCCAAGCCCCACGCACTGACTTCCCTTCTGCAGTGTGAGAGGGACCTGGGCCCCGCCCCTCCGAGCGAGAGCAGCGACGGTGGACGGCGGGCAGCTGCAGGCTGCAACCCAGGGCTCGCCCAGCCCAAAGCCTCGTCCGTGTCCTGCAGGAAGGCTCAGTCAGGGCCCAGGCAGGAAGGTGGGGCAAAGGTGCCAGTGCCACCCAGAACCTTCTGAACCTTTGTAGGAAGACCTAGAGTTAGCGCAGCCTGGAGCCACAGGGGAGGCCTGGCCTGGCCTCGTACCCCACTCAGTCTTCTGCTGTGTGCACCCGCCCCTCCCGTGTGCACCTGTCTCTCCCATGTGCACCCGCCCCTCCCGTGTGCACCTGTCTCTCCCGTGTGCACCTGTCTCTCCCATGTGCACCCGCCCCTCCCGTGTGCACCTGTCTCTCTCGTGTGCACCCGCCCCTCCTGTGTGCACCCGACCCTCCCGTGTGCACCTGTCTCTCCTGCATGCACCTCTCTCCCTGTGCACCTGTCTCTCCTGCGTGCACCCGACCCTCCCATGTGCACCCGCCCCTCCCGTGTGCACCTGTCTCTCGTGTGCACCCGCCCCTCCTGTGTGCACCTGTCTCTCCCATGTGCACCCACCTCTCCCGTGTGCACCTGTCTCTCCCATGTGCACCCACCTCTCCCGTGTGCACCTGTCTCTCCCGTGTGCACCCGACCCTCCCGCGTGCACCTGCCTCCGCCGCCCCATGTCAGGTGCCAGGAGGCAGCGGTCAGCACCATAGGCCAGCAGATAATCTCACCTGTGGGAACGCAGCCCATGCCCAGGGATGCAGCCCACAGCAGACTGTCCAGCCACCCCTCTGCCTTGTCATGGTCACACCACACAGAGGCAGAGCACCCTGGGCCTGGGCCCCTGCCACGTGGCCGGGAGAAACCGGTTCTCCCGCTTTGCCCTCAAAGGCCAAGGTCAAACGAACATGGGTGGCAGGGCCTTATTAAACGGGCCGGCACCTGCACACAGGAGCGGTTTCCTCCCACACGGCACCTCGGTGAGCCGCCGGCCCCACTTCCCAGAACCCCCACGTGCACCCCCTCCTTTGAGGAGCCCCCGGCACCATCGATCCCACATGCGCCCAGATCAGGACGCCGGCCCAGGCTGCAGGGTTTGGAAAAGGAAAGCACTGTGCCCTCCTGCCCCCCCACACTCCTCCTCTCAGAAACAATCCCCTGGCACGTTGTTGAGAAATCGGCTGCAACAGGGCCGGGTGGGGTGGGGCCGCGGCTCAGGCAGCTCCTCCTCTCGATTGCACGTAACCTCTGGCTACGGGACTCACACACAGAAGAGAAACGCCCTTGCCATGCATGCATCACGTTCGGGGTTCACGTGGACAGGGCTGTGGCCCAAAGACGAGCAGGGGCGCGGGCACTGGCGCACGGCGCGGTGGCTCCCGCAGTGGCCATCCCAGAGGGACCAGGGACACACACAGCTCCCTCTCTGCAGTCCACAGGGCTCGGGGTGAGGACGCCGGGCCGTCCCCGTGGACAACGGACTGCGGTTCTTTCTGTTCCTTTGTTTCCATCACCCACAGGGCAGGAGCTGCATCAGGCATAAATCAAAGGGAGTCTCTTTAGATGACCCAAATTCTCTCAGCTTTGAGGGCGGTTAAATAAGTTCCAAATGTGCAGAGAGACATCCACGCCAGACGAGTCTCACTAGCAGCTCATAATGCAGACTTAGACACCCACGCCGGGGGCCCAAAGGATGCATAGGGTTTAAACATCCAACAACGTCAGTAAGATTTTAAAAACAAAAATGCCACCACCGTGGCGGGTGCCTGGCACCACGGCTAACACCCGGCTTGGCCACCTGCAGCCTACGTCAGAGGGCCTGGGACTCTGTCCTGGCTCTGCTTCCGGTTCCAGCCTCCCACTGAGGACCGGAAGGCAGTGGTGATGGCTCAAGGAGCTGTGTCCCTGACTCCCACGGGAGAGACCCGGATGGAGTGCCCTGGCCTGGCCCAGCCCCAGCTGGGAGTGGACCAGGGGGTGAGAAGTCAGACTCTGACACAGGCGCTGCCCTATTTTAGGGAGGAGGGGCAGGTCAGGTAAGTGGCTGGGTTACAAATGTAACACAGTGGTTGATACAATGATCACCCATAAAATCCACCCACCCCCCCAAATCCTTCACATCCCTGGGAAACAAGTAGCTAATCCCACAGGAGGACTGCAGTGAATTAAGATTTTCCTAAGAGATGTGAGTTGTCCGGAGCCCGGCAGGCCCTGGGCCCCAGGACAGCCTGTGAGGACGCCACCTCTCACCAGGGCTGCGTGGGCGTGGGATTCCCACGTCTGCACATGATGGACTTTCTGTCTGATGGGCCACAGAGCCAGAACCCCAAACCCACACGGGCCCACCGACCCCGCCCCAGGGCTCTGAGGACCCTGCAAGGCCTGTGAACAGCACGCACGACCCCATTTCCCAGATGGGGAAACCAAGGCACCGGGGAATCCAGGAGGTCCAGGCGCCAGGGCCTGGATGCGAACCCAGTTCTAGCCTGTCTTTGGTGACCCCGGCAGCTCACTTCCCACAGCCGGGGCGCAGACCCCACGGCTGGCTTCTCACAGTCACAGGCCACCGCAGCTGGGCCGGGAGACAGAGGGAGACGCAGAGTAGGTCATTCCAGGCATTCTCACGCCTCCCCTGGCACAGCGGGTCTGAGTGGCAGGGCCAGGTCCAAGGACGGGGGTGGGCTGTGCACACCTGGCTTTGGGGGCTACAGCACCGTGTGCCCGAGAGCCCGCTGGGTCACCCCTGGTTGTGCAAACTGGAGGAAGCTACGTCTCCAAGTGTACGTGTTGCCATGGAAAACATGGGCCACGCAGTGCTGAGCTCACGGGCTTAGCAAAGGCACACCTGATGACCCGACCACGGCGTCACCAGGGGCCCGAGTGGGTCTGCCGGGAGGAATTCCCCAGGGCTGGTGCCGTGGTGCAGCAGGTGAACCTGCCGCCTGCCACGCCAGCAGCCTACATCAGAGCGCCAGTTTGAGTCCCGGCTGCTCCACTTCCCATGCAGCTCCCTGCTAATGCACCTGGGAGAGCAGCAGAAGACGGCCCGAGTGCTTGGGCCCCTGCACCCATGTGGGAGACCTGGATAGAGTTCCAGACTCCTGGCTTCGGGCTGGCCCAGCCCCAGGCATTCCAACCATTTGGGGAGTGAACCAGCGGATGAGAGAGCTTTCTCCCCTCGATTTCTCTCTCTCCTGTCTCCCTGCCTTTCGATTACACCTTTAACAACCGAATTTTCTTACCCACATCCTGAGATCTCCCCAACCATAAACACTTCACCTACAGACGCCCGAACCTGGTACAGAAGCAGCAGACGCCCGGCCCAGCAGAGCTCGGGGCGCCCTGGGTCTGACAACCCAGGGTGAGGGGGCAGGAGGGAGGCTCTCCAGCCACACGGGCGGGGCTGTACCTGCCCCCTCCCCACTTCCCACAGCCCTCTCCCTTCCCTTCCCAGGCAGGAGAGGAGGCAGAGCCTCAGGCGCTGGAGCCAGGGGCGGCCATGAAGCTGACCTGGGCGGAGAGGGTTGTCCCCGAGGACAGAGGGGCTGACCGTTACCACGGCCTCTTCCACTCCTGTTTCATTCTGAACCCAACCCCAGCCAGAGAGGAAGCGGGAATGAGGGTTTCAAGCCTCCCCGCCTTGTGCCAGGGTTCCTGGTGTTATTTTTAGCGATCTTGCATGAACTGTGTGCGCTCCCCCCCCCCCTTTCTTAGCCTTTCTTTTTATTCTTTCCAGGCGGAGCCGGGCCGAAAGGCAATGAGCACCGCACGCCCAGCGCGTGCGTGGGGAGGGCGCACGGGGCGGGGGGTGGGGCGCGTGGCCCGCACCGCACGAGGTCCCCTTCGCGGGCTCCGGCCGCCCGCCAGACAAAGGCCGCAAGTCCCGGGGCCACGGCGCCAGCCACGCGGGAGCCGAGCCTGCGCGCCCCAAGCCCACCTCCGCCCGGACCCGCGCCCGCCGCAGAGGGAATCCCCCGGCGCCCCGCGCCATCTGGGGCCTCCCGCAGCGCCCCGCTCGCGCCGCAGGAACTGCAGCCGGCCCGGCCCCTCCCGGGCCCAGCAGCCACAGGCCCCGGCGCCCCGCGAACCGCCAGCCCCGCAGAGAGGCAGAGAGGGCGCCCCCGGCCCCCAGGAGCCAGCGGCCCCCGCCCCACAGCCCCCACCGACCACGATACGCACCCGGGTCCCGCCGCGGGGGCCGGATTCGCGCTGGGCCCAGGAGCCGCCGCTGCCGCCCTCGCCGCCGCTGCCAGTGAGGCGGGGCGGGGCGGAGACGCGCGGCGAGGCCCGGCCCCCGGCCCGCCCCCCAGCCCCCGGGCGCCCCCTCCAGCTTCCAGTTATTGGCCTCTGGTCCCCCGGCCAGTCCCCCGAGTCCACGGGAGGTACCCCCAGCCCGGACCGGCCTCCTGGACTCCCACACCACGCCCCCCGGACCGCCCCCAACCCGGACCGTCCCCGGAACCCCCGGGCCGCGCCTCCCGACCGCTGGACCGCACCCCCAGTCCCCGGGAGGCCCCCCAAGCCCCCAGTCAGCAGCCTCCAGTCCCCCGGCCAGTCCTCCGAGTCCCCAGGCCGTACCCCCAACCCTGAACTACCCTCTGGACTTCCGGGCCACGCCCCCCGGACCGCCCCCAACCCGGACCTTCCCCGGAATCCTAGGGCCGCGCCTCCTGACACCGGGACTGCACCCTCAGTCTCCCTGACCGCGCCCCCTGGACCGTCGTGAACCCAGACCGCATCCCCAGTCCAGTCCCCGGAGGCACCCCTAGTCCCTGGGCGGCACCCCCAACAACAGACCTCCCCTATCAGCCCCCAGACCGCGTCCCCCGGACCGCCCCCAACCCGGAACGCCCCCGAACCCCCGGCCGCTCCTCCCCACTGCCGAACCGCACCCCCAATCCTTGGACGGCACCCCTGGACCCCCGGACCCCCGCTCCCGACTCGGTCCCGCACAAAGCAAAACTCCTCCGCCTCCCGCCGCGCGCTCGCCCCCTTCGGTCGTCCCCGGGGACATTCTCGGCTTTGGGGCTGGGGGACCCAACTGGAGGGCCCTGGGCGTCCCCCTCCACGGGGGACTCCTGGCGGAACCCATGAGGAAGCAGGAGCCGAGCGGGGACCCCTACGCCGGCACCCCCACACCGACCACCACCCTCGAGCCGGGTCCTGCCCCCGGGGCGCGCGACCGTGGGGGGCGCTCGGCAGGGGCGCGTCCTGGCGGCCGGACCAGGAAATACAAATCCGCGCCGGGCCCCTTCTGCCGGTGTAGACGCTAGCCTTCGCGGGCGCGCGGACGGTGCCACGCGCGTCCCCGAGCGCGCTTGTTGACGGCGTCGCCTAGCAACGGGCGATGGCGGAGCCGGGAGACTCAACTGGCGGGTCAGCCGGGTGGAGCGGAGCGGGGCCTGGCTGGGGGCGCAGGGCGGAGGGGGCAGAGGGGTGAGGGGTGAGGAGGGGGCAGAGAAGAGGGCGGGGGGGAGCGGGGGGGGTAGCAGGAGGCCAAGGGCGGAAGGTAGAGGGTGAGGCGTGAGGGCAAGGGGCGAGGGCCGCGGGTCTTCAGCGGCCAGGCCACACCCCTCAGGCTGTCCTGGGGGGTGGCCCCGGTCACCCTCTTCCACAGCCCCTTCTCTCCTGCTTCTCCCAAACCCTCGGCGCCCACCCCACCCCTGCCCCTCATTTCCGGTCCCTTCGTCTCTCTCCTGCCCACTCTGAGAGCCGCTGGGCAGCCATGCTGGTCCCTGCAGACCCGGAGCAGATCCCACTGCCCCCAGGGATGCTGCCCTCTGTGCACTGGGCCCACGGCCCTCACAGACCCGCCCCCTCCTGGGATGCCCCCCGTAGATCCCCTCAGGGATGGGGTGACCACTACCGGGGCTGCTGGGAGCAGGCGGGCACCCTGAGAGGGGTCAGTGAGCCCAGCCAGCAGCCACTGCCCCCAAGGCTTGAAGAGGCTGGAAACGGGGCACGTGTTTCTCATCACCCAGGTCTCAGCCGGAAGGAGGGTCCCCGGCCGAGGAGGACGTGGAGGCACAGAGCGAGGACGGCGCCCCGGTACAGCTCCCGGCGGGGAGGGTCGGTCTGGGCTTGCCCGTCCAGGATGTCCTTGGGTGGCCCTGAGTGCCCGAGAAGCAGGCAGGGGTGAGGGCGGGCGGCATTCTTCCCGGTGCTGGCCTGGACCCTCCCGCGGTGCCTGATGGGAGCTTCCTGGTTTGCCCTCTGCCACGCGACCCCAGAGTCAGGAACGGACAGATGCGGGCGCCGAGGGTGCCGCCGAGCCTCCTGAAGGGGCCGACACAGCCCACGGGGAAGGCCAGGAGGATGGCGGCGGCACGCCCCAAAGGGAAGCTCCCAAGGCCCCGGAAGCCAACTTGGAGGAGGAGTGGGGTTCCGAAGAGGACTTGTCGTCCGACGTGGAGTCACAGTCCCCCGAAGGGCAGATCAGTTCCATGGACACCGCCTACTCAGACGTCAGCGCCCAGGAGCTGCCCGCCGAGGTGGGCCCCGGAAGGCCGGATCAGAGTATGAGCAGGGACGCCGCCCCCCTCGAGACCCCCGTGGAGCTGCAGGGACCCCATGGGCCCGCCGTCGAGCCCGCCCAGCAGGCCATGGGCCCAGGCGCGTTGGCACCCACCGTCAGCCAGCTGGTGAGTAGCCCTGGGTTCTGATCTCAGCCAGGCTCCTACTGCCTGTGGGGGGGCTTTGTCTTAGTTTGGGGATCTGCTGCCGTAGCCCGGCTCTCCCAGTGTCCCCACACCCCAGCCACGCACGGGCAGCCCCCGGCCCAGCAATGTGGTGGCCCCTGGTCAAGTAAGGTCTCTGGAGGCTGGAAGCGGAGCAGCCAGGACTTGAACCGGCGCCGGTATGAGAAGCCGGCGTTGCAGGCCGGGGGTTTAACCCGCTGCACCACAACGCTGGCCCCAGTGAGTTTTCTTTCTACCCCTTTTAAAATGTTGTGTTTGAGTCCACAAACAACCCCAGCACTGGAGCGAGGAGGCCGTGGAGGTGGCCCCCGCTTCTCCCTCTCCCCACCCATGTTGGCTTCCTGTCTCTGCTGGGGGAAGAAAGCCCCACGGGGTTGGCTCAGAGACGAGGCCTGGGCCCGGCTCCTTCGTGATGGAGCTGCCTGCTGCTGGCCGTTCCCTCCCCGCCATCCACGGCAGCCGGCCACAGAACCCAGCCCCTGCCTCGCTGCGTGCCAGGGCGTGCCCAGGCCGCCTCCATGTGGCCCAGGTGTCCGGGGTGGCTCTGAGCACAGACAGGTTCACTTCCGAGCAGCCAGGGCCCTTGAGGCCTTGACTGGATGGGACGATTGGTCGGAAGTCCCTGTGCTCAGATGCACCTGGCATTCCCTCCTGTGGGGACCCATGGCGGAGGGCCAAGGGCCGGGGGGAGCTGTGCCCTCTGCGTCCAGCAGGCGACACAGGCCCTCAGGCACCCCAGCCTGACCGTGCCCTGCACTCACTGGAGCGGCCAGCTGCGGCCCTGGGCACAGAATACGGATTCTATGAGCTGCTCTGTATGTATGTGTGTGTGGGGGGGGTATTTCTTCAAAGCAGGAGAGTGAATGGTTATCCGCAGTGAGGGGAAGTCAGGTCACCACCATTCATTCATTCATTTATTTTTTAAAGATTTATCTTATTTTTGAAAATCGTCATTACAGAGGGGAGACAGAGAGGTCTTCCATCTGCTTGTTCACTGCCTAGATGGCCACAACAGCCAGCGCTGGGTCAGGCCAAAGCAGGAGCCAGGAGCCTCCTCCAGGTCTCCCACGCGGGTGCAGGGCCCAAGGACCTGGGCCGTCTTCTGCTGCTTTCCCAGGCCACAGCAGGGAGCTGGATCGGAAGTGGAGCAGCGGGGACTGGAAACGGTGCCCACATGGGACGCCAGTGTCACTGATGACAGCTTCACCCGCTGCCACGACACTGGCCCCCGCAGCCGTTAATTCAGAACGTGTTTACTTGACAACGTGTAGGTCTTTTGCACACCTCTGGTCAGATTTATCCTGAGGATTCCACGGTTTTTTATGTTCTTTTTTTTTTTTTTAAGATGTATTTATTTTACTTGAAAGCCACAGTTACACAGAGAGGAGAGGCAGAGAGAGAGAAAGAGGCAGAGAGAGAGCGGTCTTCCATCCGCTGGGTCACTCCCCAGATGGCCGCAATGGCCGGAGCCAGGAGCTTCTTCCGGGTCTCCCACGTGGGTGCAGGGGCCCAAGGCAGGGGCCATCCTCTGTTGCTTTCCCAGGACACAGCAGAGAGCCGGATTGGAAGTGGAGCAGCCAGGACTAGAACAGGCGCCCATATGAGATGCCAGCACCACAGGTGGCGGCTTTACCCGCTACGCCACAGTGCTGGCCCTGGTTTTTTTATGTTCTTATGCGCGATGCCCAATGGTTCGTGGCCGGTAGGTAAATATACCGCCGGTTTGTGTGTATTATCCTGATATTCTACAACGTTGCCAAACCCTAAACTCCTAGGTTGTTTGTCACGTGGCTGGCCCAGCCCTCAGACGACACAGGTGGTCACTGGGTCCCCTCCTGGCCGGGGAGTCGTCCTGGCTTTTCTTTGCCTGCCCGCCCAGCTAGAGCCTCCGTCTCTCCTTGTGCTGTGGTGCCCGTTGCATGGGGAGCCGGGCGGACGCCTCCCTCCTAGCAGGCTCAGGACATGCACCTGGTACGTGGAGGCGGTGAGGAGAAGGTGGTGCCGTCTGCAGACGCCACGGCTGCGTCCGCCCTGTGTCGCCCCCAGCACCACCCCCTCCCCCGTTCTCCTTGGGCGCTCTGGGACAGTGCTTGGTCTGAGACAGCGCTTGGTCTGGGACAGTGCTTGGTCTGGGACAGCGCTTGGTCTGGGACAGTGCTTGGTCTGAGACAGCATTTGGTCTGGGACAGTGCTTGGTCTGAGACAGTGCTTGGTCTGGGACATTGCTTGGTTTCTCAGACAGTAGCACAGCCTTGGGCTGTGAGATAAGCACCCAGGGCCCCGGAGCTGAGCGATCACCTCCTCCCTCCCTCCCTCTCCCAATGTACCTTGTCGCCGTGTACCGGGGGCTCCAGGGCTACCTGCTGGGCCTCAGCCACCACGGCCACTGAGTCTTCTGAGGCTCCAATGGCCCCTGGCGAGCACCGGCCACTGCTGGCCCCTTGGTGCTGGCTCCCCCCACCCATGCTTCTCTGAGCACGACCCCACCTCCTGGATCAGGCTGCCCAACCCTAGAGGCAGACACAGCTTTTGGTGCTGCTTTGTTTCATGGAAAATAGAATGTAAGAGCTGAGGGTCCTCTGTGCCACGGGGTGTCGCCGTCCCCAGGCCCTCTCGGTGGAGCGAGACGGAACATACGGGCGTGGAACACACGGACGCGTCACGGCTGCACTCCAAGCCACCACTTATGCACACAGCGTTCGCAGCCACAGCACACACAACACTTACACAGTCACACCTCGCTCAGCCAGCCCCTCCTCCTCCCCCAGCCCCACCTGTGGGCCCGAGGTTTGCATTGTTCTGGAAGGGGGGGAGGCCACACACCTCCTGGGGCAGACGTGGTCCCACCCTGGCGGTGGCTTAGACCATGAAGGCCCCACCTGCTCCCCCAGCCTGGTGCACCCAGGGTGGTGACAAGGTGGAGGAAGGCCCCGCCCACTCCCCCAGGGTGGTGACAAGGTGGAGGAAGGCCCCGCCCACTCCCCCAGGGTGGTGACAAGGTGGAGGCAGGCCCGTGGTCCCTGGTGCCCCTCATTAAGCTCCGTGAGTGCAGGTGACAAATGCATGACCAAAGCAGCCCTGGGAATCAGTGACACAAAGTGTGGGGTCTGCACCGCCGGCCTGGCTTCTAGAAACTTCCCCAGGAAGCAGTTCTCTAATCACGGGCAAGCAGGGCACCCAGGGAGACCCCAGGAGCCGGGCGGTGAGTGGGGTCTCGCCGGCTGCACCCTGGACCTGGCAGGGCGGCCTCTGGCTCTGGGCCCTGACTGTCCTTGTGCCCCCAGCACCTGGGCGCCCACAGC
>CM027400.1:1722148-1746079 GCA_015711505.1 Sylvilagus bachmani | reverse complement strand
GCCTGTCCACTCTGGGTGAGCGTGGTGGGAGGGGCTCACAGCCTGTCGTCCATAGCCTGAGTTGCAGAGGCAAGGCCGGGGCCCCACGTGCCCGCGGCCCCGTGTGGACGTGCTTGGTAACAGCAGCCCCTCGCCCAGTGTGCTGCTTGTACCTGCTGGCCCTGGCTGGCGGGGGAAGGGCCGTCCGGTGAGCAGAGGAAGCGGGTGAATCTGAGCTCTGGGAGGCCCAGGTGACCGAGGGGACACAGCTGTGCTCAGGCCGGCGCTGGTGGTGGCTGCTCTGTATTAGACCTCAGCACAGCCAGCGTCCTGGCTCAGGGACATGGATGAGAGTGCCGAGCCCACACGGGACACTCTGGCCCCGGATGTCCCTGCGCCCACACGGGGCTCCTGTGCCACTGTCTGTCTTCCAGATCAAAGACCCCGCGGACAGGCGCTACGAGGTGCCGCTGGAGACGCCACGCGTGCACAGCCGGGCGCCGTCCCCCCTCTACGACGTGGCCTTCTCGGAGGAGCCCTTCGGGGTGATCGTGCGCCGGAAGCTGGACGGCCGGGTGCTGTGAGTGCCTGGTCCCCAAGGCCCCTCCTGGGCGGGCCGGGGCAGGGCCAGCCCTCGGGCCAGAGCCTCCTGGAAGGCCCTGGCTCTGCTCTGCCGCTCCTACCGTGGCGCTCCTCTGACCCGCATGGGTCTCCGAGGTCCCCCAGGGAGGCCTCCTGTGACCAGGAGGTGGGGGAGGCCGGGGTGCCCAGGCCCCACAGTGCCCAGGGTGGCCCACTGTCAAGCGTCACCTGTGGCCCTGTGCCCATGCCGGACTCCCTGCCGTCCTTCATGCTGGTGTGGAAGGGCTGACCTTGTGTGTCTGTGACGTCACTGCTGTCCTTGGCCCTTGGCTGGAGTCTTGTCCCAGCCACGCTCCTGACACTGTGGCCCCTGAGCCGGCACGGAGTGGGCGGCCAGGGCAGGGTGTTACCCAGGGAGGGAGCCGGCCAGCGCTCCTGCCGAAGCAGCCCAGGCGGGGACACTGTCCCCTCCTCCCCAGAGCGCAGGTCAGGCAGGGCCATGCGGTGCTGCTGAGACCCCGACCCCCACGGGCCCTACGTGGGGGCTACGGGCGCATTTTCCACTGGGTGCCCCGGCCAGGCCCCTGCTTGTCTCTTAGCGGTTAACCCCCACAGGACCCTGTCCCGCACTTCTCTCCTCCACCTGTTTGTTCATTTGTTCTTTGTGCCGATTGTGGGGTCTTGGGGTGGCGCTGTCCAGGCTGGCGGGACACCAGGCCGTGCTGGACCTGGGAAACCGGAGGAGCCGCTGTGCTGGGGTGGGGTGCCCGCAGCGGAGAGGCAGGACGGCCTCTCTGGAAGCTGACCTCTGAGAGGCTGGAGGAGGTGGGAAGGCGTGGATCCCGGTGGTGCCCGGCGGCAGCATCGTGGGTCAGAGGACGCTGTCCCCTGGGCGGGGGTTGGCTCTCTCACAGTGCCGCCTGTCACACTGACATGGAGAGACCCGGGACCCTGGCTGGGCGCAATGAGGCCGCGTCTGGGAGGACTGCGGCCTCGCAGGAGGTGCCCAGGCCACAGGTTCTGGACCAGAAGGGTCTGGGGCAGTCCCTGCCCGCACTTCTGCTCTGACCCAGATGCGGCTGGTCCCTGGAGGGCAGCCGCGGGGGCCCATCTGGGTGACACGCCCCCCCGAACCCACCCTCGGCGGTGGCTCTGGGAGCAGGGTTCCGGATGCGAGGCAGCTGGGCCTTGCGTGGCTGCCTGTCCCGGGGCCACCCAGCTGGCCAGGCCGTTGCCCGTCCTCCGGGCCCCCGCGGTGCTCTGTGGGAGGGTCCACGTGGGGCCCGTGGCCCTGCCCCCGGCCTCCTCCCCACTCAGCAGCCCGGGTCCCTGCAGGCTGAACACGAGCGTGGCGCCGCTGTTCTTCGCTGACCAGTTTCTGCAGCTGTCCACGGCGCTGCCCTCGCGGCTGCTCACGGGGCTGGGCGAGCACCTCAGCCCGCTCATGCTCACGGCCGACTGGGCCAGGGTCACCCTCTGGAACCGGGACGTGCCCCCCACGGTAACGCGGCTGGGACGCCCAGTCTGGGCTCCGGGCGGCTCGGGTGCTCCCCGTGAGTCCCCGCGGTGGCGGGTGGGCGAGGAGCCCGGACGGTGTGAGCTGAGGTCCCCCCATGTCTCAGCCCAATGTCAACCTGTACGGGTCGCACCCTTTCTACCTGGCACTGGAGGAAGGCGGCACGGCCCACGGGGTGTTCCTGCTCAACAGCAATGCCATGGGTGAGCTGCCCCCACCAGGGACGTGGGCCTGGAGCGTGGGCTGGGGATGGATGTGGGCTCCGGGATGGTTGTGGGCTGGGGACGTGGCTTGGGTGCATGGGCCAGGGACAGACAAGGACTCAGGGATGTGGACCTTGGGGTGTGGGCTGGGACATGGGCCTGGGGGCGTGGGCCGGGGACGGCTGTGGGCCAGGGATGAATATGGGCTCAGGTGGGGTCGTGTGTCCAGGGACAAGGGCCTTGGGGCGTGGGTCATGGATGTGGGCCAGGGAGTGTGGCCTGAGAGCCTGGGCCTTGGGACAGAAGTGGGCTCAGGGACATGGGCCTGAGAACATGAGCCTGGGAGTGTGGCCTGTGGATGGACATGGGTTCATGATGTGGACAGGAGTGTGGGCAGGGATGGACGTGGGCAGGGACAGACGTGGGCTCGGGCACCTGGGCCTGGGGGCGTGGGCTGAGGACAGACATGGGCTCAGGGTGTAGGTCCAGGGATGAGGGCCTGGGGATGTGGGCTCAGGGTCAGGCCCCTCCCAGTTCTACCCTCTGTAGGCAGTGGGGGGGGGGTGCCCTTCTGTGGACAGTGAGGCGTTCTCGGCCGCCCCACCGTGCCGCCCCAGCTCCCTTGCGGCAGAGCCTCCCTCTGACCTGTCTTTGGGGTCCGAGGTCCCTGAGCGCAGGGCTGCCCCCCCCAGATGTGGTCCTGCAGCCGAGCCCCGCCCTCACGTGGCGGTCAACAGGCGGGATCCTGGACGTGTATGTGTTCCTGGGCCCGGAGCCCAAGAGCGTGGTGCAGCAGTACCTGGACGTCGTGGGTAAAGTGTCCTTCCCGCCCGTGGCCCGCCCCCCGCCTCCCCGCCTCCCCCACCCCCTCACCAGCCGCTGTTGGCCCTCAGGGTACCCGTTCATGCCGCCCTACTGGGGCCTGGGCTTCCACCTGTGCCGCTGGGGCTACTCGTCCACGGCCATCACCCGCCAGGTGGTGGAGAACATGACCCGGGCCCACTTCCCCCTGGTGAGTGGCTGGGCTGGGCGGGGAGGCGGGGCTGCGCGACACTGGCCTGGGCTCAGCAGGGGCTTCTCTGCGGCCGCAGGACGTGCAGTGGAATGACCTGGACTACATGGACTCCCGGAGAGACTTCACCTTCAACAGGGACGGCTTCGCCGACTTCCCGGACATGGTGCACTGGCTCCACCAGGGCGGCCGGCGCTATGTGATGATCGTGGTGAGCCGGCCGGGGAGGGGGCGCCGGCCACGCTCGCTCTGCTGAGGCACCTGTCAGTCAGCCCGGGGTCTGGGTTGGGGGTTCCTGCACTGCTTGGAGGAGGGGCTCCCGGGCCCGCCTCTCCCCAGGCCAGCTCTGCCCACTCTGGAGGCTGCGTGACTGGGGCAGGACCCTGGGAGGCGTGCACAGACCCTGTGCCCCAGGCCCCACAGCCAGAGGGTTGGTCTTCGGGCTCTGTGCTGGCCGGCCTGCCGGGAGCAGGTGGGGAGGAGGGCTGGGCGAGCTCACAGCCCCCCACCCGCGGAGGCCGTGGGCTGCCTGGAGGCAGGTGCGGTGCAGGCCTTGCTGTGTCTGTCCTGGCGGCTGAGGGACCGCCCAGAGCAGAGGGGCTCCCGCAGCCCTGGTCTTCCAATTCTGCTAAAATGAGCGCTACCATGGAGGAGCTGGTCCCCAGAGAACACGGGGCGCCCTCCACCTGCCCCGCTCTCCGCACGGGCACACGGCACGCACCAGGCCGCAGACCTCCCGCTGTCCCGGGGCTGTGTTGCCTCCTGAGGGCCTGTCTCCCCAGGACCCTGCCATCAGCAGCTCGGGCCCCCCCGGGAGCTACCGACCCTACGACGAGGGCTTGCGGAGAGGGGTCTTCATCACCAACGAGACGGGGCAGCCGCTGACGGGGAAGGTAGGCAGGGCCTGCGGGCGGGCGGCACAGGGCCCTGGCTTCCGGGAGCCGGCAGCTTGTTCAGGACCAGGGGGGATTCCCGCTGGGCACAGCTGCAGGGGACAGAGGCTCCCCACCAGGAAGGTCGCCTGGGCCCGGCACAGCAATGTAGACCCTGGCTGGGCCTTGGGCTTGCCCTGTGCGTCCCACCCCAGGGGCCCCTGGTTTCCAGAAGCCACGATCCAGGCCTAGGACGGGGAGGAAGGGGTCGCCAGCTGAGGGAGGGGCTGGGGAAGACCCCAGGGTGCAGATATGGAACCTGGATTCCTGGCTGAGCGGTGCCCGCAGCCCCTCCCCGCGCTGTCGGGCTCTGGGCCCCCTCACACCCGCTCGGTATGCAGGGGGCTCCCTAGCTCTCCCCAGGCTGAGGCCCCTCGGCTCCGGGCCCTTGTGAGGAGAAACCTGCTCACTGACCCCAGGCCCGAGTTTGCCAGCCAGGACGCTGACCAGCGTGAGGCTGTCCCTGAGGGCGGCTGGGCTACAGCTCGGGCTCTGTGCGGGACTGGGGTCTCCTCCTGCAACTTCCGTCCCCTAGGTGTGGCCGGGATCATCCGCTTTCCCTGACTTCACCAACCCCGAGACCCTGGACTGGTGGCAGGACATGGTGGCCGAGTTCCACGCCCAGGTGCCCTTCGATGGCATGTGGATCGTAAGTTGGGCCCCACGGCGGGCGGCGCCCTGGCTGGCCCCTGGGCCTGGCTGCTCCCCTGCACCTGGGCCTCTCTCGCAGGACATGAACGAGCCGTCCAACTTCGTCAGGGGCTCCGAGTACGGCTGTCCCAACAACACCCTGGAGAAGCCGCCATACCTGCCAGGTGGGCACAGGCCGTGGGGGCGGGGCCTCCCCTTATCTCTGAATGAGGACGGGGCTGAGGGGGCGGAGGGCCCCGGGGAGGCGGCAGCCATGTGCCACAACGCCGAGGGCCAGCCCTTGTGCAGGAGGGGGTGTCGAGCCTGGGGCAGCTGGGGGAGCAGTTGAAGGGGGGGTGGGCGTGAAGCCTGGGGCTCTCCCACGGCCAGTCTCGGCCCCGCTCGGCCTGTCTTGGAGCAGTGGAAGTACAGACGCCCTGGTGTGGGGGAGCCCCATGGAAACCCACCCCTCTTCCAGGAGTGGTGGGCGGGGCCCTCCAGGCAGCCACCATCTGTGCCTCCAGCCACCAGTTCCTGTCCACGCACTACAACGTGCACAACCTGTACGGGCTGACCGAAGCCATCGCCTCCCACAGGTGCGGCCCCCACCAGCCCCTGTCCCCGAGGCCCTGTGGGGACCAAAGAGGAGGCCAGCCGGCTGCTGCCCAGCTGCCCCCACCCCGCCCCAGACTGGAGCGGCCCCACCCCCAGCCCCGCCACTGCAGCTGGCGCTCAGCGGAAGGAGCCTCAGCGCTGGCCTCGGGGGGCCTGTGCCGCTGGCCAGCAGACGCCGGCGGCTCCCCACGGCTCCCTCTCACATCCCTGCTCTGCCCAGGGCCCTGGTGAAGGCTCGGGGCACACGCCCATTCGTCATTTCCCGTTCAACCTTCTCTGGCCACGGCCGATACGCTGGCCACTGGACAGGGGACGTGTGGAGCACCTGGGAGCATCTCTCCTCCTCTGTGCCAGGTGAGGGCCTGGGAGGCGAGGAGGGAGCCGGCAGGGGTGAGGCCCCTGGGGAGGGGCGAGGTGGGAGCTGGGAGGGGTGAGGCCCCTGGGGAGGGGTTTGCCCAGAGCTGAGTTCTCTGTCCAGCACCACTCCAAGGTGCTGTTGCGGGGGGCGATGCTGCCCCTACACTTGGGTGCTGCTCTATCACGTGTGTCAGACCCACACCATTGCTCACGCGTGTCACCCAGTGTCAGCCCTGTGCCACTGCTCACCTGTCAGCCCCATGCTGCTCCGAACACACGTGTGCGCTCTGCGGAGCCTTCCTGTCTCCAGTTTGGCCACTGCCTGGGAAGCCCTCTGACCACACCTTTCCGCCCCACCCCCCAATCCTGCATCCGCTGTCTGCACAGGGCGCCCCCACCTGCCCGCCCGGGACCTGGCTCTGTCTGCCTGATGTTTGTCTTCGGAGCTTTGAGGCCACAGGGCCAGGCCAGGGCCAGAGAGGGCTCAGGAGCCGGGGACGGGTCAGGGAGGGGCGTCCTGGGGCCACCATGCCAGGCTCCCCTGAGACCTCACTGCTGCCCCTGTGTCGCCGGCCTGATGTCCCGGGTGGGCACCATGTCCCTGAGACCTCTGTCTGTGTCCACGCCGCCGTGGGGCTGTTTCCTGTTGGATGGGTGACCCCGTCTTGTGTGACAGCACCGTGGAGACCCCGTGTCCTGGCAAGGCCGCCCTCAGGCTGGGGTCTGGGCGTGGTCAGATGCATTGCCAGACTGTCCAAGGCCACTGTGCCTCCGACGGCAGGGAGGGGGTGCAGCCTGAGGCCTGGCCCGTGCTCCCCCCCAGAAGTCCTGCAGTTCAACCTGCTGGGGGTGCCCCTGGTGGGGGCGGACGTGTGTGGCTTCCTGGGCAACACCTGGGAGGAGCTGTGTGTGCGCTGGACACAGCTGGGCGCCTTCTACCCCTTCATGCGCAACCACAACGACTTGCGCAGCCAGGTAGGCGGGGGTGCCGGGTTGGGGGCCGACGGGACCCTGGCGCCAGAGCCCGGACCCCACTGTGCCCCTCCCCCCAGCCCCAGGAGCCCTACAGGTTCAGCGAGGCCGCACAGCAGGCCATGAGGAAGGCCCTGGGCCTGCGCTACGCACTGCTGCCGCACCTCTACACGCTCTTCCACAAGGCCCACGTCCAAGGGGACACCGTGGCCCGGCCCCTCTTCCTGGAGTGAGTGCCGGGGCCCCGGGGAGGGGTCGGCCACCAGGACTCCAGCCGTGGCCATGCGGGGGGACTCGGCCCTCCCCACGTACCCCAGATCACAGCGAGGGGCTGGCCTTGGAAATGTGGACCAGGCCCCGCCCCCCAGGACCTCCTATGTCATGGCACAGATAGGGCCCCCAGTGTGGGGAGACTGGCCCTCCCTGCACTCCCCAGACCACAGCCTGGGGCTGGCCTTGAGGTGTGGACCAGGCCCCACGCCCAGATGAGGAGGCCCCTGCAGGAAGCAGCTCCCCCTGGACCACAAGCAGGGAGCTGGACGTGGAGCAGCTGGGGCTCGAACCGGAGCCCGTAGGGGATGCTGGCGCTGCAGACTTAGCCCACTGCGCCACATCGCCAGCCCAGCTTCCTTCCCTCCCCTCGGCTCCGAGGCCTCAGCGACCCACCGCAGAGCCCGGGTGGCCCTCCACCTTGGGTGCTTCTCCACCCAGAACCTCTCCCTCCGGAATTCCTGTGCCGTGTGCACACCCGCTGGTCAGTCCTGTCCTCAGGCCTCCTTTACCTTTTTTTTTTTTCTTTTTCTTTTTTTTAAGATTTTATTGGTTATTCGAAAGCAGAGTTACAGAACGAGAGGGAGAGACAGATCCATCCACAGGTTCATTCCTGGGATGGCTGCAATGGCTGGGCTGGCCAATCTGAAGCCAGGAGCCAGGAGCTTCTTCCAGGTCTCCCACGCAGGTGCAGGGACCCAGCACTTGGGGTCATCATCCACTGCTTTCCCAGGCCATTGTAGAGATTTTATTGGAAGTGGAGCAGTTAGGACTCGAACCAGCGCCCATATGAGATGCTGACTCTGCAGGCAGCAGCTTTACCCGCTTAGCTACAGCGCCGGCCCCTGCATTAACTTTAGAAACAGGATTCTGTCCTGCAGGCATCTCTGAGGTGTAACAGGTCATAAACGTGTCTGTGGAGAAGTCTGGCCCAGAGCTGTGCCCGACACAGGAGTGGGAACCGGCTCAAAGTCCCCCCCAGGCGGGAGTCTGCCCGCCGTGCAGGGACTCGCCCACGGTGAGGCTTTCCTGTGCTCCCAGAGGCACAGGTGCACCGCGGCTTAGGCCACCGCTCCCGAGGCTGGCGTCCCAGTCGGGCTGCCGCTTTTAGTCCCGGCTGCCTGCCTGTGGTCCAGCTCCGAGCTGACCTGGGAAAGCAGCAGCAGATGGCCCAAGTACCTGGGCCCCTGCCGTGGGTGTGGGCGCCCCCGCCCCTGCAGCCGTCTGGGCAGTGACCCAGCAGAGGGAAGACTTCTGTCTCCCTCTCTGCCTTTCAGATAGAAACTGCTTTTAACATGAAGTTTAAAACTGCACAGTCAGCCAAGGCCCCTCCCCAGCTGCGTCCTGGCCTGGGGGTCACTCCTGGCTCCGTGCCCTCCTCCTGCCCAGCCTCTGCTCTGCCCAGCCCTGGCTGCCAGGCCCCTGCCTGCCCCTCCCGTCTGCAGGTTCCCCGAGGACCCGCGCACCTGGACGGTGGACCGGCAGCTGCTGTGGGGGGCGGCCCTGCTCATCACCCCCGTGCTTGGGGCCGGGCAGGTGAACGTGACCGGCTACTTTCCTTCGGGCACGTGGTACCCCCTGCACACGGTAAGCCGCGGGGACCCTGAAACCCGGGAGGTGGGGAGACCTCGTACTGAGTCCTGGCCGCGTGCGGGCCCCTGCCCAGGTGCCCTGGGCATTCTCAGCTCAGAGCCATCACTCCCCAGATGGAGAAAGTGAGGTGCGCACGGCCACCTGCCGGGGTCCCAGGCGTTCTGATCCCCCGCCCCAGGCCTCTTGGGTCTGTCCCCACCCAGTGGCCAGGTCCTACAGCGGCCATGAGGACAGCATGGGGCCTGGTGCTGCCCGGGCCTCCCCTGACGCGGCCTCTCCCTCCAGGTGCCCATCGAGGCCCTCGGCAGCCTCCCGCCTCTGCCCGTGGCTGCCCCCAGCCCTCCCATCCACAGTGAGGGGCAGTGGGTGACGCTGCCGGCCCCCCTGGACACCATCAACCTCCACCTGCGGGCTGGGTACATCGTCCCCCTACAGGTACCCGGCCCTCGTGGAGGGGGGCTCGGGAGGGGCTTCCAGCCCAGGAACCACCTGACGGTGCTTCACGAAGGGGGGGCAGCCCTTGGAGAGCGAGGGGCTTGGGCCCATCCGGCCTTGGCCAGAGCAGCCCACTTCGCCGTAGGCTGTCCCAGCCCCGTGTGCCCTGGCCCTGCAGGCCCCGGGCAGCCCTGGACGGTGACGTGTCCACCCCTCTTCCAGGGCCCCGGGCTCACCACCACAGAGTCCCGCAGGCAGCCCATGGCCCTGGCCGTGGCCCTGAACGCCAGCGGGGAGGCCCGTGGGGAGCTGTTCTGGGACGACGGGGAGAGCCTGGGGGTGCTGGAGTGCGGGAACTTCACCAGCGTCACCTTCCTGGCTGGGAGCGTGAGTGCCGGGGGCGGGGCGGCCACCGGGACAGCACAGGGACTGGGCTGGGCCCTGCGGCCGCTGACGCTGCCCCCTGCTGTCTGCTGGGCCAGAACACCGTGGGGAACCAGCTGGAGCACGTGGCCGGCGAGGGGGCCAGCCTGCAGCTGAGGAAGGTGACGGTCCTGGGCGTGGCCACGGCCCCCCAGCAGGTCCTCTCCAACGGCGTCCCCGTCTCCAACTTCACCTACAGCCCTGACGCCAAGGCAAGAGCCCGGGGTGGGGGCTTGAGCCCAGGGGAGGTGCTGGGCTTTGTCCTTGGTGGGTGGAGGGTGCTCAGCCCCACCCGAGCAGGCTGGCCTAGGCTGTCGGCTGCACCTGCGCCCCAGGCCGCGGGGAGCTCTGCTCACCTTTCTGTCCTCCCAGATCCTGGACGTGCCTGTCTCGCTGTTCGTGGGGAAGCAGTTTCTCATCAGCTGGTCCTAGAGGAGGGCCCCACCCCCGACGCCAGCCACGGACGGGCCGTGATGGGGACCTGCAGACCCCTGCACCTGCCCCAGCCTCCTTCCTGTCACTGGGGCCCGCCCCACGCCAGTGTGTCATCCCTCCAGGGCAGGGGCCAGGGGACTTGAACCACAACCACAGTCAAGGGTGTCTGGGGCTGCAGCAGGGCCCCAGTGCTTGTGGGTTCCCCGCCTCACCCCGCACCCGACCCATCGGCATCGCCACGGCCGTGGCCACCGCAGAGGCATCAGCTGCCCCCACATTTCAGAGCGCACACCTGAGAGGAGCACCCCCTGCTGTGAGTGATCCCGAAACACTGGATGGACGGCGTCAGGCACGCACAGTGGTTTTCCCCAGAGAACAAACAAGATTTTAAAACCCAAACCGCGCGATCGTTCCACGCAGCGAGACTGGCTGGGTCTGCCTGCCTTGGTTGCCGGCCACCAGTGGGCCGACCTGGCCGTGCCAGGGGGAGCCGTGACGCGTTCTCCCGCTCCTGCCCCACTCTGCACACTCTGGGCCTGCCTGTGTGACTGTCGGCTGCACATCCCGGGGCCACCAACACAGGAACCATCTGGAACCCAGAGCCACGTCTGGCTGGAAGCACTTAAGCGACCCAGAGCTCCGGCCATCCCGAGTGTGGGTGGCCACGTCCTGTCCGCCATGGCCTGCAGTCCAGCACCCTCTGCGGTCTCAGACGTCCGCACACACAGAACTGCCCGCCCGGCCGCTACCCCTGCTCCCAGCAGGGCATGGAGCCCCGGCCCCTCGGGACCCAGCAGGCCACGAGGAGCTGCCTCGCCTACCTGGCCCTGTGCCAGGGCGCTGTGGGGGCACGCTCCCTGTGGCTGATTCTCAGCCCCTTTTCTAGGTTTCCCTCGGTGCGCAGAGTTTACAGTAAAGGGAAAATGTGAGTGAAACGCAAACACGATCAGTGGCAGATCCACCCCTTACTTGTCTGTGGCACCTGGGAGACCCCTCACCGGTCTGGCCGGTGCTTCTGGGGGTGGGGGGCCAGGTGGCCCTCCCGGGCAGGCCCCCGGAACAGTGGCAGCGGCTCACCCTGTGTGTGGCCAACCACTGCCCCATGCCCTGCACTTACAGCCGGAAGCCGACAGTTTCTTCTCGGGGAGCACCGGGCAGAGTGCACCTTGGCCAAGGCGGCGGTGGCCAGGGCAGGGCCTATGCAGGGTGGCGGGGAGGGGGCGGCGCTGGTCCTCAGAGCCTCACCCCACATTCCGGGAAGCCTCAGGGTTCCCAGGTGAGGTGAATGGCGAAGGCTTGTCAGCACAGGGTCTGTGGGTGAGCGACCACACGCGTGTCCTCAGTCCCAGGGAGGCCTCGCCCCCCGCCCAGCTCCCCGAGCTCAGCTGAACGAGAAGCAACCGGAACACATCCCACGGCACAGCCACCGCAAAGGCTGCTGGCAGGGGTGGCTGGGTCCCCCCAGAGCCTGGGAGGGCGGCCGCATCATGGCGCAATAGACACGGCTCGGGGGAGCCCCAGCAAGTTCCCAGTGGGAGGACCAGCCAGAGTCGTTTCAGGGCTAAGCTCAGGATGCATCGAGCCGGCCACAGCGGCAGCCTGGATGTGCCGGGCTTCCCAACTCAAGGTCAACCAGAAGCCCCCTCAGGATCCCTGGGTCCAGTTACCACCTGACCTCTGAGACCCCCACACCCTGAGGCTGCTCAGCTGCCTGGGGCCACAGCCAACTCCATCTGCTCCTTGAAGCCCGAGGCCCTGACCGCCCTCCCCTGGGGCTGTGGGCTCAGCCCCTACCACCCAGCACCGCCCACAGCCTGCCCCGCCACCGGGCACTCGGCTTCCCGCCCCTGACAGTGACGAGAACGCACTCAGCATCCATCCCAGAGCCCGGGCACCAGATGCCACCCGCCGGGATGGGTGGCTGTCCATCCTGGTGGTCACCGGCACTCGGGAGGTTTCCTGATCTGCACTCCGTCCTTCCCCGGTCACCAACGCGGCCCCCACCACGCGTCTGCTCAGTATCCAGTCACACACACCCCACCCCGCATCCCGCACCAGAGTAGAGGCTGCTCCTCCCACCCTCTGCACCTGGGGCTAGGAGACCCCAGGGCAAGCTGCAGAGAACAGAGGGATGGAACCCCTCCACCCGCCCCTGCCCTGCAGAGAACAACAGACGGATGGGCAGAGCTTCCCCCACCCACCCCTGCCCTGCAGAGAATGGTCAGATGGAACCCCTCCACCCGCCCCTGCCCACTTCCGGCTGCCGACATCTGTCTCTCAGGCGCTGTACTCTACGACCGTGGCCGCCATGTGCACAGCCCCACTGCTCCCCAAACCTCAAAGAACGTGGGGGATCCAGGAACTCGTGCCTCCACGGCCTGTTGTGGGCACTCCTGGCCCGGGTGTCGCGGTGGAGACACGGTGGTTCTGAGACTCTGAGACAAGTGAGTCCCTGGTGCACCCCTGCCCCCGTCCACACACCTGCGTCATTCCCACCGCTGTCAACTGGTGCTCGAAATCCGCCACCCGCCCCAGCCTGCTGGGAGGCCACATGGCAGCTGTGTCTCCGGCTGAGCCACACAGCGCCGCCCGTGCCCACTCGAGCAGGACAGGCCGGGGCCCACAAGCCTGAACCGCTTGCCCATCCCGACGCCCCGGGGCCCCCGGCAGAAATCCATCCGCGAACCAGGGGCGGAGCCACAGGCTGGAAGCACTGGGTGAGCAGGCGCATGGGAAGCCAGGCAGACCTCAGCGGCCTGAGCCGAATGACCTGGCCAGTGCCCAGAAAAGCTGGCGGCACCTTGACAGACACCAGAACCCAGCGGGCGAAGTTTCCAACATTTAATGAAAAAGGCTGAGAACAATGCATTATTTACACGTGGCTAAGAAAAGAAGGCGACTCCCCCAGCAGGCTCCCGGGGCGGGGCCTCGGCAGGCGTTCGCGTCGACCCCTCGCTCTGACCAAGCAGGTGGACAGCTCCAGCCCCCTTCAGATCAGATCGGCAACTGCAGGTGGAGACACGGGCTGAGGAGCTGAGCAGGGCACAGGGCCCAGGCTGCACACGGGCACACCCCGCACACACACACACAGACACACATATACCCCACATACACACAGGCACACGCACCATTCATGGGCATCTCGTCGATCTGTGTGGAGTTGTGCCCAACACACACATACGTGTACACCCACACCCACGCACTGTTCATGGGCATCTCGATCTGCGTGTAGTACTGCCGACACACATGTACACACATACACGCACACACACGCACACGCGTGGCGCACGCACCGTTCATGGGCATCTCGTCGATCTGCGTGGAGTAGTACTGCTCGATGTCCCGCAGGATGCGGATGTCGTCGTTCTTCACGAAGTTGATGGCCACGCCCTTGCGGCCGTAGCGCCCTGACCTCCCGATCCTTCAAGGACCAAAGTCACTTCAGTACAGAGCGGGGGCTCCCGGCGGGCGGGGGCGGGGCGGGGCGGGGCGGGCCTACCTGTGGATGTACAGCTCTCTGTTGTTGGGGAGGTCGTAGTTAATGATGAGGGACACCTGAGGGACGTCCAGGCCCCGCGCCCACACGTCTGTGGAGATGAGCACCCGGCTGCAGGAGAAGGCGCACGGCAGTGAGGGGGGTGCGGGGACTGGGGGGGGACACCAGGGGGATGTGGGGGGGATGTGAGGGACGAGAGGGGATGAGGGGGACGTGAGGGGGACACCATGGGGATGAGGGGGACATAAGGGGGATGGGGGGACGAGGGGGACGTGAGGAGACACGAGGGGGACAAGTGGGGATGGGGGTCAGTGCAGCCAGCAGATGGAAGCCCCCCCCCCCCGTCTCTCCCCGTCTGTAACCGCCTCTCAAATACATCAATTTTAAAAAGGAAAGGACGCAGGGGGGCCGCACACGTCTGTTCAGCGCAGGTGTGCACCCCACACACACGCGGCCAATCTGGGGTGGAGCGGTCACAGGGGCGACACAGCCTGGCCGCTGCCCAGCACGGACGAGGTCACCCCGAGGCGGTGACGAGGGACGGGGGCGCCCACAGCTCACCGACCTGGCGCCAGAGCGGAACTCCTTCATGATGGACTCGCGCTCTTTCTGCGGCATGTCTCCGTGCATGGAGGACACGGTAAAGTTGGCTTCCCGCATCTTCTCCGTCAGCCAGTCGACCTGCAAGCCGCACCAGCACACGCCGCCTGCAGCTCGGAGCCGCACCAGCAACGTGGACTCAGCACGTCCTTTCGAGGACTTGTGTCACACGCCACCCACGGACCACACATGCGACAGTGTGCTAAGATGTGTCACCAAGTGACGGCAGCCACCGTAGCTGGCTCAGGTCAAGCCCAACGTTCACACGCCTCAGCAGGTGACGCGGGGCTGTGCCCACAACGCCACTGCTCTCAGCCCCCTGCACAGGCTGCCCAGTAACGCCAGCTCACCTACATAACCCACTGCTCCACACTACTCCCGGGGTGTGGAGGCCGCGTCTGACTCTCATCTGAAACACAAGCCCGCCCGCCCGCATCCCCCAGGGAGCTGAGCAGTGCCGGGCCAGGCTCCCACCTTAAACCACTGGAATCTGAACCCCTAGGGCTGGGACTGGCAGCAACATTTCCTCTAAATGCACTTTCACCAGGAGGCGTTCATTACGAACCCTCTCCGGCTGCTCCTGCATCGGAACCACATCCCACAGGCCCAACACGTGCACGGGGCGCCCTGTGCAGGGCCTCGGCCGGGCTCTGACGAGCAAGGCCTCCGTCCCCGACGCGGCCACACGGAGGCGAGGCGCTACCTTCCTCTTGGTGTTACAGAAGATGACCGCCTGGGTGATGGTCAGCGTGTCGTAGAGGTCACACAGGGTGTCAAACTTCCACTCCTCCCTTTCCACCGCCACAAAGAACTGTTTGATGCCTTCCAGAGTCAATTCATCACTGGGGGACAAAGACACGGCCTGTTACTCGGCGCTCCTGCCGGCCACAGCGCCTCACCTGTGCCCCGCACCCCCAGGCCGAACAGCCAACAACCTGCGGGACCTCGCATGCAATCCTCAACAAGACACACGGACAACCCAACAGCGTCAAAGGAAGAGCGCGTATAAAGCTGGCTTTTCACAAAACGCAGTTCAAGAGACGCCACCGGTTTTAAGCCTTTAGACACAGCAAGCGGCCAGGGAAGGCTAGAGGAGCGCGCACCGTTTCACCAGGATGCGGATGGGGTCTGTCATGAACTTGTTGGTCATCTCCAGGATCTCGTGCGGCAGCGTGGCACTGATGAGAACCACCTGTGTGGCTGGAGGCAGGTACCTGTACACGTCGTAAATCTGCTCTTTGAAACCTGCGGACCAGACCCAGAATCAGCGCCAACCGGCAGCCGGCTCGAGGCAGAGCCGCACGCCGCCTCGCCATGCTGCCCCGGGGAGGGACCCAGGTTTCCCTCTGGGCTTCTGCAATGTGAAGTGCTCTCGGGGCCAGGGATCCCACCCCACCTGCTGCTGCTCTGTGAGGCCTGTGTCCAGTGTTGCAAAGAGAATCCACAGTTCAGGACTTCAACACAAAATCCCCCAATTAAGAGCACGGCCAGGCCACAGGTCCCACACAGCAGCCTCGGCTAAGCCCAGGCAGAGCCAGGTAGGGAGGCGAGTGTGCAAGGCGCCCGTGGCCTGCAGAGGACCGGGGTGGGGCATGTGCGGCAACAGAGACTGTGAGGTTCTCACTGCACGGATCAGAGCGCAGAGCCCAGGAATGTGCACCCCAGCAAGTTCCCAGCTGACCTCACTTTCAGAACCTCTGCCCCAAGGGACAGGAGGTGCACAAGGGGCCTCCCAGACACCAGGGAGCTGCAGAGCAGGCCCGGACAGACGGGGGGCAGGACTTCAGGGCCAGACAAGGGGCACCCAGAGCTCCAGTCCTGGGCGCGGACTGCAGAGCCAGAGCCAGGGGACCGAGAGGCTCCCAGGGAGCACGAGGGACGCCCAGGGGTCTGCTCAGTTCGTGTCAGCTGTCACCGCGTTCCAGTCCCCGTCCTAAGGGAAACCTGCGCTCTCTCGACAGCCCTCACCAATCCTTCATTATGGCAGACGGAAAGCCTGGCAGTACACGCAGGTTCTTCCAAAGTCCATGGAAACAAAACCCAAAGATGAGCTCGGTGTGATGAAAACAGACCGCCGCCGCGTGAGCATTCAACAGCTCCTGGAGACGTATTTTATGAGAACCAGCACGGTCCTCAAGACTTTCTGCACTAGAAGCAACTCAGCTCTGCCCTCCTACAACTCCCCGAAGTGTTCTCACACCGTTCTACACACGGGGCACACCCTGCGGCACAGCTGGCCGACTTGCTGCTAGGACCCCCACGCCTGCCTGAAGGCCGGTTCTGGGTCCTGGCTCCTCTGCCTCAATCCGGCTTCCTGCTAACAGCCTGAGAGACCGCAAACGATGGCTCAAGCGCCCAGTCCCTGCCACCCACACGGGAGATCCAGATGGAGCTCCGGGCTCCTGACTCCAGCCTGGCCCAGACCGGGCTATTGCGGCCACTTGAGGAGCGAGCGAGTGGACGGAAGTGCGCACTCCGCATTCTCATTCTGTCTTTCAAACAAACATAACTTCCAACCATCTCCTTCTGAAAGCCCTAGCCTGAGACACTGCAGCAACAGAAAATGCAGAGCCCTTCCCCCTGCCCCTCGTCAGTCCCTCGAGCCTGGCTTCCCTCTGGTCTGGTCCTCGCTCCCCCAGCCCCACTGGCACAGCAGAAGCCACTGCAATCTGCCTGCCAAGACCGCCCTGCGCCAGGCCCTCTGCTCTGACACCCAACAACCACCACTGGCCATCACGGTCTCCACTCCCAGCCCATCTCCCACCGCACTCGGCTCCAGCCACAGCCAGCGACTTCCCCTCCCCCACAGAAACACCACCCCTCCTCCATTCCTGGTACGCCTGTGCCCCCACCTGGCAATCACCCACCAACTGTGGAGTCCAGACTGTCGCCCAGGGGCCATACCAGGCATGGATTAACCCCGCCCCTGCAATGGGGCTTCTGCCTCGTGGTTAAGATGCCTGTGTCCCCGGGCAGGCGCTGTGGCATGGCAAGTAGAACCGCTGCCTGCGGCACCAGCATCCCACAGGGGCACCAGTTCGAGTCCCGGCTGCTCCACTTCCAGTCCAGCTCCCTGCTAATGTGCTTCAGGAAGCAGCAGAAGACAGCCGACTGCTTGGGCTCTTGCACCCGTGTGGGAGACCTGGGAGAAGCTCCAGACTCCAGATGTTGCAGCCATTTAGGGAGTGAACCAGCAGATGGAAGATCTCTGTGTAAGACTTGTCTCCAACTCTGCCTTTTTAAATAAATAATTAAAAAAAAAAAAAGCTGCCGCCTTGTGTCCTAGATCTCAGTGCCTGGATTCAACACCAGCTCCAACTGTCTGACAATACAGGTCCCAGGAGGCAGACATGGGGGCTCCGGAAACTGGGTCCCTGTCACCTCCACGGGAGACCCAGAACGCATGCTGGTACCTGGTTTCGGCTCCTGCAGGCGTTTGGGGAATGCGCCAGTGCACGGGAGGCCCATCTTGCCTCTCAAATGAAGCATGAAGCTCCAGGGCTCCCTCGACCCTCGGGCCACATGCACCATGCTTGTTCCGGCGCTGACTCAGCTGCACTGCTGGACACGGCCTGGAGGAGGGCACAGTCCTTTCGGGCCTGGAGCCACACGGGCAGGTGTGTGGCAGGCTTTCACTCGTTCTGCAGCAACGAGTCACTCAACAGGAACGGGAGACGACGCTTTGCAAAGGAGAGCGAGGAGACGCCCCCGGGATTCAGCACAGAACGCAGGGGCATGGGAAGGCCGAGTTGTCACCGAGTCACGGATCACGCCAGGCCAGCCCCAGACCCGTGCTCTGGCAGCGTCCGACGGCTGATTCACTGATGTGTCAACCACAGGTAACCCAGGAGCAAAGCCCTCCACCTGCCGTTCCCGCGAGAACAAAGGCCTCCCTCCACAGGCCTGGCCGGAAGCCCTGAGAGCAGAGAGTGGAACCATCAGGGCAGCACTGCCCCTGCCGCCGCTGATTTCAGAAGCAAAGCAAAGGGCCGGTGCCGCGGTTCACTAGGCTAATCCTCCATCTGCGGCGCCGGCACCCCGGGTTCTAGTCCCGGTCAGGGCACCGGATTCTGTCCCGGTTGCTCCTCTTCCAGTCCAGCTCTCTGCTGTGGCCCGGGAGTGCAGTGGAGGATGGCCCAGGTGCTTGGGTCCTGCACCCACATAGGAGACCAGGAGGAGGCACCCGGCTCCTGGCTTCGGATGGGCGCAGTGTGCCAGCCGCAACGGCCATTGGGGGGTGACCCAACCTGCGGAAAGGAAGACCTCTCTCTCTCTCTCTCACTGTCCACTCTGCCTATCAAAAAACAAAACAAAACAAAACAGGTAAAAAAAAAAAAAGAAGCAAAGTAAAGGTCATCCAACAGCCCCTCGGCACTGCACGTCACAGACCAGGGGCACGCAGAGGGCACGCAGAGGGCACGCAGAGGGGCAGGAGGTAGACCTGCACCGCAGGGAGCCGCCTCGAGCTTTGCTCGCTCCGCAGTGTGGACACCAGACGTCCACTGACAGAGACAGACAGGCGGAGAGGGAGAGCTTCGTACTGCTGGCTCACACCCCACAAGCCCGCCGCACAGCACTGGGCCGGGCTAAGCCGGGAGCCCGGAAGTCCCCGGGGTCTGCCCCGTGACGGCACAGCCGGCATCTGCCGCTTCCCAGGCTGCACGCCGGCGGGAAGCTGGAGGCAGGAGCAGGGCCAGTGCGCCAAGCCAGGCACGCAGATACAAGGAGGCAGCCGGTGTCTGACCTGCTGCTGGGTGTGCTCTGCTTCTTAATCATCGTCTGGAGGCAGAGCAACACAGAGCGGGAGGGAGGAGGAGAGGAGAGACCTTGCTTCTGCTGGTTTACTGCCCCAGTGACCACAGCAGTCAGGCCTGGGCCCGGCCAGAGCCAGGAGGCAGGCAGTTCACCCTGGCCTCCCACTGGATGGCAGGGGCCCAGCTCATCAGCCGTCTCCCACTGCCTTCCTGGGTAGCCAGCAGGAGTCTGGATGAGAAGCGGAGTAGCTGCCACGCCAGCACGGAGGACCACCACAAGCAACAGCCAACCACGGTGCCACGCGGCCAGCCCCACGTCCGTGTGGAGCAAGGGCGCAGCAGCAACAGGCGCACCCTCAGTGCAGTGGCCAGGAGAGCAAGGAGAGCCTTCAGACGTGCACCGCACCCCCCCGCGTGGGCAGCATCTCAGTGCACGCGGCACGGGCCCACGCGGCCCAGCACAGCCGAGACGGGGCCGGGCAACCTGACCTGAAACGCTCCTGTGCTGCCGGGGATCAGCCTGACACACCGCGGCACGAAGACCTCCACTCGTGCCCGACCCCAAGCCAGCGGCTCCCCCGCACTCGCGTCGGCTGCGCGTTCGGTCTCCCAGTCAGCAGCAAAGAAACCCTCGTGCCGCTCGTACCCTTGTTCAGCATCTCGTCAGCCTCGTCCAACACCAGCATCTTGATGGCGCGCGTCCTTAAGCTTCTGCGACGAATCATGTCTGAAAGACCAGACGTGGGGCGCTCAGACCCGGGACCGCAGGGCAGTGCGGGTGATCAGACCCGGGACCACAGGGCAGTGCGGGTGATCAGACCCGGGACCACAGGGCAGTGCTGGCCCGGCCAGCGTGGGGCGCTCAGACCTGGGACCACAGGGCAGTGCGGGTGATCAGACCTGGGACCTCAGGGCAGTGCGGGTGATCAGACCCGGGACCACAGGGCAGTGCTGGCCCGGCCAGCGTGGGGCGCTCAGACCTGGGACCGCAGGGCAATGCGGGTGATCAGACCTGGGACCACAGGGCAATGCGGGTGATCAGACCTGGGACCGCAGGGCAATGCGGGTGATCAGACCTGGGACCACAGGGCAGTGCTGGCCCGGCCAGCTGCTCTCACAGCCTCTCAGACACCTTCCCCGTACCCCAGGGAAGACCCAGGGCAAAGACCCCCAGGCAGTACCCTCTAGCACTCACCGAAGACGCGCCCCGGCGTGCCGGCGACCACGTGCTGCCCATAATCCAGCTTGCGGATGTCCTCGCCCACGTTGGTGCCCCCGATGCAGGCGTGGCACTGCACGTTCATGTAGTCCCCGAGCGCCAGCAGGCCCTGGGGCGGCACAGGGCTATGTCAGCCACGGCAAGGGGGGCCCTTCTACCCCAGGCCACAAGAGTCACCGGCTACCACCTATGCCCTAAAGCCACAAAACCTTCTCTGCTCTCTTTCCACCAAAACGAAGTTAATTTTCCTTGTTTCTTATTAGGAAATCAACACATATCCTACCTACCCCAAACATCCTTCCAAGATATATGATATGTAAGTATAAAACATTTTCTTATTAAAGTAGTTTTTTAGTTAAAAAATATTTATGGGGCCAGTGCTGTGGCATAGCGGGTAAAGCCACCACCTGCAGTGCCGCCATCCCATATGGGTGTTGGTTCAAGTCCCGGCTGCTCCACTTTTGATCCAGCTCTCTGTTGTGGCCTGGGAAAGCAGCAGAAGATGGCCCAAGTCCTTGGGCCCCTGCACCCGCGTGGGAGACCCGGAAGAACCTCCTGGCTCCTGGCTTTGGATCGGTCCAGCTCTAGCCGTTGCGGCCATCTGGGGAGTGAACCAGCAGGTGGAAGACTTTCTCTCTCTCTAACTTTGACTTTCAAGTAAAATAAATAAATCCTAAAAACAAAATTAACATTTATAAGGTCACAAAAATCTCCTGAAAACACATAGCCTATCCTAGAAATTACTTGATTCTAAGCAGCCACTCGTATAACAAATGATGATTTGATTCTATCCAGTAACTCATATAACAGATGATTTAGGGCAAAATGATAGGAATCAGGCAAATAATTTGAGGAGATAAAAAAAAAATGAGATCCGATCACCCAATGAGCACAGCTCCCGCCAACTGTCAGTCACAGTCTCACCTTCTGAATCTGCACCGCTAGCTCTCTGGTCGGCGCCAAGATCAAAGCTTGCGTTTCCCGGACCTGGAGAAAGAACGCGGCAGGCGACAGCCGTCCTCAGCATCTCCACGGCAGACGGCGCAGCCCACACCAACCAGTTTCCTGCTAACGTGCCCGGGAAAACACACTGGATGGCCCAGGTCCTTGGCCCCACCCACACGGGAGACCTGGAAAGGCTCCCGGCTTCCGCCTGGCCCAGCCCTGGTTGTTGTAGCCATTTGGGGAGTGAACCAGCAGATGGAAGGTCTCTCTTGTATCTCCTTTGAACTTGGCTTCCAAATAAATAATTGTTTTAAAAAGAGAGTCTCTTGAAAAATTTGTTGAATCAACACAAATAAGAAGAATTTAAAATTTGTTTACTTTTTGAACGGTGCAGAAAAAATTAACAGACAAAACAATGTAAGTATTTCCTAGAATTAGAGAGCGGTCTTGGGGCTGGTGCTGTGGCGTAGCGGGGAAAGCTCTGGTCTGCACTGCCAGCATCCCATATGGGCGCTGGTTCTAGTCCCGGCTACTCCACTTCCGATCCAGCTCTCTGCCATGGCCCGGGAAAGCAGTGGAAGATGGCCCCTGCACCCGCGTGGGAGACCTGGAAGAAGCTCCTGGCTTCAGATGGGCTCAGCTTCAGCTGTTGGAACCATTTGGGAGGTGAACCTCTCTCTGCCTCACTCTTTCAAATAAATAAACCTCTAAAAAAGGAAAAACAAAACACAAGAAGAGGCCTTAAGTCCCCAGTTACCTGGATGTCCAAGCACTGGAGGACGGATATACTGAAGGTGGCCGTCTTTCCTGTGCCGGACTGAGACCTGGACACGGAGACACAGACATGGCAAGTGTTAGGAGCACGGTGGACCCCAGCTCCCGGCCGCTCCCTCTGACCCTGCGTGCGCCTGAGAGCCCGTCAGCTCCCGGCCGCTCCCTCTGACCCTGCGTCCGCCTGAGAGCCCGGTCAGCTCCCGGCCGCTCCCTCTGACCCTGCGTGCGCCTGAGAGCCCGGTCAGCTCCCGGCCGCTCCCTCTGACCCTGCGTGCGCCTGAGAGCCCGGTCAGCTCCCGGCCGCTCCCTGCTAATGCATCCTGGAGGCAGCAGATGGTGGACCATGTGCTTCTGCCCCTGCCCCCCCGAGGGAGGCCTGGATGGAGTTCCCAGTTCCTGGCTCAGCCCTGGCCGCTGGAGGCATACAGTGCACAAACCAGCAGAGAGGAGAGAGTGCACCCTTCCCCACCCCGTCACTCTTCCTTTCAAGTAGATGAGAAGAAACTTTAAGAGAAAAAAGAAGCGCACTCAAGTGCGTGGCACTCAGAGGGGCCGCAGGCACCTCTCTCATCCCGAAGCCCCAAGCGGGCGCCAAGGGCCCCAGGAGCACCGGGCGGCCTCTTTCCCAGATGGCCCTGCACCCGGCACTGCAAAGCGCGGTGCACAGCAGCTGAGCCTTTACACCTCCACAGGTGTTGTGGACGGCACGGGCAGGCTCACCCGGGACACGGGCCACACAAGCGTCTACGTCACTACGTGTCTTCCAGGGGCACAGGGAGCTTCCTTTCACATAATCACGACTTCAGACTAAACTGCTTTCCAAAGTAAGGTGTCGTATGAGCCTTTTTAAAAACTGGAAAGGGGGCCGATGCTGTGGCACAGGGGGTTGAGGCCCTGGCCTGCAGTGCTGGCATCCCATGTGGGCGCCGGTTCGAGTCCTGGCTGCTCCACTTCCATTCTGGCTCTCTGCTGTTGCCTGGGAGGGCAGTGGAAGATGGCCGAAGTCCTTGGGCTCCTGCACCTGTGTGGGAGACCCAGCGGAAGCTCCTGGCTTCAGATCGGCGCAGCTCCAGCCATTGCGGCCAAGTGGAGAGTGAACCAGCAGATCTTTGCCCGTCTCTCTATAACTCACCTTTCATATAAACAAATAATTAAAAAAAAAAAAAAGCTAGGCAAACAGGGACTACACAGCTGCTAAGTAAGAGGGCACTAGACACAACTCCCAGGTGAGCCAACTGGTCAGCGAGGGCTTCTATAGCACGAAAAACACCAGGAAAGTTACAACTCTGAGGCTGAAGTGCAGAGCTGGCACCGAGTGAGACAGCGCGGTGTCCCCCCAGCACTGGCCACGCTGGACCCACTGACCGCGTGCAGCGGCCACGCACGACCCACTCACTGGGCGATGACGTCTCTCCCTTTAATGATCTGCTTGATGGCGCGCTGCTGGATGGCCGAGGGCTTCTCAAAGCCTGCAGAGAACAGAGAACACGCAGCTCAGCCCGCCGCCCGCCAACCCAGCGCAGGGCAGCACAGGGCGGGAACCCAGTGCACCGACGTAGGCTCTTCCGCCAGCACGGTGGTCACCGGAGCAGCAAGCGGCAAGACACGCCCTCGGCTCGCTTTACCGACAGATGGACAGCCGGACCACGCGGCAGAGCCCCGGGGGATCCAGGGCCACGCCCCCTTAGAGCGTGGCCACGGCCCCAGGGACAGCACCCAGCACCGCGGGGCAGCCACTTTCTCAATTACAAAACAAGAAACCACTCCAGGGCTCTGCGTCCGTGGGCGTCCACGTCACATACGGGCCCCGGCCACGGAGACGCCGGCCACGCCGGGCAGCCGCTCCCGCGCAAGGCGGCTGCGGAGAAGACGACCCGAGAGCACGTCCAACACGCACGTAGCATCTTGCGGGCAAAAGTGGGGTTCTGAGGACTCTGGGGGTGTCCAGAAATGCAGCACGATCCCCCCCCGGCGCGGGGGCAGCCGTGCAGCTCCGGTGACCGCGGGCACGCGGCGGGGAGACCACTGACGGCAGACCCGGCGGCAAGGCTCTGCCCCAAACGCTCTCCCTTCTAGGCTGCGCTGACACCAACAGCCGTCAGACCAGGGGCAGGCAGAGCCCCCGGGGCCGCCTGCCCGCCCCGCCCCGCCCCAGCGCCTCCCTCTCCCCCAAACCCACAGGCACCCAG
>CM027400.1:1694868-1721648 GCA_015711505.1 Sylvilagus bachmani | reverse complement strand
CTGCCGCCCTGTGGGGGAACACGGGCATCCAGGGGGCCCCGCTGCTGCCCTGTGGGGGCACGAGCATCCAGGAGACCCCGCTGCCGCCCTGTGGGGGAACACGGGCATCCAGGAGACCCCGCTGCCGCCCTGTGGGAACACGGGCATCCAGGAGACCCCGCTGCCGCCCTGTGGGGGGAACACGGGCAACCAGGAGACCCCGCTGCCGCCCTGTGGGGGCACGAGCATCCAGGAGACCCCGCTGCCGCCCTGTGGGGGCACAAGCAGCCGTCTGAAGGCGAGAGCCCGGCCGGCACCCAGGGCGCTGCTGTCACTCTCGGGGTCCCGTTCTGCGCCCACCCCCTCCTCAGCCAGGGAGCCGAGGACCCCCTCCCGCCGTCCCGGCCGTACCCAGGAGGCTCACGTAGGCCTCGCTGACCTGGCCCCAGCGCCGCGGGTGCTCGGGGGACGACACCAGCAGGGGCTCGGCAGTCCCCGGCCAGTACAGGTTGGTCCTGCCGCTGGGGAAGGGGATGCCGTTGTCGGACGTGAAGATGACCAGGGTGTCGTTCAGGACACCGGCTTCTCGAAGCTCCTGGAGCACCAGGCCGACCCCTGTGGCGGGGGCGGGGCGAGGGCTCGGTCAGAGACCCAGGAGGAGACCTGCGCACAGGTTCCCTGCTCTGGCCGCTGGACGCCAACTTTTGGGACCTTACAAGTCCCTGAGGTCCTTCCAGGAAGTCCAGACCCCAACCCCAGGCCCACTCCCTGTCCTGGGCCACACGGCCTCCAGGCATCTCAGCACTCTATGATTTTTAACTTGGAAGAGAGAGAAAGAGAGAGACAGAGACAGAGACAGAGATCTTCCATCTGCTGGTTCACTCCCTAAATGCTTGCAACAGCCAGGGGTGGGCCAGTCCGAAGCCAGGAGCCCGGAGCTCCATCCTGGCCTCCCGTCGGGTGGCAGGCGCCCAGGGGCTCGGGGCAGCACCCGGGCCTGTGAGGGGACCTGGTCTGCAGACATACTCAGCGGAGGATCTCAGCACCAGAGAATCCTGAAGAACCCAGGTGGGCCCTGGACCCAGGAGGGTTAAGCCGCCAGGACAAGGATCCCAACACAACAGACAGGGGACCGGTGCTGTGGTGCAGCGGGTAAAGCCTCAGCCTGCAGTGCCGGCATCCCACATGGGTGCCAGTTCGAGTCTGGGCTGCTCCACTTCCCATCCGGCTCCCTGTGAATGCGCCTAGGAGGGCACAGCAAGGCAGCCCAAGTGCTTGGGGCCCTGCACCCACGTGGGAGACCAGGATGGAGACAAGAGAGCAGGGGGGAGGAGGAGGCGGGGGGGGGGAGGAGGCAGAGGTGGGAGTGGCTCGGCTGCAAGGAGCCCCAGAGCCCCCCCGGGGCTGGGAGAGGAGGGGCAGGGGCCTCCCTGAGCTGGGGGAGCGACAGCCCCCACCTTGACATCAGGCCTCCGGCCTGCAGGACCGTGAGCTCCTCTCTGTTGTAAGCACCCCAGTCTGTGGCCCCTGTTATGGCCACAACGGGAACTGGCCTCCACCCCCCGCCAAGTTCTGCATATGCCTCACCTGGGGAACCCCACGCCCAACCTCACCCAGCTCCTGTGGCTGGGAGCATGCTCCGAGCCTGCACCCTGCCTCTGGGGCACACAGAGGCCCCGGCCCAGGAGCAGCGGGGTCCCGGCACAGCCCCAGGCTGAGGCCCCGACGCCAGCCCCGAGGCAGGGGCTGCCGTACCCCCCACACCCGGCTTCTTCTCCGAACCCGGCCCCGGCACAGGGCCTACCCCACGAGCCCCACCTCACGCTGCCCCTGTGGGAGCTCCCTGGGCTGGGCCTGAGCCAGCCGGCACCCGTGGGCCCACCTTGGTCCATGCGGCCGATGGTGGTGTACTGGGCGGCCAGGTCGGCTCGGGCTGCCGGCGTGTCAGGGACGAAGTAAGGAACCTGGGGAGAGTTGGGGGCTCAGAAGAGGAGTCTGTGGGAGGGGAGGGGCGCCCAGCCCTGGAGCTGAGGGAGCAGACGGAGACCGGCCAGGGCCCACGACTACTTCCTCCTGTGAACAGAGGAGCCCAGAGCAGGGTCTCCCTGGACGCCTGCTTCCACCCACTGCCGATTCTCAGGGTCTCCCCGCACCAGCTGGGGCGAGGGCTGTCAGCTCAGGTGCCCGGGTGGGGACTGGCCAGGGCCCCGCCTACCAGGACATCCTGGGGGTCGTAGGTCTGGGGGGTCCAGTCCGGGATGCGCCCCATGCCGCTCTCCCCGTTGCCGAACTTCTCGCAGAAGGCTCCGTACTGAGGCTGGGAGTGCCCACAGCGGTGGGGGTCGTGGAAGGCCACGTAGAGGAAGAAAGGCCTGTAGGGGGCGTGGGGGGTCCAGGTCCAGGTCTGGGAGGGCCAGCGTGCCCCCACTGCTCCCCGCTTTCGGACCTCAGCCGTGACCCACGCTGCCTGGTCTCTAACCCCTCCTTCCTGACACGACCCCGGGATGGCGCCAGCCGCCTCCTCGCACCTGCCCTCATCCTGGGTCTGCAGGAACTTGCGGACCAGCAGCTTCATGCGTGTGATGTTGCGGCCCACCTGGAGGACGGAGCCGTTCTCCTCCGTGTAGGCAAAGTCGAACGGGAACACCGCCTCTGGCCCCACGTGCTTCTTCCCGACGATGCCTGCGGGAGGGCGAGACGCCGGCGAGAGGCCCCTGGGCTCCCTGCCCCACCCTGGTCCTCCTCTCCGGGCAGGGCTGGGCACGGGCCCCCAGGCTTCGGCCTCCGCCGCAGGGCTCACCTGTGCGCACGCCGGCCTGGCGGAGCAGCAGCGGCAGGCTCCGCACCCTGTCGAAGGAGCTGAAGTGGTGCAGGTCCTGGTGCAGCCCGTACATGCCGTTCTGGTGCTGCGGGCAAGGACCCGTGAGCCCCGGCCTCTCTCCCACGGCCGGGCCAGCCTTGGGGGACCGGCACCCTGGGAGAGCCCCTGCGCCCCAGCAAGGGGCAGGGTCCGGAGGACGGAGGCGAGCGCTGCGGGCACTTCCAGCTTCCTCTCTGCTGGCCTCTCCCCTCCCACGTGCTGTCAGGACCACACACGGTGCGGCGAGCACAGAGTCAGGTCCCTTTCGTGGCCTGTTTTACGTTGTCAGACATCGCTGACCCTTGTGACGCCCGCTATTTAGGGGCCCGCGTGGTGGCACAGCTGAGCTGCTGCCTGCGGCACCGGCATCCGATGCGAGCCTGGGCTCCAGGCCCGGCTGCTCCACTCCCGAGCCAGCTCCCTGCTAGCGCGCCTCGGAAAGCAGCGGGCGGTGGGGAAGCCTGCACCTGCGTGGGAGACCTCGATTAGCTCCTGGCTTCGGCCTGGCCCTGCCTCGGCCACAGTGGCCATTTGGGGAGTGAACCAGTGGATGGAAGACTCTCTCTCCCTATCCCTGTCCCTGTCCCTGTCCCTATCCCTATCCTTATCCCTGTCCCTATTCCTGTCCCTATCCCTATCCCTGTCCCTGTCCCTATTTCTGCAACTCTGCCTTCCAAAAAGAAAAAAAAATTTTTACAAAAACTCTGCCACTGTTTAGAGGTGAGGGAAGGGCTCCCCCTCGGGCCCCAGCCCACTGCCCAGACGCGGCTGCTCCCCTCCCCATGGCTCGCCTGCGTCTCAGCCTCTCGGGTTGGGACGCGCGGGCAGCGCACGCTTGCCCACGGTAACGTAACAGGACGCACCCGGCAGCCAACAGGTGGAAGGGACGGAGGGTTCCAAGCACACGGACGGGGAGCAGGAGCGGGGCAGCCACACAGGCCGGAGCGCCCGCCTGCTGCAGCCTGGAGCAACGCCAGGGCCTCACGCGCAGGTGAGATGGGCACCAGGGCACGAACGGCGCGGCTCCACTCACACGAGGTCGCTAGAGGAGCCACACGCCCAGGCAGGAAGTAGAATCGGGGTTGCGGGACTGGAACCCCCATCCCTGAGGCCGGCCCCCAGAGCGCTGGGCCCTGGCCCCGCCCCGCAGCACCCTCACCTGGGGCAGGCCGGTGAGGAGGCTGGCGCGGCTCGGCGAGCAGCTGCTGACGGAGGTGAAGGCGTTGCGGAAGACGAGGCTGCGGCGGGCCAGGGCGTCCAGGTGAGGGGTGACGATGGCGCTGTTGTTGTAGGCGCCGATCTCAAAGCCCCCATCGTCCGCTGGGGGAGACAGAGAGGACCAGCGGGCTGGGGTCAGGGGGAAGAGCCTCTCAGGGAAGGGGGCCTGCGGCCCTGCAGCAAAGGCCCCCGTGTCCAGGTGGGCACTGTGCCGGGGGCAGCATTCCCAGGGCACCCGTCAGCAGGGACACGACACCAGGAGAACAAGGTGTCCAGGTGGGCACTGTGCCGGGGGCAGCAGGTGGGCACAACACCCAGGTGGGCACTGCCCTGAGGGAGTGGCGCACCTGTTAGCCGACACGACACCCAGGGGGCACTGCACCGAGCAGGCCTGACACCTGGCCGGGTTTGTCAGCAGGAATGGAACCCAGCAAACATGACGGCCGGGTGGGCACGGTCACAGCAGGCATGGGACGGGGGCAGGCACAACGCTCAGGCAATCCTGACGCCTCCACAGGCCTGGCACCCATGCGAGCAGTGTCCCCAGCAGCAGACACAGCCCACCACTGGGCAGCAGCCAGGACAGCGGGCACAGGCCTCCCAGCTCCCACGACCACACCGAGCTTCCTCCTGGTGCAATGTTAAGGCCATCGCCTCCTTCAGGGGCACTGGGGTCCCCTCAGGGGGACGGTGGCCTCCAGCTGGGACCCACGGGGCGTGAGCTGGGGCAGCCCGGCAGGCGGAGGGTGGGCGCGGAGGCAGTGGGTGTGCACTCTGCTGCCCCTCCAAACCTGCTCGGGGGCGTCAGCACCTGCCACGGGGAGACCTGTGTCCTCCCCAGACTCCCATGGGGAGCCCAGACCCCGTGCGACTGTATCAGGAGACAGGGTCTTTAACTAGGGTGGCTGGGAGGCCTCAGCCCAGTGGGGCTGCGGCCGCAGAGGGAGAGGGGCCTCCCACCCTCCGCCTGCTGAGCCGGCATCCCATGTGGGCTCCACTTCCCATCCAGCTCCCTGCTGATGCACCTGGGAAAGCAGTGGAGGATGGGCCAAGTGCTTGGGTCCTGCACCCCCTGGGGGACCCAGAGGACGCTCCTGGCTCCTGGCTGTTGCGGCCACTGGGGAAGTGAACCAGAGGATGGAAGCTCCTGTACCTGTGTCTCCCTTTCTGTCTGTACCTCTGCCTTTCAAGTAAATGAAATAAATTTAAAATAAACAGTGCACGAGGGAGCCCGGCGGCACGGGGACGGTAGCAGCGCTGTCCGTGTCACAGCCGCGGGGTAATCAGGGCGGCTGGCCGCGCGCCAGACCTCAAGGGGGAAGAATCGCAGCGGCCGGCACCCACAGCGGAAGTCGCTCTGCAGCCCGGGGCGCTGGGGCGCAGGGGCCACGGGCGCTGGGGCCGCGGGAGGGGACGCGCGCCAAGAGGTGCAGGGGGCCGGGCCGAGCGGTCGACGCGGGGGACAGCAGTGTCCGCAGACGGCTGACCGCGGGCTGCCCACACTCACCGAGGATGAGCAGCGCGCTCCGAGGACGCGCCCGGCACAACCCCAGCGAGAGAAGCAGCGCGCAGCAGGCCGACCACAGGCTGGGCATGGCGACCGCGGCGGCGACTCCGGCCCGGGCCCGGCCACGCCCCCGCGTCACGTGGCCAAAGCCCCGCCTCTTCGAGCCCCGGGGTTCCTGCTCGGCCACGCCCTCCGGTCACGTGTCCAAGGCCCCGCCCCGCTCCCCTCGGGCAGTGATTCCTGCGGACCGGGCTGCGGCCGTAGCGGGGGTCCCGGGTTGTGGCGCCGGGGGTGAGTCGTGGCCCGCGCCGAGAGGGGAGCAGAACCCGGGAGTGGGGGGTGGTCCGGGACGGTGCGGGGTCGCCGGGGATCTGGTACTTTCCGTGGGGGCCCCCACCGCCTGCGGGGACTCGCACCGCGTCCGCAAGGTCCTGGGCCGGCGGCGCCGCCCGGTGTGGATTTTGCCCGGAGCTGTAACGCGGGGGGCAGGGGCGGGAAGGGCGGCCCGGGGCGGGCGGGGGCCGGGGGCGCCAGGACCCCGAGGGTGCTGCGCACCTGAACCAGAGGCGGGGCGGGGGGCTGATGCTCTCCCGGGCGCCTGGGGGCGTCGAGAGCCACAGGTGGGCGCCTGGTAAGACCCCTCCAGGGCCACAGTCCGCCCTCGACTCGGGACTCCCCGGGTTCCTCGGGGCCCCCTGGTACCCGCACCCCGACGCACGCACAGGCTCCCGGCAGCTGGGTGAGGCTGGGCTGCCCGGGGCCCTGGCTCGCCCTGCACTGCTCGCCTGTTACCTCCGGGAGGGCTGAGGAGGGAGCGACCTGGGCGTGATTAGTTTGTGCAGGTTCTTATCTGTGAACCCTGGAGTGGAGGGTGAGGCCCGCAGCTGTGGGCAGGTGGGATAGGGGGCTGCACATGGTGGTGGGGGGGGTCAGGGCTCCCTCTGCACAGGTGGCTGGTGTCCTCTCTAGCCTGGGGGCTTTAAGTCTTCTGGGTCCCCTGGGGCAGGGTGGGGGACACCTGGGATTGCTGGGTTCTCTGAAACCCAGGCCCTGGTCCCTGCCCCCAGGCCCGCCCTACAGAGGCCCCCTGCGGTGCCGGCTCCAGCATGGCCCCCCTCTCCTGCTGCTGCTCCCCCAGCGCGGTGCAGCGGAGGCTGCCGCTGCTGGCCTGGCTGCCCCGGTACTCTGTGCAGTGGCTGAAGATGGACTTCATCGCCGGGCTCTCCGTGGGACTCACGGTCATTCCCCAGGCGCTGGCCTATGCTGAAGTGGCCGGACTCCCACCCCAGGTGAGGCGCTGCCCCGTGTCCCCTCCCCATGGTCTGGCCACAGCGCCTGGCCCCCAGCACAGTAGCACAACACGGTTCCAGGTACCTTCAGCCGCCCCAGGGTCCAGCCTGGGGCCCGAGGAACCTTGGTTTATGATCCGAAGCATATGACTGCCTTGGGCGGGTGTCACCTCCTTGTCACCAGCTCTGAGCTGGGTGTGGATGGCCCACGGGTCAGCAAGGCGACTCAGGGTGATCTTGAGATGGTGACATACGCATTGAGGCCTTTGCGCGCTGGCCCCCTACACCTGCCCGGGTGCGCTCCGGGAGGAAGAAGCAGGTCCACCGTGGTGGCTAGAAGGGGCCCGTGCCCGGCCGCAGGCCTGGGGGCGCTCACCGCCACCTGTCCCCGCAGTACGGCCTCTACTCCGCCTTCATGGGATGCTTCGTGTACGTCGTCCTGGGCACCTCCCGGGACGTGACCCTGGGCCCCACGGCCATCATGTCCCTGCTCGTGTCCTTCTACACCTTCCACGAGCCCGCCTACGCCGTGCTGCTGGCCTTCCTGTCCGGGTGCATCCAGCTGGCCATGGGGCTCCTGTGTTTGGGTGAGACTGCCTTCCTGCCCAGGCGCCCACCTCTGGGGGTGCCCCCGCCCTCGCGCTCTGCATCCGAGGGCTGTCCCTGTGTGCGTGTCGGGGGTGGGGGGCCCCCAGCCCTCTCTGTCCAGCTTAGAGCCCGGCACACACGGCAGAGTGACCAGGGCCTCGGACCCGGGTCTCCTTCCCTGCCCCCAAACGGCAGCCCAGATAGGCTGCACTGCTCATCAGTCCGTGCCCCAGCCCTCCGCCACCCCCACCCCCCAGAGCCACGTCCACCCTGCCCTGGAGCTGGGTGGAGCTGGAAGTGGCTCAGTGTCCCCTCCTGGCCGGCCAGGCTTCCTGCTGGACTTCATCTCCTGCCCAGTCATCAAAGGCTTCACCTCTGCTGCCGCCATCACCATCGGCTTCGGGCAGATCAAGGTAGGCCCGGTGCCCGCGCGGCGTCGCCCTCAACCCAGACGTGGCCGGGGGCTAGGCCTCTGTGGCCCGTGTTTGTGGCCGGTGGAGGTTCGTGGCCTCCGTGGGTCGAGGCTCACGCGGTCTCTCCTGGGTCCTCGGTCACTCACAAGCCCCTTCCGGGAGGTGTCGCGTGAGGATCAGATTTTACAGCAGGGAGTTTGGGGGCGGCCACCACAGCCCTGCCCTTGCCCGCGTCGTCGCCGGTGCCCGGTGCCTTCCCCGGTGGTGCCGTCCGGCCAGCTTTGTGCACACACGACCCCGGCCTCGCCCTGCCGGGAGTCCCACAAGCACACGGTGTCCGTGAGCGCTCGGCGGGGTGACGTTTTACGCTTCGTCCGATTCCTGCTGGGTTTCTCGGTGAGGCGCCCATGAGAAGAGCGAGGGCAGGCGAGGTCACTTACTCCATGTGGGTGGGGGGAGTGGGTGACACGCGTGCAGGCGGGGGGGCAGCTCCACATAGGGGGCCTCACCCCCCTCGGGGCCCCTCCCACCCCCCCGCAAGGCCGGCTGGGCTGCAGGTGGGTCTGGGCTGGGGTCCCTGGTGAGGCAGCTGAGCACGTGTGTCTGAAGCAGCTGGCCAGTTCTGCACGCTCACTGCGCGCCACACCGGGCTGGACCTCTGTGGACTTCACTCTCGCTGTTAGGGAAGAAGCCAGAGACCAGCGTGGGGTGGGGAGGGGCTGGAGGAAGCCAGAGACCAGCTTGGAGGAGGCGGAGGAAGCCAGAGACCAGCGTGGAGGGGGCGGAGGAAGCCAGAGACCAGCGTGGAGGGGGCGGAGGAAGCCAGAGACCAGCGTGGGGGGGCGGGGGAAGCCAGAGACCAGTGGAGGGGGCGGGGGAAGCCAGAGACCAGTTGGGGGGGTTCCTGCAGAGAGCAGAGGAGCAGCCTTGGCAGCCTGAGTCCTGCCCATACCCCAGCAACTTTCTAGGGGGTCCCAGCCTCCCCCCAAGGAAGGCACCCCAAGAGAATCCTGTCTGCCAAAGCCGAGTGGGCTCCCCGGCCTGGTAACACGGGGCAGTCGACCCTCGGGAGGAATCGCACCTGTTGTCCAGCAGAACAGGAGGGGGAGGAAGACCTGGGCCCCGCTCCCTCCCAGACCCCAGACTGAGCATGGACGGCACCCCCAGCCTTTGCCGACCGCCCGCCTGGCCGCGCAGGGCAGCCCGTTGAACGTGGTCAGCTCGCACACCCAGTCTCCGTGGCTGGGTGCTGCCTCTCACATCCGTCTGCTCTCACGGATGCCGGCCATCATACGTGGCTGCCTTGCTTTGGGCCCGGGTGGGGTCTGAGAGCCCAGGAGGCCCTGGGTCGGGGTCGGGCTCCAGGGCAGAGGGCAGGAGGGAGGGCCTGGGGAAGTTGTCTGACCGGAACCTCTGTCCCTACAGAACCTCCTGGGACTGCAGGACATCCCCAGGCAGTTTTTCCTGCAGGTGTACCGCACCTTCCTCAGCATTGGAGAGACCAGGTACCTGCGGCCCCGCCCCCGCCCCCGCCCCCGCCCCCGCGGCATTTGTCCCTCCCTTCTGGGGCCAAAGCAGCACCCGGGAGCGGGTCGGAAGTACAGACTCGTGTCGGGGGCCGCGTTTTAACCGGGCCCAGGTGGCTCCTGTGTGCCATGAGCTTGAGCAGGTCTGCCCCAGGGGAGCCTGAGGGCCTGGACACCCTGGGAGGAGTGGGCCGAAGGGAGGAGCAGGCGCCCTGTCTCTCCCGAGGCCACGGGGTGGGCAGCTGGGGCCGTGATAAGAGCCGGAGGGCCTGGAGTGCCTGCAGGAAGCGCCCCCTCTGAGGGTTTAAACCAGCAGCCACAGGGAGGGGGTTCCTCCCTCGGCAGGAAGCCCAGACCCTCTCCTACCTCCCTGCGCCCAGGGGGTCCTGGTGCTGATGCCTGAAAGAGGGGGGGGGGACTGGGCCATCTCGTCCTGCCCTCTGGTCTGGAGCTGCGGCTGCCCAGACGAATGGAGCCAGGCACTGGCGGCTTTCCTGCCTGCTGGGGCTGGGGTCAGCCTCCTGGGGGGGGTGGAAGGACCCCACCCAATCCAAAGTCTTTTTTTTTTTTTGGATTTAGACAGTGAGAGAGAGACAAAGGTCTTCCTTTTCCATTGGTTCACCCCCGAAATGGCTGCTACGGCGCGCAGATCCGAAGCCAGGAGCCAGGTGCTTCTCTTGGTCTCCCATGGGGTGCAGGGCCCAAGCACTTGGGCCATCCTCCACTGCACTCCCGGACCACAGCAGAGAGCTGGCCTAGAAGAGGGGCAACCGGGACAGAATCTGGCGCCCCGACCAGGACTAGAACCTGGGGTGCCGGCGCCGCAGACGGAAGATTAGCCTAGTGAGCCATGGGGCCAGCCATTTCAAAGTCTTTTAGAGCAGACAGAGGCATCTGTAGTCCCGAGACCCACAGTGTGGAAAACATGGGCTGGTGGTAGCCCTGGCCTCTCGACTCCCAGTCCTGCCCGGCCTGGGGGATGGAGTAGGGATGCCGACAGCCTGGGGTAGGCAGGAAAAGCAGCGAGAGCGCCCTCTGCCTGCAGGGTGGGGGACGCCGTCCTGGGCCTGGTGTGCATGCTGCTGCTGCTCGCACTGAAGCTGATGCGGGGCCACATGCCCCCCGTGCACCCCGAGATGCCCCTCTGGGTGCGGCTCAGCCACGGGCTGGTGTGGACGGCCACGACAGGTGAGGGGTCTTCTCAGCGTGTCCCCAGGCTCTGGGGTGCACCTGGGGAACGGCTTGGGCGCTGGGAGACATGGGGGTCTGTGTGCAGTAGGAGCCCTCAGCCAGAGGCGATCTCGCTCCCCGGGGGACCAATTGGGGAGGCCCCGCCCCCACGTGGGCAGTGCTGAGGGTGGCGAGAGATCAGTCCCTGGGGCCAGAGGTTGTGTTCCTCTTTCTTTTCTTTCTTTCTTTTTGTTTTTTGGAAGATTTATTTATGTATTTGAAGCTCAGAGTTACAGAGAGATCTTCCATCCGCTGCTTCACTCCCTGGGTTGGGCCAGACCGAAGCCAGGAGCCAGGAGCTTCTTCCTGGTCTCCCACGTGGGTGCAGGGGCCCGAGCACCTGGGCCATCTGCTGCTCTCCCAGGTGCATTAGCAGGGAGCTGGATGCGAAGTGGATTAGCCAGGACTTGAACCGGCACCCATATGGGATGCTGGCGTGGTCGATGAGGGCTTTACCCACCGCGCCGGCCCCCCCGGGGTTCTGTTCTGATTGTGCACTTCCGGGGGAAAGCTCTGCTCTGGGTGGGAGTCTGCAGCCAGGGTCACGGTGAGGAGAGGCCGCCGGGGAGGCCCTGGGCAGGCTGCAGGGGGCCACGGCGAGGCCGTCGGCTCCCTGCGTCCTGCGCTGTGGCTGCCGGGTGTGCCCGGAGATGCCCTGCCTAAGGAGGAGGGCATGACTAGAAGGCAGGGGAGGCGAGTGTGGTTCCCAGGGGGCCGTGCCTGCCGGGCCGGGCTTCACCGGAGCCTCCCCCGTCCCAGCCCGCAACGCCCTGGTGGTCTCCTGTGCTGCCCTGGTTGCGTACTCCTTCGAGCTGACCGGACACCAGCCTTTCATTCTCACCGGAGAGACGGCCGAGGGGCTCCCCCCAGTGCGACTCCCTCCCTTCTGGGTGACCACTGCCAACGGGACAGTCTCCTTCACCGAGATGGTGCAGGTGGGCAGAGCCAGGAACCGGGACGGCGTGAGCCCCCTGCCTGATGGGCGTGGCGGGGCCGAGTCCAGGTGGGACTGCCCCGTGCTCAGCAGGGGGCGTCTGACTCCCCCCAGGCGCCGGGTGTTTGTCCTGGCTGGGAGTGGGGGGGGGGGGAGGACCTGCGGGAGCCCATGGGGGGGGGTGCACTTGCTCTGGTCGGCCGCGGGGAGCGGTGGTCGCTGCTGTGACCGCGCCTCTGCCTGGCCAGACCCGTCCTCTGCTTCCCGCGTTGGGAAAGCCGCTCATCCCGTCCCTGTCTCCTCTCAGGACATGGGGGCTGGGCTGGCTGTGGTGCCCCTGATGGGCCTCCTGGAGAGCATCGCAGTGGCCAAAGCCTTTGGTGAGACGCCCCCGCCCCGCCCTGCAGGAGGCCCACTGCCCACGCCCTGCTGGGTCCCCATGCCCCCACCCAGCACAACACCCACTGCCCACACCCCCACGCTGCAGGACCCCCATACCCCATGCCCAGCAGGACGCCCACTGCCCACCCCCTGCCCAGCGTTCTCACCCCCGGCCTTGCTACCTGGCCTGCTGGTTCACCTGCTTTCTTGGTTACTGTTATCTGCTAAGTTTTAAATTTTGAATCTTTTTAAGAAATGCTGATCTATTTGAAAGAGCTACAGAGAGAGAGAGAGAGAGAGAGAGAGAGAGACAGAGATTTTCCATCTGCTGGTTCACTCCCCAAATGGCCACAATGGCTGGGCCTGCACCAATCCGAAGCCAGTAGCCAGGAGCCTCTTCTAGGTCCCCCACACAGGTGCAGGGACCCAAGCACTTGGGCCATCCTCTGCTGCTTTCCCAGGCCACAGCAGAGAGCTGGATGGGAAGTGGAGCGGCCGGGACTCGAACCAGCACCCATATGGGATGCAGGCACTGCAGGCCAGGGCTTTAACCCGTTGTCCCACAGCGCCAGCCCCTATATGAACTCCTATGTAAGCAATGTTTGCTCATGTTTTAAAACATACATGCAGGGGGCTGGCGCTGTGGCTTAGTGGATAAAGCCACCACCTGCGATGCTGGTAACCTATATGGTGTAGGAACACCGTCAAGTTCAAGCCCCGGCCATGCCACTTCCAAGCCAGCTCCCTGCTAATGCACCTGGGAGGGCAGCAGGAGACAGCCGAGTCCTTGGGCCCTGCCCCCGTGTAGGAGACCTGCATGTAGCTCCTGCTCCCGGCTTTGGCCTGGCTGTAGCAGCCACTTGCGGAGTGGACCAGCAAATGGAAGATCTCTCTCTGTAACTCTGCCTTTCACATAAACAAACACACACACGTGTGCATGTGTAGCAAGTTTGCATGGCGGGTGAGCGTCCCTAATCTGGAAACCCAACACCCTCCCCACCCTGAAACTCCCGGGTGCCTAGAGAGGTTGTGGGGTTTTGGATCGGGGTGCTGAGCCAGCACAGAGCCTCCCCGGCCTGGAAACCGTGACCTGGAGCTCACGGGATGAGGGCAGCCCCCACCCGGCCTGTGCTCTACCCGTGTTGTTTTTTTTTTAAATTTAACTTTTTATTTATTTATTTTTTACAGGCGGAGTTAGACAGTGAGAGAGAGAGAGAGAGAGAGAAAGGTCTTCCTTTTCCATTGGTTCACCCCCCAAGTGGCCGCTACGGCCGGCGCACCACGCTGATCCGAAGCCAGGAGCCAGGTGCTTCTCCTGGTCTCCCACGGGGTGCAGGGCTCAAGCACCTGGGCCATCCTCCACTGCCCTCCCGGGCCACAGCAGAGAGCTGGCCTGGAAGAGGGGCAACCGGGACAGAATCCGGCGCCCCAACCGGGACTAGAACCCAGGGTGCCGGCGCCGCAGGAGGAGGATTAGCCTAGTGAGCCACGGCGCCGGCCTTTACCCGTGTTCTACCCATGCTCTCCCGTGCGCCTACTCCCTGCCGTTTCGAGCCGGCACTCTGTGTGCAGCTGTGTCACCTGTTCTCGGTGACTCTTGCCGGTGCATCTGGTGACGGTGTTCCTACGCTTCCCCCTCCAGCCTCTCAGAACAGTTACCGCATCGACACCAACCAGGAGCTGCTGGCCATCGGTGAGGCGGGCGGGGCCTCGCTGGGCCTCTCTGTGTTGCCCCATGCACGAGTGGGGAGGGCCCCCCGGGGAGGCTTTGAGACACTGCTGCGGGCTCATCCCCAGGCCTCCAGAGGATTCTGTGTGATCCCTAAGACTAGGGAGCTGGGACCCAGGCCCACCTGCTGAGCACCTGCTGTGTGCCAGACCCTGCAGTGTGGCCTCGGTCGATACCAGGGGACACCTGAGTGGCCGCCTCCGGGAGGTGGTGCCGGGGTCAGAGGTCAGAGGTCTGAAGGCTGTGGCTGAGCCTTCTGGTTGTGCTGTTGCCCGTGCTGTGGCCTTCCTGCAGGTGAGGGGGGCGGGACTCTGCCAGGTTGGTCATTGCGTCATTATTTGAGAGGCGGAGATCTGCTGTCCACTGGTTCACTCCCCGAATGCCCGCAGCAGCCGGGGCTGGGCCAGGCTGAAGCCAGGAGTCGGGGGTCTGGGTCTCCCTGTGGGCGGCAGTGCCCACCTTCTTGAACCGTCACCAGCTGCCTCCCAGGGTGCATGTTAGTAAGAAGCTGGAATTAAAAGTGGAGCTGGGACTCGAACCCAAGCACCTGGACGTGGGACGCAGGCCCACAGGTGGCCTTGGCCGCAGTGCCGGACGCCAGCCCTGTGTTCAGTTTGAGCAGTGCCCTGTTGACGGGCGGCGTCTGGCTTTCCCAGGAGTGGTGCACCATGGGCAGAGGTCCGTGGCTGCCAGGCTGGCGTTGCTCTGTGCGCGGTGAGCGGGTTCTGGGGCACAGCCCTGTCAAGCTGAGATCGGAGAGTGGATCCGGGGTCCCCTGGTCCACAGTGGGCCGTACCCCCACCAGCCCGAGGGGTCTCCCTGCCCCCCGGCCATGCAGTGCCAGGCCCATTGCTGAGCGAGGGTCATCGGATGCAGCTGAGGTCACTGCTCGGCCGCCACATCCGAGGAGTCCGGGCTCAGCTGTGCAACCGGTCAGCGCCTGTGCTGGGAGGAGCCCGCCTCGGGCTCTGTGGAGAGCAGGCCTTGAGCCCGTGACCGCTGGTGCAGGGGTCACGGAGTGGCCCCGTGGACGCCGAGGATTCACCTCCGTTCTCCCAGCGAGTCTGCGCCGTGGGCCTGGGTTCCGTGCAGAGTGGTCACACTGTCAAACTTGGGGGACGGTTCCTGTCCCGCGCCCTGGCTGGCCTCCCGTGGGCAGGAGAGTTCTGAGAGGGACCTGTGCGGTACCGTCAGTGCCGCTGTCCACTGAGCTCGCTGGGCAGGGCCCTGGCACCTCCCCCGTCTGGGAGGGGGCGTCTCTGTCACTGGGAAGGCCCGGGTTTGTACAGCTGGAGCCCACCTCAGCAGACACGGTGAGCATCGTTTCTTGCTCTCTGTTCCCTGAAAGGACAAGGGCCAGGCGCACGGCCCCCCCGGCCCCGCCTCCCCGACCTCTCCCTCTTGCTTCCTCCTCTCTGCTCTCTCCCCAGGCCTCACCAACGTGCTGGGCTCCCTCGTCTCGTCCTACCCTGTCACGGGCAGCTTTGGACGGTGAGTGCCCGAGCCCCTCCTGCTCTGTGCCCGCCGCAGCACCTCGGCCGGGGGGTCTGCCCGGCCTCCCGTGACCCGGAGGCGGCAGGAGGGGCCTGCAAGCTTGCCTTCAGGGCGGCCTCTGGCGCTGCACTTGTTTCTAGAAAGTTCTGGAGCATCCAGGTGGGAGATTGGCAGGCTGGGCCTAGGGTCAAGACCCCTGGGGTCATGCAGAAGGTGGAGCGAGCTGTGGCTGGAAGGCGGGAACCCCGCCCCCCAGTGCCTGTTCCCAGGACCCTGTCCCCACTGAGGAGCGGCCCCACCCACCAGGGGAAGCGCAGAGCAGGGCCAGGTTGTCCGGGCCTGTGTGACTCGTGTGCTGACGCGCAGGTGCAGGGGCCCGAGGACATGGGGCATCTTCACTGCTTTCCCAGACCATAGCAGAGAGCTGGATAGGAAGTGGAGCAGCCGGGACTTGAACCGGCGCCCACATGAGATGCCGAGTGGCTTCACCCACTGAGCCACAGCGCCGGCCCCATTTGCAGCTTTTTTGAAGCAAGGTGGAACGGGGCAGGTTGGGCACAGCTCTGAGACCCTCGAAGTTGCTCCCGCCCCCACCTGCGGCCTGAGTGGACAGAGGGTCCCGCCGCCTCTCCTGGGGCTGCCAGCACTTGACGGGCACATGTGTTACCTTCCAGGACGGCTGTGAATGCCCAGTCGGGGGTGTGCACCCCAGCAGGGGGGCTGGTGACCGGTGAGCCCCCAGGTGTCCCCCAATGGGAGGGAGGGGAGCGTAGTAAGGGGGACCCCTACGGGTCAGGCCTCCAAGCCTGCTTTGGGGCTCAGCTCCACCCCCGCCCCCTCCCGGCGAGGCCCCTCGAGCTGCCCCTCCCCCGCCCGCAGGTGTGCTGGTGCTGCTGGCACTGGGCTGCCTGACCCCGCTCTTCTACTACATCCCCAAGGCCGCGCTGGCCGCCGTCATCATCATGGCCGTGGCCCCGCTGTTCGACACCAGGATCTTCGGGACGCTGTGGCGCGTGAAGAGTATGGGAGTCCTTGGTGGGGCCAGGGGCCATGGGGTCCCCAGACACTGAGGGCACCCTGCTTCTCAGGCCACACTCTGTCTGCCCTCCCTGGGGCCCAGCCCCTGGTCTCACTGCTGCTCAGCTCAAACAGGGAGATCCCTCCCCTGCGGGCCGCTCGGGGTCCCTGACTGCCCGTGCCCCGCGTGTGGGGACAGGAGGGCGTCCCGCGGACGGGAGGGCTCAGGAGAGCAGGCAGCCGAGCCAAGGGCGCCCCTCGTCTGCACCCCCAGGACTGGACCTGCTGCCCTTGTGCGTGACCTTCCTGCTGTGTTTCTGGGAGGTGCAGTACGGCATCCTGGCGGGGACCCTGGTGTCCGTGCTCGTCCTGCTGCACTCTGTGGCCCGGCCTGAGACCCAGGTACCGCCGCAGCCGCGGCAGGGCGAGGCTCGCAGAGCGATCCCGGCCGTGGGAGGTGCAGAAGCTGAGCGGTCACTTCTCACTTGTGGCTGGTGCGGGGTGGGGGGAACCGCTGGTGGTCCCGTCCCCTCCAGCACCCGGGAGCGTCCCGCCGGGGTGAGGGAGAGCCTGGCCCGGGCCTGCAGGACTCCCCGCTCCCTTCCATCGTCCGCAGGTGTCGGAGGAACCCTATCTTGTCCTGCAGCCGGCCAGCGGCCTGCACTTCCCAGCGGTCGAGGCCCTGCGGGAGGCGATACTGAGCCGGGCACTGAGAGGTATGTGTCCCCCCCCCGCCGCCTGCACCCCTGCCCTGGCTCCTGCTCAGATCCACGAGGTTCAGGCTCCGGTTCGGGGTCCCTGTGCCCCCCCCCCGCCGTGACAAAGCTGTGGGGCATCTGGGACCCCGTATCTGGGGTGTCTCGTCTGGTCTTGCCGCCCTGCTGGTGACAGCCCCGAGGACGGGCACTCGCTCTGTGTCCTGCCCTCGGCCGGAGCCGCCTCCCCAGGCCACCTCGCCTGTCTCCCCAGCATCCCCGCCGCGCTGCGCCATCCTGGACTGCACCCACGTCTGCAGCGTCGACTACACGGCCGTGCTCGGGCTCGGCGAGCTGATGGAGGACTTCCGCAGGCGGGGCGTCCGCCTGGTCTTCCTGGGCCTGCAGGTCAGCAGCCACCGCGCAGCCCCCGGGGGCGGGCTGGCCCCATCTCTGCCTCCACCCAGCCTTCCCCTCCTCCTCTGTGGGGGGGGAGGGGCAGCCCCCCCCCCCCCCCCGCCTGCACTGCACTGCGTGTGCCCGCAGGTCCCCGTGCTGCGTGTCCTGCTGTGTGCTGACTTGAAAGGGTTCCAGTACTTCTCCACTCTGGAGGAAGCAGGTGGGTGCGGGTGGGGGGGGCAGGGCAGCAAGTCCACACCCAAGGGACCCGGGTAGAGCAGAGCAGGTGGGGAGCGGGAGGACGGGACGCAGGTGGACCGAGCCGGAGCCACGCCTTCGTTCTGTGTGCAGCGAGCGCCCGCTCTGCCCCTGGCCAAGGCCATGCCCTGAGCAGCCGGCGTGGCCCTGGGGGAGGCCGGGGCCCTCCGTCTCCCTAGGAGTGTGGGTGCTGAGGAAGGGAGCAGAGGCGGTGGTTCAGCTTGAGCTCTGATACCATGTGTCCACCATCAGGGCCAGATAGAGCGTGTCCATCATTCTAGAATATTCCCTCACCCTCACGACCCACCCATCTGATGCCTGCTGCCTTAAGAGGGTGTTGCTGTGTGTGGAATCTGGCAGAAGTGTCTGCCTCTGGTTCCTGGGCCCCCTGGCTGAGTGCTGGTGTGAGCAGGGTGGATGGCCTGCTGCGGGGGGGGGGGGGGCCCTCAGCGCCAGGGAAACCTCCGATGTCCAAGACGACCTTGCTGGGTCCCTGTGTGGACCAGACACTCTGGCCTTAGCCATTCTGTGGCCTCACCCATCCCCACTTCTGCCTGGAAAATTTGTATTTTCTGCAGAAAAATTTCTGGAACAAGAGGCGGGGACCCAGCCCTACAACAGCAGTGAGGACCCTGTCCCTGAACTCAGGGCTGCCCTCCTGAAGGCCTGATGGGGCGCTCGGGGTTTGAGGGACATCCTGGGAGGTTCTGTCCCGTGAGTGGATGCTGGACACCGTCTGATGGCCTCCGAGGCTGCACAGTGACTCCGTGGAGGGCGGGGGAGCCTGGGGGCCCCAGTGAGGACCAGGGGTGTCTGTGGGCATGGCCTAGGTGTGGACCTTTGGGGAGAGCCCAGCAGGACTGACCACTGAGAACGCAGGGGGCGGGGCCTCCTGGTGTGGGCGGGGCCAGGCCCTGGAGCCCATGGGAGCTCTGGGATTCCTGCCCTCTCCCCAGGCCCGGGCTGGGCAGGTGTGGTGGGAGGGTGGGCGTCTCAGCCACATCTGATCTGGACGCGGCGTCCGCTATGTTGGTGGAGAAACCAGGCTGTGCCAGGCGAAGTCGAGCCTCTGTGAACATAATTGTGGTTTTTAATGAAGTAACGGCTCTGGAGTTTCTGTACCAATCACAAATGCTCCTTGTGAAAACACGGAAACCATCCCTGCTGGTCCGTGGTGGCCGCCGCTGGACCCCTGTCCCCAGGGCTGCGTGTCTGTCCATCGGCAGGTGGGCCCTGCAGAGATGGGACCATCTCAGCCCTGGTGCTAATTAGAGTATCATTATAATAAAGTTAGAATATTCTAGAATCAGAATATCATACTGAAGTTACCCCGGCTGACCTTCACTCCCATCATGCACCTCATGCCACGGTGCTGCCAACGAGAGGGCAAGGAAGTGGTGGTGCTCAAGCCCCGCCCCCTATGAATATTCATTTCAGCCCCGCCTTGGGTTTACAGGACCTGACTCTAGAAATGGCACTGTTAAAACAGACGTTACAGTTTTTGCAAAAACAGATTCCAAGATTTACGATTGAGACCATTTCCAGATATTTGCTAACAGCAGTGCACATTTTTTTAAAACCCCATTGTTGTAACAGAAGATCAGACTTCAACTTTAGGTCAGTGTAATTTTGGCATTAGCACTCAAACAAAATTCTGTAAACAATTTTAAAATCGTAAACATTTTAAAACTTTTCATGACTTGCTCACACCTTCTGAAACTTCACACCCGTAGTTACTTTCACATGGACAACCTGTGATACGTGCTAGCTCAAACAGTCACCGAATTGGCGATGTTAAAAGTACACATAATACATTTTCCCCAAGTTTTACTTAGCACCGATGCCTAGATGACTTAAGACGCTGAGTTAGTAATGAATACCACGCCTGCCGCCGCCTGCCGCCCCAGCATCCCGTGTCAGACTGCTGGTTCGAGTCCTGGCTCTGCTGCCAGTCCAGCTGCCAGCTGACGCGCCTGGGAAGGCTGCAGACAATGGCCCAAGTGCCTGGGCCCCTGCATGCACCTGGGAGTCCCGGATGAGTTCCGGGCTCCAGCTTTGGCCAGGCCCAGCCGTGGTGGCGCGGACGTGGAGAGTAGGAAGGTGCGGGCCAGTACCGGTTGCTCTGAGCCTCAGACAGCGACGGAATCAGCTCACACGGACAGGAAGTAGAGCAGCAGAGGTCTGTGCGCCTCCCAGCCAGCGGCCGGCTCCGAGGACGCAGGGCGCGGGAGTGGGCGTGGTCTGGGGTGAAGTCCAGCTCCTAAGGGAGGGTTTCCTCAGCTTCATTTTCTTAGTCCCCAAGGGGCCTTTGTTGTCTCCTGTCAAGGTCAGGATAAGGGAGGCAGACACAGAAACACGCTTTTCTCAGCTTTCCCAGTTAACCCTCAGCTGTCTGCTGCTTCGCTGGCGGCTGTGGCCATGCGGGGAGTGAACCAGCAGATGGACAATCTGTCTCTCTCCTTCTCTGCCTTTCAATAAATAGGATCTTTTAAAAATATTCGCTAAACCAATGACAGATGCACAGCCCTATCTCCTCTGGTCTGGGGGGGGGGGGGCTAGAGGAAGCTTCCTGAGCCTGCCTCGAATTTGAAAACCTGACTTTAAGTTTCAAATCCCTGGTAGCAAACACCCGGGCCCAGGGCGCTTCTGCCTAAGGATCACTGAGGCGGTACAATAGGAGTGGCTAAGACCTGTTTGCATCGCATCGCCCCACCCCTTGCCCACATCCACTCTGTATCTCAGCTATATATACACCTCCCTTTTACAACACAATGAGACCCTGCTTCCACTGGGCTCCCCACCGCGACCGCAAGCTGCCGGCGGCCCGCCTAATTCTCTGGCGGTGACTCTTGTCACCGCTGTCTGTTTATAGAAGACACTAGAACAGGCTAAGTCTCCTATAAGGAGCTGGGTTGTGGCGCACTGGGTTAAGTGTGATGCTGACATCCCTTACTGGTTCGAGTCCCGGCTGCTCCACTTCCATGCAGCTCCCTGCTCATGTGCCTGGGAAGCAGCAGAGGATGGCCTGAGTGCTCGCGCCCTGCACCCCCGAGGAGACCTGGGTGGAGTCCAGGCTCCGGGCGTCAGCCTGGCCCAGCCGTGGCCTTGCACTGTGAAGCAGCCACTGGAAGATCTTTCTCTCTCTCCCTCCCTTCCTCTCTCTCTCTCTCTCTCCCTCTTTGTCTCTCTCTCTCTTTCTCTCTCTCTCTATGTGTGTAACTCTGACATTCAAATCAATAAATCACTCTTTTTTAAAAAATCTGTAAAGGCAAATCAAGTCCGGGGTTGAGATTCACCAGAGGGCTCGCGGGCACGCGCGGGTGAGGCCGTGGCTCTGTGGCCGGGGGAACTCACTGCACTGTCTCAGTGGACTCGAGGCGCCTGTCCCTCGGGGAGTGGCCGAGTAGCCAGCCTCAAGCAGAAGCTGCTCAGAGGAGAGCTTCATCCTAATTTTCCTTTCCATGGAAGTCAGTGCCAGAGAGAGAGAGAGAGAGAGAGAGAGGTCCTCCATCTGCCGGCTCCCTCCTCAAACCTGCACAATGGCCAGGCTGGGCCAGGCTGCGCCCAGGTCCCCCAGGTGGGCTCTGCCCAGGGACTGCTGACCAGAGGCAGAGCAGTCAGGACTGGAAGCAGCGCTCTGACGTGGGTGTGGGCGCCCCAGAGAGCAGCTTAACCCCCAACCACCATGGCCTCCCCAAGGGGGCCCTACTCACCTGTGACAAATAACAGAGACGGCTGAGTGGGAAGGGACAGCCCCCTAAAGAAACCGCTGGTGCCGGCACTGTGGCGTAGCAGGTGAAGCCGCTGCCTGCAGGGCCGGCATCCCATATGGGCTCTGGTTCAAGTCCCGGCTGCTCCGCTTCCGATCCAGCTCCCTGCTGTGGCCTGGGAAAGCAGTAGAAGACGGCCCAAGTGCTTGGGCCCCTGCACCCCCATGGGAGACCTGGAAGAAGCTCCTGACTTTCGGCCTGGCCGTTGTGGCCATTTGGGGAGTGACTAGTGGATGGAAGACCTCTCTCTCTCTCTCTCTGACGTTCAAACAAATAAATAAATCTGAAACGGCAGCGTTGCTCAGCTCCCCCCCAGGAAGGTTTTGTGTCCGCGTCGGCTATTCCGGGATCCTGCAGCCTGGGAAGGCCCCTAACTCCCAGCAGCGGTCTTTGCCCCGAGGCTCCGGAAGCCCCTTGCTCCCAATTGATTGGCTTGTAGCTGGTTCCCGGGGGCCTGACCGAGGCCAGTTTCTGTCCAGTCTCTGTGTGACCCTACGACCTTCTCTCCTCCAAGAGAAGCCAGGGCCCAGGAAATAGCCGGCTCCGGTCAGCCAGACTCAGCCCGGCACTGCCCCGCCACACAGGCTGGCGGAGGGGCCACGCCCCCTCTTGTCCCTGTCCTCTGGGGTGGGCGCAGTGTCCGGCCCCTCCCCCCTCCCCGCCTCCTCGCGCAGCCCTGCTCTGCGGGAACCGGGTCTGGGAGGCAGCGGGCCAGGGCCTGACCCAGCGCCGGCCACCGAGGGCGCCGGCAGCCTCCAGTGGGATGGCCCTGACCGCTCCCGCACCCACGCCTTCCCTGACAAGGCCTCTTTGTTCCCAGCGCCTCTGCCTCTGCTGTAGGAGCGTGGCACAGCACTCGGCTGCTGGGAGCCTGGGGCGGTGTCAGGACCGGACCAGCAGGATGAGAGCGGGAGGAGCCAACTCAGCCACGCGAGGGGCATCCTGGGCCGAACTCGGTCTACGCCACACACGCCGGCGCCAGCACGGAGAAGGCAGCAGCCTCTGTGCCGAGTTTCCACGGAGCTGGCCGAGCCAGGGAGGGACTGAGAGCCGGGGGTCCTGCTGATCCCAGATGCTTCTCCCCGAGCGACTAACTTGCCGGGACCCAGGGCTGCACGCTGCCCCTCCAACGCCTTCATCACACCCCAGCTCCCTGGTCCCCCAGCCCGTGGCCGCCTGTCTGCAGGCTCAGCCCTGTCCGTGTAATTCACTCCTTTCCGAGATCACACGGCGTTTGCGGAGTTCACAGCCGGCCTGCAGGCCCCCAGCACTCCTCCGCCACGTCCACTCCAGCTGTCTGGGTCCCGGTCCCAGCGTGGCTGCCCTGGGTCACCATCCAGCTGCCCTTACCTTCAGGCTCGTGGCTGTCAGAGGTGGACACCCCCACCCCAGCAGCTTCTCCCCACCCTGGTGGCTCGCGTCTGCACCTGTCAGAAAGACCACACGGGTGGGTCCCGCTGGCTCCACCACGGCTTCCTCTCCTGGGCCAGGTGTGCTTCCTGCCAGAGCAGCGCCCAGAGGGGACGCCTGTGGGCGGGATCACCTGACCGCTCCGTCCGCAGCCTCATTGACCTCAGAACCTGGAGACCCACTGAAGGCAGGACCGGACCCCGTCTCTGGCTAGATGTATAGAACCCCGTTACTGACCTGGTCACCCGTCTAGCGGGCAGACAGGGACCTGGAGGGGGGTATTGGAGGGACGCCCCAGGGCACTAGGATGGACTGGCAAACCCAAAGGGTGCCTCCCTCTGTGGGGCCTGCTCTCCCTCTGGATCCCGGTTCTCCAAGGCCAGGCTGGGTTCTACCGCGGGCAGGCGAGCGGGTCCCCAGTGGCTCAGACCAGGCAGTGGACAAGATGACCATGTCTCCAGGATCTGCTGGCTCCACACCAGGAGGCAGAAACCCAGCTGCCCCTCCAAAGACCTCATGGACAGGCCCCGGGTTGGTGGCCAAGCTGCCTTACCGCCCTGGGCTAGCCACTGGCCCTCAGGACACACTCAGGAGGTGCCGCCCAGCCACCAGGGCTGGCTGTGCTGCTGGCCGGCAGTGTCCAGTCCTGGCCGCACTCTGCCGGCCAGCTGCCTCTGCTGGCTTCCTCAGACCCGAGGGGTGGCAGACGCAGGGTGGGGCAGGGCTGCAGGCCTCTTTTCTAAAACATTTTTTTCAAAGATTTATTTATTTGAAAGGGAGTTTACAGAGAGAGAGAGAGGAAGCCACAGATACAAATCTTCCATCTACTGGTTCTTTCCCCAAATGGCCACCATGGCCAGGGCTGGACCAGGATGAACCCAGGAGCCAGGAGCTTCTTCCGGGTCTCCCACGTGGGTGCAGGGCCCAAGCACTTGACCATCATCTGCTGCTTTCCCAGGCACGTTAGCAGGGAGCTGGATCAGAAGTGGAGCAGCCGGGTCTTGAACCGGAGCCCATATAGGATACTTGTGTCACAGGCAGCGGCTTTACCCGCTGTGCCACCGCGCTGGCCCCGAGCTGCCCCCCCCCCCCGACAGTTCCGGGACCTGCAGCGTTCCGGGACCTGTGGAGCCGCCTTCCCCACTAGGACCCAGAAGGGCCAGGTCAGCCCAGTGCAGCCCGTGGCCTCCAACACCTCGGACTTTCTGACCAAGTCCAGGCAGCCCAGCTCTCAGAGGATGCCCCCCCACAGGTCATCTCAAGGTCAAAGACCGGAGCAGGAGGGGGTGCTTGGTGCTGCAGTGAAACAGCCTGGGGCACAGCGTCTGGGTCCGAGCCCCCTCTTCCTGCAGGTGCACACCTGGGAGGCAGCAGGTGATGGCTCCAGGACCCTGGTCCCCGGACAGTTTCTGGGGGCACTTGGGGAGTGACCCAGAGGTGGACAAGCTCTCTCCCACTGTCTCTCTCTCTTCCTCCCTCTCCCTGTCGCTCCGACTTTAAACAGGCCACAGCAGTGCACGTGGCTGGATCCTGCCAAGACGCTGGATGAAGTGGCCGGTGTGGGAGAGTGGGCTGTAACTGGACTTCGTAAAACACAAGGCATTCCTGGGGAGGTGCCCTGGCACCGACACCAAACATCCAAGAAGCCTGCCCTGCATGGGGGGTGCACGGGGGACACCCCAAGAAGCGCAGAGGTGGGATTCCCAGCCCTGGAGGAGGGGTGCAGCCGCAGCTGCCGGTGGGAAAGGAGACCCCGAGGGAAGCTGGTAGGCGGCGCCCTGGCTTTGTAACTTGACAGTAACAGCCACGAAACGGCCCCACAGCAGTGGGGGGGTCCGCCCCTGCAGGCTCGGCCCAGGGCCCCCACCAGGTGGGACAGCTGAGCAGGTTCTCAGCCCTAGGCGGCCGTTAGCAGGGGCCACCGTGGCCACTCAGCGCCCCCCAGACCGCCCCGCGGGCTGGCGACCCCCACCTTGCGCCTGGGTAGCGGTGAAGCGCTCCTGAGCGACCCTCCCCTGTCCCGCTGGCTCTGTCCAGGGTGCTGAGCCCCCTGGCTCCCCCCAGGCGGCTGGAGGCGGAGGGAGGGGCTCAGGACGCCGGGTGCAGACCCGGGTGCTGCCAGCGCGGGGCCCCTGAGCGCCTCGCACCAGCGCGCAGCGGCGGCAGGCGCCTCCCTGGGCAGGGGTCCACCGGGCCATGCCCGCTCAGCGCGCGCGAGCCCGGCCGCGAGGCAGAAGGCGGGCGCAGGGCGCCTCCGAGCTGGGTCCGCAGCGCGGGGCACGGCCGGGGTCCGCGGGCCGGGCGTGGGTCCCGCGGGGCGAGGCCGGCAGCGGCGCCTGCGTCCTGGCGCGCCCCGGGGCCGCCTCTTCCTGCCGGCGCCGTTTCGGTTTCGCCGCGGTGCCCAGTCCAGCCCCGCGCTCCGACGGCCGCGGCTCCCGGGCTGCAGACGGCAGGTGGCGTGCGGGGGCGGCCCCTCGTGGGGTCCCGAGGACTTGCCCGGGCGGCGGCCGCACACACGCGCGTCTCCGGGGCTCGGTAGCTTTCACCGGAGCGGCGGGCGCGGGACCGAGGCCAGGTGGGCGCCGCCGGGTGGGAGGCGTCGGAGGCGGGGCGTGGAGCAGGTGCAGAGGGGCGTGGAGCCACCCAGCCCGCAGCCCGCTTTCTTCGCGGCTGGGGGCGGGAAGGGGGGAGGGGCTGTTGGCCTTGAGTTCTCAGGTGCCCCCTGCCCACGGGGACTGTGTGAGACCGGCGCCTACCAGCCCAGGCGTCCGTACGTAGATTTCAAGCAGGTGCTCTGAGAAACTGCAGGCCTGGGGGTGGCTCCGAGGTTGTGTTCTGCCAAGGAGGGTGGACACCTGGTGCATAACAAGAGGGCGTTCTCAGGGACCCCCACCAGCCCCGAGCCCCCTTCCGTTCTCAGACTCCCATGTCTGGCCTCCCCCAGCCCCTGTCTGGGGGACTGCGGTGACTTGTAGCTAATGTGTTGGTTTCCCGCTGTTCTCTGTGCCCAGCCAGAGAGCCCAGGCAGCAGGGGGAGCCACTGTTCTGCCTCCTGCAGAGCGTCTGAGTGAGGGGGGCTGCCCGGTCCCCTGGGTGCTGGGGCGCAGTGGACGCTGGGCTTGGCCAGGCCAGCGAGCCGCACCACCTGGTGTCCATCCCGGGAGGACCGAGCCAAGGGGGCGGGGAGGGAGGTTGTGGGGAAGGAGCCGCTGCTTGGCCTGGCTCCACCGAGTTCTTGGCCCAAAGCCCGCAGAGAAGGGAGTGTCTCGGAGCTCCTGGGTTCTGCCATGAGTCTGAGCCACGCCTGGCTCGCGTGCACACTGCGTCAGTGGAGGCCGAGCGCGCCCACCGTGCTGACCTGGGCATGGAACTCAGCAGAGCTCAGCGCGGGGCGGGCAGAGGGGCAGCGGGCGGCAGGCCAGGTGTCGGTGTCTGAGGACCACAGGGGACACAGGTTGCCCTACCCCGGGGTGTGTGTGCCCCAGGCGGATTGCGGCCGGCTGGGGGGTGTTTCCATCATGGGGGGTCACTTCCATCACCCACTGCTTCTGTTTTGCTGGGGATTTTTGCTGGCGGCTTCCTTATTGCCAGGGATCCTGGGCCCTTGACCTGGGCTGATGCCACTGGCCACAGAGGGTGTCAGGGATGGGGGCTGCACACACGGCAGCTCTGCCAGCCCTGCCCACCCTGCCCCCACGTGGTCACAGCGGTTCCGGGTGCTGTCCCGCGCGGCATACCCAGTGCGCACCTGGGGTTTCACCTGTGAGGCAGGCATGCCTGCCCCCTTCCCAGGTGAGGTACCAGGACAGGCAGCAGCCCCCTCAGGGGTTCCGCAGACTGGACCCCAATACCGGCTCCTGTCCTGTGACCAGCAGCCGTGCTGGGGAAGCCCACCTGGCCCACCGACTCCCCTCTCGCTCAGGAGGGAAGGTGCACAGCGCAGAGGCTGGGTGAACTTGCTATGAGAGAATCCCAGGACTGAGTCCACGGGCCTGGCCTGCAGAAAGCCAGTGCAGAGTGAGAGAGGGAGGGAGGGAGGGAGGGAGGGAGGGAGGGAGAGAGAGGGAAAGAGAGAGGGAGGAG